>JAODTK010001433.1:0-11332 GCA_026419785.1 Sclerodactyla briareus | reverse complement strand
CTCATTAGTATCAAACGCAGAAATAAATTATCGTGGAAAATATACATTTGGTATTGTACTTTCTTCAATTCAAACTCTATTGCTCTCATGCACCGCGAACCATGAAGTCCTGGCTTCCCGCCCTTTCGGCTTTTCCCGACCGGATCAATAAATAAATATCTGGCAGTTCTGTCCATCCCTCCTACCATACACCAAACCGCCTTTTCGGACCTCGCTAGTCCGCAGCCCATAAATACGGAAACGGAAAGGAGTCTGTCACTCTCCGCCAGCTTAGACCACTCCACAACGTAACCACAAGCTGTTGGCGATGACCGAGCATTTTCTAATAATTATTGAATACAGAGGTCTCATACCCCCCATGCGCCTAGCCGACGCAACCGGGGCCTGAGTTTTTAAGGTTGGTTGGCACTGTAACACCATGTCCGCCGATAAAACCAACCTTTATGCATATACCTTGCAGGGTCGTAACTACTAAGGGGGGGGGGGGTGTGCCAACCCCCCCCCCATTCACCCAGGCAGGCGGCAAAATGATTCCCCATTTGCAAATGTTGGTAAAAAGTTTAACAAAGAGAGGACAAAACATTTATGAAAGAAAAAAGACAAACCTTTTATATTTCAACACCCTTACCAATCCTAAATTAATCTCGGCTCCAAATGGCCTGGGGGCCACTGCGTCCAGACTCTATTGGTAGTAAGAAATAAACTTTTGTGCTCAAAGGTCGCACAATTGAAGAACACTGACGAGAGTTCATAAAAAGTTTTGAAAGAGATAACATAACATGTACATTCAGCCCTTACAAAGTCTGAATAATTCTGGCTCAAAATGGCCTGGATGGCTGTCTCCGGCAAGCAATTGTTATATGGTTTTAAGAACTAACTTAAATTTCTCCCAGTCCGGCAATTGGGAACGTAAAAAGGTCTTAAAAGAAAGGAGGAAGGGTTTCTGGAAAAAGATGAAATGTGAAACGTTTACATTCGACTCTTCAGATATCTCTGGCTGAAAATGTGTGGGGCCATCTCCCGGCAATCTGTGACTGATGAACGAAAATTTTGGTGCCCCAGTCGGGGCAATTGAAGAACTCTTCTTGAAATGGTGGAATGAAATTTCCGACTAATGGAATGAAACTTCAGTTGAATCATGGATCACACGTTCTTGATTGAAACGTTCAATCACTGAATCTCGGTGTAGAATCATCTGACGTCTCGTTCGTCTAGAGTATTCTTCAACTGAAGTTTGTCCTAACCGACTAATAAAATTGTTGGGACTGAAAAATTCGCCGCCCCATTTTAAAGTGAAAAAATTGTAAGCCCGGTACGCGAGGTTAGAATGTTTGGCATCTTGGCGGTATAGAAATTCCACTTCAGGTGCCATGCAGCTTAAAACCTGAAAGGGCCGTTTTCCTGCCATCTGGGGGCTCACACAAACCACCAATTTTCTGCCAACGCTCCGCGCCCAACAAAACCAAAGGTGGCCCCGCTACCCGCTTTTGGATGTACCTACCCCACCTCTACTGAACTGATAATGCCAACCCCCCCCCCATTCCCCAGAATAAAAGAAAACTACTTAGTGCCATGCAGCTTAAATCACTTGGGAAGGGCCGTTTCCTGCCATCTGGGGACTCACAAACCAAAAATTTCCTGCAACGCTTCCGCCCAACCAAAGGTGGCGCTCCGCGTTGGATAGTACACTACTCTTACCCGACTGAACTGATATGCCACCCCCCCCCCCCCCCCCAGTGCCCCAAATAAGCAGACTAACTTTAGATAGCAACCTGAGCCTGTAGTACACTTGTGGATCGGCGCATCCCTTGATAAAAAAAAAAAAATTCACGCTCTGCCCTCTGCCCATCCTCTGGTGGCACGTCCTCATTAATCACCCAGCGCCTGCTACCGTGGTACAGACCACTGTGTTGGGGACATTTGTGGTGCTTTCCTCATATATGAAAGCGGGTTAGTCGGCAAACTCAGCATGTAGTCGGCAACTCAGCATGGTAGTCGGCTAAAATAGGGGATACACCCCCCAAAAAAGAATGGTCTGGCGTACAGCCCCTGTACCACTTTATCATCCAAACTAAGGCACAATTAGATGTTCCAATATAATAATTCAATATAATATCCATTCCCCAACCTTGGACAACCTGAACTATTTCCATAACCTTGCCAACTCGTTCATTTATACACCACCCCACTATTTTTATTCTCTTTCAATTTAGGCTTTTCAACAAGACTTTACTCAAAAACTAATATTGCTTCCTATAATTGGGCCTACATGCAAATTATCGTGAACTCCCAATTATCCCAGCTTCACATGCACGAACCCACTATCCACTTTTCCTAGCCGCCGGCAAAACTCAGCGGAATGGTCAAATCGAGATGACATTTTTCTCATGTTGTCCGACAGATTTTACCCCTCCTCGGTATCTGTCTTCTGACAATTCTAGCCCCTTCACGGTGCGTACTAACTATTCCATTCCCCAACATGAGAAAAACTATCCTCTACTCCAATCCTAATCACTAAACGTGTTCTAGCGTATTTTCCATTACTTTGCTGCCTTTCAATGCACCCAACCCGAAATTTGCCGTTTTCTCAGAATATGAAATAGTGAAACATGGAACTTAGTGGAATTGAATAATGACGTGACCGGCAAACACCTACTTTTGGCTGCCCAAGCTCTCCTCTCCACCAGACTCGTGAGACACCCACTCAAACGATGAAAAGAATGAAAATGAAAAGAAAGGGGGGGGGGGGGGTGTTTCGCCGGTGCACCATCTATTGTCGCGGATCGTAGGAGCCGTGAGAACAGGGTTAATGTGCAGGGGCCGCCTGGAATCCTGGGCTCGAATAATCGATTTTTTGCGCCCGGATCTGTGCTAAAAATTGTGGTAGGAGTGGGCCCAGGAGGCCATTGATCGTGTTATTATAGACTGGTAAAGCTGTTTTGTTTGAAGGGTCCTGAGACTAAACCAGACTATAGTTTCTGCTCTCCGTAGTTTTGGAGCGGCTTCACCTGGTACGCTTTACGTAGGCGTGGCTCTCAAGTTAGGAAATGCCGCTAGGTTTCATCTAACTAGCTGCGATTAGCTCGTCTAGTGAAGCATCAATCATCGTCAGAAATAAGTATCTGTCCCGCTCCCCCTTTGGTTGCCTAGTTAACGCTCGCAGGGACTCGTGAAGAAGGAGGCCAACAGCACGCCCAAGGCTCACAAGAAGAGGCACAGACCAAACAAACCAAGGGCAAAGGTTTTAAATCTACCTATCTCAACACCATCCAACGCCTTTTTTTAAGGGCCCCAAAAACCCAAGAGAGATTTGCACAACCTGCCTCCTCAAACAAGCAGCGTTGTGGTCCTATTTTCTTCGTTTTTACTTAAGAAAGTACATGACCCCGTCCTACAGTGGCGGAGGCCGTCTACCAAAGGCTGACTCAATAAAACTTGTAAATACTAGAGGCAAAGTCAGTCCCGTCATAAATTCCACAGGGAGCGCATGACATCACGAAAGCAGCTCCTGCAAACAGAAGCTGATAAACTCAATGAGTACGTCAAAAATACGTCAGAACCGCCTTATCCATACATAGAGGTATAGCCCTGGCCAAAGGTCCTCAAAATTCATCATAACGCCAGGATAACCCAAGCGCAAACCCAGATCCTTTCATCAGTGAAGGCCCTGGCGAGAAAAAAAAAAAAAAAAAACATGCGCATCCGTTTTTATCATGCAGCATAAAAGGGCAGCGAATCTCAAAATTTTCCCGCCTACCTTCAACCTGGACCCCCACTGCGACCAAAACCGGAACCTTGAAGCTTACCTTGAGGCAACCAAAACCGAATTAGCCAGCATTACCATCAGAATGCTAAAAATACCATCACAACAGCAGAGCGCATCGCCCATAACACTGTTAAGAAACTCCGCTCCATTGTGTGAAACCCTTCGATAAAGGAAGAGGTAGCTATCCTCAATCTGCCGCCGACTAACCAGTCGGATTGAGTGCCAACTCCGGGCCACCATTCGAAACGGCTAACGGGCGACATAACCCATGTCACGTCTACCCTGTGTTTTTCCAAGACACTGTTTCCCCATGTTTTCTGCACAAGAGACAGCTGAGCACGTTTCGCTAATCTGAAGCCCATACAACCACAAAACCCCCCACCGCCTAATCTACGTGCTACCCAAAGTTCACACACCGCCGCCGCCAGATTCAAATTTTGCTGGCAGACCAATTATCAGCGTGAACGGGTCACCAACTGAGCCATCCTCAGATTTTTGTGGATTATTTCCCTTCTGGGTCCGCCCAATATTGTTCGTCAACAAACCTATTGAAGCTAACTACGCACATACTACACTGCTAAGGACTCTAAATTAACCCAGCGAATGTGCTCATCGCTACTTGCCGTCGTCCTCCATGTATACTATACACCACAAAACGAGGCCCAAGACACATGCCAGGCAGCCTAGGCGCAAGCCGCAAGGTTCTGTACGATATCCCTAAAATTATCGCCACGCTCATTGCGGCAATCCTCTTGAACTAATCCTCACCGCACTGCTTTTTGAATTCAACAGCATGTTTTTATAGACAAAAAATTGTCTGTCAATGGGCCGTCGCATCAACCTGGATTTTTGCGACATAGTCATGTACAAACTAGAGACCCTCCATTATCCAAACCGAGCCCAAAACCATCAAATGGCTCCTGGACCGAGACGATATCTTGATCCTATTTGAAAGGTTCTAACGATGAATTGACCTCAATGGTTGACCGTATTAATAAAAACACCAAATCCTGAATTTCACAGCTGAAATCTCCGACTCGAAGTCACGTATCTCGAATCTACAATATTCACAGGGGACATTTCCGTCCAAAGCGGCCTATAAGACACTAAAGTCTATACAAGCCCAACGTAAACCTTCCAATATTTAGATCGCAACCCTGCAACACCCCCTAGCCACCTTTCCAGGGCTTCATCACAAGGGGAGATTCTTACGATACGCACGCCCTCTGCACAATGAGGCGGCTTCATAGAGAAGAGAAATTCCCTTCATGGAAACTCCTACTACGGAACTCACCAGAGAAGATAAACACTGCCTCAATTGCGGTCAAGTTTCGGGCACCCATCCCACGACGGCCGGGGACATCCGCCGCGAAACCCCAAGTCGGACCCTCTTGTTCAAGATACCATATACACCCCCCCAAACAAGGACCTTAAAAGGCCTTAACAGACCTGGCACCTAATCAGCGGGACCCCAGACTTTACTCCGTCTATTCCCTAAAAGCCCCATAATCGCTTACACAAGAACAGAAAATCCAGAGATGTTACTAGTTAAATCCAATTTTTCCCCCGAGCGGACTATGGCAACCAAGTGGAGACAGATATTGTTTTTCGACGATGATGCCTGCTTTACTAGAGAGGGCTTAAATCGCAGGCAATGTTAGAATACCCCTAGCGGCAATGTCCTACCTTAGACGCCCCGCCTACGTAGGGTACACTGTGAAGCTGCTCCAAAATACTAACCGAAGAGCAGAACTATAGTCTGTTTTAGTCACCTCAGACCCTTTCAAACAAAAGGCCTAAACAGTCTATAATAACACGACTCAATTGGCCTCATGGTCCCCCTCCATACCACAACTTTTGAGCACAGATCCGGGCGCAAAATCGATTTATCGAGCCCAGGATTTCCGGCGGCCCCTGCACATTAAACCCGTGTTCTCCAGGCTCCTACGAGTCCGCGACATCTAGATGGTGCACCTGGCGAGCCCCCTTTTTTCATTTTCATCTTGTTATTTTCATTCCTTTTCATTTTCAATCCTTTTTCACATCCTTTTCATTCACTTTTCATTTTCAGTCCTTTTATTTCCTTTTCACATTTCATTCTTTTTCATCTTTCATCCTTTTATTTCACTTTTTCAACTTTTTTCATTTTCATCATACCCATGGGCCGTCATAACTATAGCCACTCCCGGCATAATTGCCCTGGGCCACACTTATACGGACCCCCAAATAGGTGTGGTCGCCTCAGAAGCGTGAAGACCCCTACCCATACATAACCAGCTGTCCCGACACTGCCTTACACTATTACGTAATTTTGAATAGTAGAATACCGCCACAACCACACACACCATCCCTCGCCCACTCCCCGTAATCTCCTAGCAAGGACGACCTAACGATGTGATGAACCGCCTCGAATGCTTGATACAGTACGGAGTCCTAGAGATACACTTCCACAATCCCTAAACTCCCCTTCAAATTAAAATATACCGAGTATTTTAAGATACCTCCAAAATGCTTTGGCATACTGTTATAATACTATACTCAACGTCTCTCTTTTTGCGCAGAGTATTAATTGAAGGCAACCGCAGAAAAACATTCATTTTCATCGAAATACTGATGTTGAAAAAACCCACAGGACCTTGATTTTTTTGAGAAGGCAGACGTGAGTTGGGGGAAACCCCAGCCGCTTCCCTCCCCGCCCCCCCCCCGCCCCCCCACCCGTAGCTACGCCACTGAGAACGCATGCCTAGCAGTGTGTGTCTCGATGGTTACTCATATTGTATAAAACCTTCGAGTCCGTTTTCGTCCCCTATGTTAATGGATTTAATTCAGGATGATGCTGTGTTGGCCACGGCCTCCAAAGAAAATCATGATGGTTTTCAATGAGGTTTCTTTTATACTTTTAAACACTTAAGAAAACTATAGTAAATGTCACAGCACCAGTGTTGAGTCGAGCCAGCAGTCCGTTCCGATCCTATACCGAGCCTCACAAACCGAGTCCGAGTCAGACCTAGTCCCTCAACTCCGAGAGTCCGAGTCCAAACCGAGTCCCTTTGTCCGATCCCCGGTCCGAGTCCTCGGTCTTAACACCTTGGCTTTCCAGGATAAATAGCCTAGTTTGGATCCAAATATCAAGTTATTACAGTTAGATGCGCTCCCAAAAACTGTTATGATTATTAGTGCACAAACGGCCCTGCAAATGCATATTGAGCTTCCACACGTCCCATTCAAGAGCTGGATGCTCATCACGAAAGTTCATAGCAATGGCGATGTAATTGCAATTAATGATGCCGAAACTAACCCCCCCAAAATAAATGACCTAAACATTCCTATTATCCTACGTAGACTCTCCGCCTACTACCTACTATTTGGAGACCAGATAATGTACAGGCCAGTAGTTTTATGGCAGTGAAGTATTGTTTCAATTGCATTTCAATACATCAAATTTCGGTTTTCCACATCCACCGTCTTTGCAGTGAAATGACGGCTGTTCTCCGGTGCTGTGCATATTAACACCCTTGCTGACGACCGTTCCACACACAGACCGAGCTTTTATTCCTACTATGAATCTGTCCAATTTGGTTTGGACAAATTTGGACATTGACAACGACGATATCACATGCATGTAATTCATCATGTTTTTGATTATGAATGTAAGAATTTTGCATTATTCTTCCTCATAATTTTCCAGGAGTTTTTGCCGATGATTTTTTTTGAGCGTCTTGACCTGGACCGGACCAAGTCCCCGCGAGTCCCAGCCAGCCGTATCCGGACCGAGTCCGAGTCATGGAATCCCGATTCCGAGTCCTTCAAAATCAATCTCGAGACCGAGACCGGGCCTCTAGTCTCCACAATGCACAGCACGGAGACCTGTGTCGTAACCAGTAATCACTCATTGGCTTTCTGAACTTGGATGATAATCGATCAGCTACTGTGTACTAACAGCCTTTGGCACTTTGACACTAGCCAGTCATAAGCATGTTTTCAGCAACACCTGCAATCAAGTTTTGAGATCAGTGGGGAGAGTCCTCCTTTTTTTTGACTCCCATTCGTATCAATAAAACTCAAATTGAAACATCTCTTCAACAGCTTGCTGTGTTACATACTATACTGGATTACCTCATGTTCTGTACTTGGACCATGTTTCATTTTCCTTGTTTTTGGCTAGATTAAGTGTATAATGTGAATCATGACACCAGTTTTCATCACTATGCATATGACGCTTACTTTACATATTTCAGAGGAGGGAAGCTTGTAGAAGAGGAATCTATATTTGGGCTGCCCCTACTAAGCATCGAAATTGAATGGTGACAGAATGTATTTAGTTGTATTGTTTGTGGAATTTAGTGTGTTTCGCTCAAGGTTTGCCCAGGATTTTGTTGTTTTTTTTTTTTTTTCCTCCTCTGTTGGTGATAGCAGTATTCATGCTTCCATACAGTGGATGCAGGCCTAATTGCCCGCTTTTTTCCGATGACCAGTTACATGGTGAGACTCACGTAAATTGATCTCCACCGCTTTTGCTAACTGCAGAAATGTCTAAGGAGAACATACTTGCTGGTAAGACCCTGTGAGATCCTATTCATCATATTCTTATTCTTTGTAACAACCACCAAACACCTAAATTTCTATAACTCTTTACTTTCTGGTCCTGCCGGAGTGTCCGATGCGAGACCACATCAAATAAGAAAACTTTTTAGAGGCATCGCTAAATGAACAGGAAATAGTGTCTCATATCTCCAGTCTTCAATAACTTACCTGGCTACCTGTTCGGTGGCAGAAAAAAAAGCGATTGCCCCCATATCCGGCTGGTTGCGTCTGTGGTTTGTTACCTTCAAAGAACCAGCTTACTAATAAGTGCCAATATCACATTCATAAGGACTGTTTTATTGACCATGTCTACCCAAGGGAGTGCATAAGTTGTTCATGGAAATATGACTGAAATTGCCTAAACTTTAATGCGAATTAGACACAATGGTCAATTTCTCTGACCCATTTTCTCATTGCAACATATCTCAGACACTTACAACACTTCCACAGTAATCCAACAACTTAAAACATTGTTGCAGTAAATGAATGAAGCAATTATACACATTGAATAACCCCAGTGACTTGAGTCAATGCTAAATTTTTTTATTTTTGGGGGGGGGGGGTGGGAGTACTGTATACCATAACCCCCCTCAGCGGACAGCTATCCTTCGAAAATCGGCCGAACTTTTCGAAATTTGGAATGTACTATGCAAAATAGATACAATGAATGACCCCTCCGTGCCTCCAGTCCAAGTTAAAACATGTTGAGAGTAAAGGTAAGCATATGAAAATTTTTCATGAGAATCTTACAAACTTTGAAAAATTATGCCAATAAATGTGTCAAATATACATGTCGATGACCACCCCACTTAATCCATGATAAAAATTTGGAACTGAAGGTAAACCAGGCCTCTGGTTACTTCCTAAAAATCCAACCCACTTACGATTTTGCAATAGTATGCGAATGAGAACATTGAATGACTCCATTGACGGAAACTTTTTTGTTGAAAAGTTTTTTGGGACCTACAATTTTTTTTATCGAATAGGTCCTACCTTTTCCAGGAAATCGCTGAAGAGAAAGTGGATACACAACTACACACACCGACACACACCCATACACACACATTATAAGTGATCGCTAATCTTCCTGAACTTGTTCACTTAAGAAATGCCCTTGGTAATGTTATTGAGACTCAATTCTGTTATTTTTTCTGAAATAGAATGGTCTATTAACCAACTTGAGTAAGAATTGGGTCAGAGGAAGTGTGACAACACACACAAACTCCATATATACTCATTTGCTGTTCAAGAGTTTCTATGACCTCGCCGGATTTCATTCTATATTATCTGCAAATATGCTTCCCTGTACAGGCATTTGATGGATTCGTCTCTCAATAGTGTCCATATTTCAACAAGGCTGGCAGAAAATACTCTTCGGCTTCGCTGGGACGCCCCCGCATTAGCATCAACTGGCATGAACGACCCACCTAACTTCAGTCACTTTCTTACATGTGACATATTTGTTCGTGAGACCAGGACTGTGTGTTATGGTCCAAGCAGAACACTTTCATGCAAGCTTTGGCTTACACCCAAACCTGGTAATGTGCATATCACATTAAGATCTAACCTTAAATCAAAATATCAGCTTCAAAATTGGTGTACTATTAAGTTATCAGACATAGCAGTGTTAGGTGTCCTGAAAACAGAACATCAATATCTCATGCCCTGTGACCCTGGTAACTAACCTGGATAACTGTTACACTAGATGTCTCTATTCTGGATTTCTCAGAAGCTTTTGACATTTTGTGTCACACCATAAGCTACTTTCAAAATTAACCTCCCATAATGGGATTTCACGGCCTACTACTTGTGGGAAGAGATGCTCCAGTCATCCATAAAACGACAGCAAACCGTACATTCAAGCAACAAGGCCACTTCTTCATGGTCCCTGCTCTGGGGGGAAAAGTCCTCAGTGGCGTCCAGGGAAACAGGTTCTTCCGCCACACTTTTTTTTTCCTCCTATTTATTGACCAATGTTGACAAGTTTCTCTACTTCATGCTACCACAATTGCCATATTTGCCAATGACTGCCTAATTTATCGATCTAGATTCACATCCCAGAATGATTAAGCTATACTCCACCCGGAACTTAAACTAGCCAAGATAATGATCCAATCTGGGAATGCGCTTCGATGCTAAAAGATGCAATGTCATAGGAGTGACAACAGGCCTTTCATCTGATGAACACTCTATGCAACCCTGAGGTATGAATGGGCGAACCACTGCCGTAAAACTAATAGCCTGTCATGTATCTTTGTAATCCCAATCCAACCAATTGGGTAAATGCAGCTTGAAGCCATGGCTCTAAAGAACTTCCATCATCCTGTCCTCATATCGAGAAACGTTGTAGCAAACTATCCTTATTAGATCACACTTCTTGAATTGACTTAGATCACCCCTATGAATTTCAGCAGCTTCAATTGCGCTTACAATTCTGGCCTGTGAAGAGAGTAAAGCAGGAATTAAACCTGGTACTCTACATCAAGTGGGGGGCCCACTCTACGACAACCACTCTTCAATTCAGAGGGGGAAAATATGAACGAAATGGGTTTTTTTTTTGATAAATCTATAGACCTACCAACACTGTACCGTACAGTTGGTTTGTGGAGGCTTTGGTGTGAGTCACAGGGTACGTTTTTACGGTAGTTTGGCTGCCGTGAATAGCGCATCTTCTGTAGGCCAGTGGCGAATTAGGCCACGATGTTACCGGACCAGCCGCCTCCTTACAGAGCGCTTTAAATTATTCACGCTCTCTAAAGAGATTGCACACAAAAGTGGCTAACACCGGTGGCAACAGCCTGTCCTGATGTATGTCTCTAGCGAAGCCATTCCTCGTCTTCCTGGAAAAGGTTGTTCGCTTGTGCGGTGTCAGTGGTTTCTCTGGTCTTTGTTAACACGGAAACCGTGAAGAAGTTGTCAGAACATAACAACAAGTTAGTCAATGAATCCTATAGTTGTCTTTTTTTCGCAATCATGGTCAAG
>JAODTK010001432.1:0-378709 GCA_026419785.1 Sclerodactyla briareus | reverse complement strand
AATTGTAATCTATAAATTATATCTGTTCCCATTCTAACTCTTTTCTGTTGTTGGATGTCATTTTCTAAATGGGGAATTATATCCCATGCAACCCCGTGTGATCACTCTAGATACAGGAAGTCACTCTCAAAACAGTAAGGGAAAATAGACACCTAACTGCCCAATGGATTGTCGGCGACTTTTTCTGCAAAATTGTGGGTAAAATTGGCAGTTTTCTTTATTGCGTAGCCTAAATGTTGTGCTGAAAACATGCAGCATGTGTTGTTCACAAAACTTTGGGTAATATTGCCCAACTGTTTAAGATTGTCGCAACGACTGTGAATGCCCCCTCCATGTCTGTCAGGTGGCAACGTTGGAATGAATATCTCGTAGGTAGGAATGAATGGAATAATGTTTACTTGAGAAAACAACACGCTCACGAGGTGTGTGCACAACAACAGCTGAACAAAAATGATTAAACATAAATACCGACGATACCAACGTATAGTATGGAATATAAGAGGAGAGAATGGCGACGAAAACGGCAAGAGTGGCAAAGAAAATTCCCCAAAATGTCTCTCTATAGAGAGGAAAGCCTCCAAAGACGATTGAAAGAGGGGAAAGTAGAGCGGGCCTGTATTTCGAGCAGTCAAGAGGGAGTGTGTTCCATATCAACAGCAACGGAAACACTAAGATACCAACCGCTTGGAGCGGGTGGAGGAGAAATAGAGGGTGTGAGTGTTTACCTTATATTATAGGTAAGGTACGAATAGAGAAAGTTTTGCTAAGATATTCAGAGGCGTGCTGATTGAGGCGTTTGTGAACAAGGCAAGAGAACTTTAATTCGTTGCTCCATAGGGAGGCCAACTGTAGACTACACAAGTATTCCTTGGCATCGTCGTTGTGATCTTGGTGAGAATTAAATTGCAGCTGATTCTGTATTGAGTGAAGAGGAAGCAGAGAAGAACTAGATGAGCTAGTAGTTGAGCATAACAGGTGATCGATGCATGCGTTTGAAAACTATATATTAATGACGGAGCAGATACACGAATTTTAATTTTAAAGCCATGCGCGCAGTATGTGTGGTAATGCGAAGGTTTTCAGTAAAAGGCTCTATTTTCCCGAAATGGTAGGGGTTCATACCTTCTTGTGCTGATATGAGCAATCACAATACACTGTTGGATATTATATGTCTTATTCAAAAGCTTGGTTCACTCCAGGATTGAAAACAAAGATTGACAAAAGGAGATGACTCTTAATGTCAATACAAAGCATATATGAGTGAGTACATGGAAAGTTGGGTCAGTGGAGCCCACAAGAGGTGTAGAACTTCCCTTTGTGCTATTCCTCCGAGATGTTTCAGTGCCGAGAAGTCATGCCGAACATCGAATTTATCAGTGTGTTAAAGCTGTTCAGTTCACTCTTTTACAGAGGACATAATTGGAGATATCGTGCGATAGAAGTTTTTCAGTGTAATTGACTTACTGATTTGTTGCAACACGACGAGTCCGGTCGTTATAAGGGAATGAACCAGAAGGTACAAGGTTATTAGGTTAAAATGGTAAAAGAAGGAAGTGGGTAACCAGATGTAGTTTGCACAGACGAATAGAATATCCATTACGCAACCCCTAAATATAAAGTTTCGATGCAAAGTATATGAAGATTCGAAATTTAGCAGCGGTGTTTTACCATTCTACGAGGGACATAGCTGGAAAAAAAATGGAGTTGTGATAGCAGTGTTTCCGTAGTCGTGCCAATGACGTATTGGTTTGTTTGCAACAAGACGAGTCTGGTCGTCACCAAAAATGGACCCCGGAGGTCACAAGATCATTAGGTCAAATTAGGTCGAAGGTCAAATGAGGTCAAAGTAGGTCACCAGATGTACGTCCCTGAACGAACAAAACCTTCCATTACATTGCTCTGAAATGTTTCGTTGTCAAGATATAGAAGAAGCCCTAGGTGGACCTTCACATGAGACCTGACCTGACACTAAAGACCAAGTGGGTATCCTCAATATATGTGCAACCCACATGCCTAACATAAACTTAATAGATTCTTGCATAATTAGATATCTCGACTGCCCTGTCATGACCTTGACTGACCTTAAACGGGCCTAGAAAAATAGGGTCTACCCTCTCCGCATATCATGCTGACAAGGGGTTCACACACACACACACACACACACACACACACACATACATACACACACTACGCACGGTGCATGACGGAGAGAACAAAGGAAGAACGCAACTATGTGTAGTGATTCCTAACCAAATATACAACCTCTGTAACAACAGGAGACTTTCAAGATCACCTAAAATGTGAAAGATTTGTTCTAAGCAGGCAAGCATCAGAATAATTACCTTACCCACCCACCAACACTTCAGAATTGTGCTGTCATGTAACACTTCCCTTCCTTTGGTCATTAACTACATGCAAGTGATACCTTTTGCCGATAATCCCTACTTCCCGGAAGGTAAAGTTTAATTGCTTATGCTGGTAATGAGCAATCACAATACACTGTTGGATATTATGTATTATTCAAAAGCTTGATTCACTCCAGGACTGAAAAAACAATATGGACAAAAGGTATTGATTGTCAATTACCAATACCAAGCCGTATATTGAGTGGCTACATGAAAAGTCTAGATGTAGCCACACAGACGAACAGAACTTCCCTTTACGCTCTTCCTCTGAGATCTTTCAGTGCCGAGGAGTCGAAAATGAAATTTATCCGTGTTTTAAAGCTGTTTCACTCTTTCACAAAGCTCATAACAGGGGATAGCGTGTGATAAAAATGTTTCAGTATGTCAATGTAATTGACTTACTGGTTTGTAGCAACACGACGAGTCTGTTCGTTACGAAGAACTGGCCCAGAAGTTCAATAGGTCAAATGAGGTCAGGAGTTCAAAGGAAGTCAAAGTAGGCAATCAGATGTAGTTTGTACAGAGGGACGAAATTCTCCATTACGCCAACCCCCAAAATGTTTAATTCCGTATATCATGAAGATTTTGAATTCATCATCGTCAGTGTTTTAAGGAGCGTTTGACCTTCTATCATAGGGACATAGCTGGAGATGGCGTGTAATAGCAGTGTTTTAGTACGACAGTACAATTGACTTATTGATTTGTTGCAACAGGACGAGTCTAGTCGCACGCAAAAAATTGACTCCGAAGGTCACAAGGTCATTATGTCAATTGAGGTTAAAGGGTCAAATGAGGAAAAAGTAGGTCACCAGATTCTCGACCTATTTCACCTAGACGAACCAAGATTTTCTATTACAACATTTCTCTGAATTTTTCGTTGCCAAGATATAGAAGGATTGCCCTAAAAGGATTGCCCTATGGTAACTTTCAAGACCTTGATCTGACACCAAACATTTGCTTCCAAATTCATGCCTCACGAATGTGCAAACCACACCTGCCCAATGCTTAACGTTATATATACTTGCCTTCATTGTATATCGTTGGATAAGGTTTTTGAACTTTGCTTTGTCGTGACCTTGCATGATACTTGAAAACTGGCAATGAAAACAAAGGGTCGTTCCGCTTCATCTCATGAGCAATCCACGTGCCTAATTTGAACTGAGGAGGACATTCATTCTCCCCCACCCCTTCGTTGAGCACCAATGTTTTGAACACGGTACTTTAGGAAATATGCACGATCCAAATTATATTAGATTACGATTACATCAACGGAAACAATTGCACTGACCCTCAATTCAGGGACGCGACCCCGGGTTGGGTTTGAAGTGCGGGTAGGGGAGGAGTGGGGGGCCAGAGCAGTAAATAGAAATGTTTTGTGTGGGGAAAAATGCATGTGTGGGTGGAGGCTCCCCATAAAAGTTGGGGGTCCAAAGTTACCACCCTCCCCCCGACTCCGGAGGTTTGCTTTGCTTCAACTATAGACTTGGAATACAATTGGACGAAAACAATTTGCTTAGCTTCTCGTCAGATGCCTTCAAATAATGGAGCAGACTTCATTCATTATGAATTTACTCGGTGACGCTGCGTGTGATTAGTTTCTTTGGTATGTGAGACACGGTTTTCGAACTTTGCTTTGTCGTGACCTTCAATGACCTTGAAGCTGGCACTAGAAACAATAAGGTTCATCCTCTTTACATGAACAACTAACGTGCCTAATTTGAACTTGATACATATATGCGTTCGTTAGATATCGTGCTAACAAGAGGTGTCACACGCACAAACATACAGGCACACACACATACGTACAGACAAGACTGCATGGCAAAAGGAGTTAAAACGAAAGAACATTCAATTTTCCGTATATAGCATTACACTTTGAATTCGATATTCGCTGATATGACCTAACGATGATGGAGGTAGAGCAAATATTTGGAGACTGAAAAGGTGGTGTCATCAGCGAAGGTTATCAAAATGGGATACCGGAAATATGGAGGCTGTTGAAAAAAATTCAGTAAGGTCCCGCGCCGATGTATGCAAATCGCAGATACCCTGCCAACAGTAAAACAATTAGTCGATTAGTCCCGAACTAAGACCATTGGTGGGTTGTTGCAATGCATTGACATATATGCACCTCGAGACAGGAAGTTCCCTCAGCTAACCCTAACTAAATCCGGCACTCCACGAAGAACACCTAAGAACTCCCTAAAATCGGAGTAGCCATCAGCAATCCAGGCTGGGTCTACAGTTTCGCCCATATACCCATATATCCGTTGGACACACTCTGCGGCCCTATTGGTCGATCAGGCCTAAGAACGGTCCATGGCTCTCTCTCTATGGGGGTCATGTGTGTGATTCAAGGGAGGGTAGCCATGAAAGGGAGGGCCAGGAGGGGCGCTTATCCGTGGAGTATTACATAGAGTGTTACCATAGATGACGCGAATCACCCAACCTAATATCTGGTTTTGATGCCCATCCCTCGGAACTGACTATCTATGTCTATACCAATGAAAAGGCTTCGACTATGTCTGGAAACTGTAAATTCCCGCCCATCGTACAGAAACAAAAAAAACATGAGATAGGATCACAAATTAAATTAGCTATCAGTGCATTATCTTCGAAAAAACCCAATAGATGACATACTAAATGACATGAATACTATAACGCAGTCCTGTCCACTTTGTGTAACGTAAAAACATTGGACCTTTTTGGCAACGAAACTTGCAGGACAGCTGGGCTACTCTCTTCGCTCAGCGTATCACAATCAGGAGCACAACCTCCAACAGCTTCCCCAGTGTTCCCACTCTCCTCACATTCTCCTTTGTCTCCGACATTATTAACCCCACCCCCTCCCCACATAATATATCAAAAGTAGAGGTTGATGGGCAGTGGCGTAACTAGAATTTTCGGTTTTGATGTGGTGCAGGAATTGGCGGTACAGTGGGTCCCAGGGAGGGGGAACTCCGTGGAACTTTGGGATTACCGTTTAGAAGGAGGGGTTTTGAGGAGAGAGGGGTTTTCCCTTCCCTTTGAGAAATATTTGAATAAGATGGTCCCAAATGGTTTGCAGTAAAATTGGGTTGGATTGACGCACCCTTCTCAGAAGAAAGTTTAGTACAAAAGGGGAAAAATAAGTACGTCTTTGAAAAATCTGGTAACAGTCGCAGCATCCCGCGAAGTCTTGGAAGAACCCTTTTGCCCATGCAGGAAAGAAAGCGATAATTCCCTCTGGGCATCTATGCCCCCCCCCCTCTCGAGGAAGTTAGACTTCACACCCCACCCTTCGCTGAACACCACTGTTCGAACACGGGTACTTTAAGGAATAGGCGTGTAAGTATTGCACGATAGAAATTATGTTAGATACGGATACGTACAAATAGAAACAATTGCATTGACCCTCAACTCAGAGGCGCGACCCCGGTTTGGAAGTGAAGTTGCGGGTGGGGGCGGGGGTGGGATATTATAGAGCAGGAAGTCAGAAGTGTTTTGTGTGGGGAAATACTACATGTGTGGGTGGGAGGCCCGCATAAAAGTTGGAGAGGGCAAGACCCTCCCCCCCGACCCCGGATGTTGTGCTCTTGCTTCAGCTGCTAGACTTAGAGTAAATATTGGACGCGAAAAACGAATTTGCATAGGTTCTAGTCAGATGCCTTCAAAATACTGGACGACTTCATTAATTATGATTGTACTCGCGACGCTGCGTGTGATTATTGTGAGGCAAGGTTTTTGAACGTTGCTCTGTCGTGACTTCAAATAACCTTGAATGGCACTGAAAAACCAATAGGGTTTCATCCTCTTCACAGAGCAACCCACGTGCCTAATGTGCCGGATGCTTCAAATAATGGAAACAGACTCCATCTATAATGATTTTACTCGGTGACGCTGCGTGTGATATTTAGAGTTACCTATCTTAACAAACGTATGTTTGCGAACAGGTGCATGTGGTTGCTCCGGTTGGTTTAAGTTGATGCTGGCGTGGATATTTGCGAGAATTCATATTAGCGATCGGACATTATTGATTGGTTGCCAGGATTCACCGAATCCTTCCTGCAGTTGACTAATGTAACATATTGTAAGCCAATATTTCGTTGACATAAGTTGCACGCAAAAAATTGGAGATGGAGATTTGTAAATAGCCACGAATTCCATCAGATAAACGGTTTTGTCAAAATATCAGCTTTGTAAATATCGTGGATGCCATTCGAGACTCCGTTCGTCCGTCGTCTACCCGAAACGACTGCTGAAAAGTAAAACAAACAAACTATGGCCTAGTTGTGGTCGTATAGGCTGGCTGTCTGGTTAGATATCAGACAAACTAGGTTATGGCGACGAAGGGGAAGGACACTGACAAAGTCAGGGGGTATAGGTCTGTCTGTGGGGCCAATTATTACGGAGCGCGAAACGTAACATAATCCATCAAAAAAAGAATCAACCCATCGAAAACCAGAATCAACCCATCGTAAAAAAAAAAATCAACCCATCGAAAACAGAATCAACCTTCAAAGAAAAGAATCGACCCATTAAAAAGAGGAATCAGCCTATCCAAAACAAGAATAGTACGTCAGAGGATACTCCAGGACTCCACATCAACAGGATTTCATGTATTGCCGTGATCCTTTAAGTGTGATACATTCCGCGCAGTCCTGGTGCGCGGTTGTGTAAAAATATCAGAATGGAATCGACCCATCAGGATTTGGAAATCAGTACGTCCAAAACGAAACGGGGGGGGGTCCAAACCCCGAATCAAGGGTCGAACAGAAACAGGGTTGGCAAACCCAGAGTGAACTGTCAGAAAAGCAAGAACGCAACTCGCGTAAGAGTCTTGTCGCAATATTGTTCACTCTTCCAAAATATGGATGCACACTAACATTGGCCGTTTTTGCCATATGGGCTAGTAGACATTCAGGGAAATGTCTGGATAATGCTGTCGAGGCAAGGAGGATTACTCAACCCTATCAGTAGTTCGAGCCCCTTCGCAATTCAAATCTATAGGATCAGGGGATCATTATATGTGATGAGGGAGTGTTAAGGAGTGAGGAGATGAATGAGAGGGGGTGGGGAAAGTGGTTACTGCCGTGAATTAAGGAGGGGTGGAGGTGAGAGCGGGGCTGAAGGCGCGTGCGAATAAAAAAAACTGGGAAAGATTTGGTGGAGATGATGTTAGGGAAGGGGCGGTGGTCATGGTGGTTTGAAAGGGGAGTGTGCATGAGGAGTGGTGTCATTAGGCGAGTGTAAAGTAGGTCACGGTGGCGGAGTTGCATGAAGTGGGTGGGGTGGGGGGTATGTAAATAGTGTGAGTGTACGTAGTGGGTGGCAATGCGAAGAGAGGGTAGTCAGAGAATAATAGTAACAGTATTAACCAATGACCACAGATACATTCCGTAGAGTGAACAACACTACATGTACTTACCAATTGACCTCTCGTTACAGAAAAATTATGTATGGAGTGACGCATTACATAGAACACTACACGTTTTGGCCTATTTCGAACTGAGACGAATTACACGACAACCCAGCACCTTAGCCAGATCATTACCCATCCTGGTTCATATGGCAGATGCATGGAGGCTAGGGAGTTTAAGCCTATTCAGTTGTACGATAGTGGCGCCAGCGGGGTGGCCGCGGCCATACCCCCCCCCCCCCCCGTCGGGAATATTTCCCCATTTCCCTGAGTGGGTACGCAGAAATTTACACACCTCGACCGATTGCCGAGTGCCGATTGCCCTGCCCCGACAATTGTTTATTTCCAACTATAGGCCTGGTTGGGAAAATTCGATTGACATCTGAAAATTCGAGTGCCTCTTATCTAATAATCCTATTCTTAGGATCAGTGTATACATCCACCTCTCATCCTACAAACGATACAACCGTAGCATAGGTTGTACAAGTCTTATGGATATCTTTGGAATGTCCCCTGGAGAGATCACGTCCAATTTTGTTGGGAGGAAACCCCTCCCAGAAAGTCCTCCACTGTTTTGCCTGACAGCACATACAAAACACCAAAATAGAAAATGCAGGTGTTGACATAGTGGGTAGGGTAGACTCGGAAATTTTTCACATCGGTCCGGGACCACTCCGTCGGGGGAAGTTGCTCCTCACCACCCCTCCGCCCCCACGACAGTGCGTCCGTGAATCCTGCAATACTGGCCTATTTACACTTGTATGGACTTCTCTTATGTTATACATGTAGTCATCGAGTGCATGATTGCTGTAGCATTCTGTATCTTTTCATACTTCTGTACAACTACAGCGTGAAAGTGGAAGAGTGTGGGTAATAATAACAAGTACTATGGCCTGGAATGTTGAATCATGTACTCTTTTCTGGATGGATTAAGACGGCCTAGATACAGGTAATGAAATCAGTAAGTATTCCGTCTATCTGGAGTCTGTAATTTCTTGGTGAAATGTCATGACACTAATCAGGACACGCTACATAGATCCACACTGAATGGAATTTGTTCATGTTAACAAGCTAAAAGTATTAAAAATTCTAAATTTTAAAAAATAATGATTTTCCTGAATGTCCATTTATTCCTCAGAAAATGACTCTTGGTCTACACCAAAAACAACATACAGAAACTGGTTAACTACCACACACTTTTTTCAACCTGAACAACAAACTACTCTTAGCCTACCTAACTCATCGAGATATCAAGTTTTTGTCTCGACTGACCGAATTTAGAAAGAAACAGTGTTCATATGCGTATATGTGAGTCACACTTCCCCTATAGCCGAACATCCTTAACGATCCACAGATTACAACACTATGTGCGCTAAAACACCGACATTACGGTAGAACGATATATGGCCCCAGAGACCTTCATTTATAGAGCTAATTAGACACCATTAGAAAGGCGCTACTAAGAGCATGTCTTCCATGCCTCGCCAGAACAAATACAGAAGGAAATGGACACAAAATACCTAATCGGCGAGTGTGATCCGATGCCATGTGAGGATATTTCGATTCCCTCATAGACGTCTACATCGCCCTAATCATTCAACCAACACTACTATTTGCCAATTACCATTTTAAAATAGAATGACAGAGGGTGGGAAACAAAACAGCGCCTCGCCTTGACAGCACAATCCAGACATTTCTCCAAAAAATATGCTATTAGCCGAAAGAAAAAAAACCCCATGGCAAAAACTGCCAATGTAAGCTTGCATTCAGATATTAGAAATCACCCGTCAAGGAATCACTACGCAGGGATGCGTTCCAAATCCTGATGGTCTGATTCCATTCCTGATGATTTTGTTACACTCCGCGCACCTGGACTGCGCGGAGTGTATCACACTTAAAGGAGCACGGCAATACAATGAAAATCCTATTAAGTGGAGGTCATGGAGTATCATATAACAGACTGTTTATTGTTTGGAAAGGCTGATACCGCTTTTCAATGGGTTGATTCTTTCTTTCAAGGCTTGATTCTGTTCTCGATGGTGATTCTTTTTTCGATGGGTTGATTCTTTCTTCGTTGGGTTGATTCCAATTTTGTTACGTTTCGCACTCCGTAAATTTTATCTCCATGGTTGCATACGCACGTAGGCAAGGTATGTTGCGAATATGAGGGAAATAACAGACCAATAATGCAATCATCGGGGTTTCAAGATTATTTCTATGGACTGCAATTATCCCTTTATCTGTCACCCTATTATGGTTGGATTTTCATTATGAAGATTCGCCGATTTACAAAAACAAAAACAAATAATGTCACCGTGTTTTTTTTTTCTTCTTTCGATGAAACCCATACTTGAGTCATATTTACCCATCCTCGAGGGGGAAGTGCGTTGAAACAGTTTCACATAAAATCTAAAATGGTAACCCCCTTTGGAACATTGCAGAGTCGGGTGACTCTGTTTCAAGAGGTCAACACCTACTTCCAGTGAAAAAAATTATTATTTCATAGCAGATTTGAGAAGCCTTACAACTGAGAATAACCTGCATGGTCTTGGATAGGTTGATGAGCGACATTACTGGGAACGGTTTCTACCAAATCACTGTTCCTCTACTGAACATGAAGGGCACGTTCGAGTCTTTGAAAACCAACAAGGCCCAAGGCATTGGTGTTCCCTTAGCATGCTATACGATTATTGAAACTCAGTGGAGCTTAACTGAACAGGATCTTCATATAACGTTTTTTGAATGTGTCATTAGACCTTGGCTTCATCCCCACCACCATGGAAGCACAACGTTAATATTCCTGTCCTCAAGAAAAGCATGCAACCGTGACCGGTCCAATTGTTTTTTACCCATCTCACTAACCTGTGATAGGTAGAATATTGCAGCTAACTGGCGACAGGGTTAGCAGCGGTCTCATGGCAGGGAACTAGCCTCACTCTGACGAGAGTTCCGCAAGTCCCGTGACATGCGGTATTGGGGGCGCCTATATAGCAAAGAGAATTCAGTGTGGAGTCATGGTTTCTATGCCCCGTGAATAGCGCCCAGTAAGTAGTTTTGAAAGTTAGTGTGACTGAACTGTCGGAGAATATGTGTCTTGTTGGTATTCGGGGAGGTCAGTGGTGGGGGGTGAAGGGGGCACTCACTGAAGATGTTTCAGACATCTTGCACTATGACATCGATAATTACTACGAATCAACAAATGAATGCGTCGGGCATATGTTAGAAGAAAAAGCACAGCCGTAGAGAGAAAACAAACCGACAGTTTTCCACGATGTTAACACAACAGTCACCTCCTCACTTTGGAGTTTGTGGTCTCTGACGGTTCCTTTGAACATACATGGTCGGTGTCCTCTCCCGTTCACTTCAATCGCTCCTTATCGATAACCTGATAACGCTAACCCTGACCTTCTTTTAAGGCTCCAGAGTCCTCATGTTATGTGCTGTTCCGGCGCCAGACGTTCGTGTGATTTCCTTTCAGTTCTAGATTATACTCCAATTCCGCCATATTAAAGGCATTTTATGGCATCAGATTTGAGTGTGGATAGACACGGGCGAAATTCTAGCCTTCTCTCTTCGAATGCCCAGTGTTTTCCCAGTGTTCCCATGGTTCAGTATAGCCGTCTTTACCCCTCAGAACTCCTGAGCTCGGGTTATTCTCCAAAGGGGCCCATCGGCTAAGATCTCGGTTGTTTACACTGGACCTCGCGCGCGGGGTTCACCCCGCGCGCGATGTTTTCCTGCGTAAGTGGCATTTGTTTACATCGGCAAAACGCGCGAAACTCAACTGGAGGCAGCGCGAGCAAGACGGAATAAATTTGGTCAGTGATGGGGGGGGAAACTGCCTGTACTGTGGGATATGTGAGGGTAGCACAGGTTGTAGGTTAGATCCGGTGTTTCGTAGGCTACAACATTACCATTCATCACGATGGACGAACGGGAAGAATGCTTTTCGGGTGGTGTATGATGTTAAATGCAGATCATGCACCGTAGGCGAATAATGACTGAGCGTGTGATTGAAAGTTCTTGAAGGAGAAGGAACAAAAAATCGTTTTTGTACCACCGGGGTTAGACTCCGCCGCCTGCGTTTTCAACGTTTTCATGGCCGCAACTGTTCATACATGCTGGCTGGGGCAACTACCCTAGATCAACACGACTGTGCTGTGCGACACCGTATGGATGAGCCGCGTACCATGCCTATGGGACACATGCAACAAAACTTGGTAATGATGGCGGAGAGAACATTCCGGATTCGCAAGGCCTGTCTTATTCAACATTTGGATCGGCTACGATGGTTTCTTGGGAAACAGAACACTCAGTTAATTGAGACAAGTGTTCTGTAGAAACACTACTGGCAATTGCATTGTGGCGGCTGCACAAATCTCGAATTCAGAATCATCGCGTCGATGTTTCGGTGTTGCCAGGGGCACAGCTTGCGTTATAACACACGAGGTTGTACAAGCTTTGTACTTGTTACTCAGACAGGCAGTTCCTCCTTCCCCAGACGAAAACGAAATGGGTGGGAGGTAGTCAATGACTTTGAACTTAATGGGGTTCCCCCAGGTTCGGCTAGGCCTAGCGCGATTTGTACTGACCATTAATCAAATTGACAAACTAAGCTGGAAGTTGGAACTACGGTTAGAGAGACCACGAAGTCAGCGAAATTTAATTTATTGAGAGTTCACGACAAAATCAACCGGTAAATGTAGAATATCTACTCGAAATGTCTCCAGAAGAATGAATAACTGATTATCACTGCAACCGAAAACATGTAACACACGACGCTACGATAGCGAAATGTGCACTTAATGCACGATTACCCGTACGTACAATACTATCGCGAAATACCCCTGCCCACACACAGTAAACCATACAGCAGTTTGTTATTTTCTAGTCCAGTCGGCACAGGACATGTGTGTATTGTTTCGCGGAGCTGCAGTCGGAAGCAAGGTAAAGAGCTTCGTCAAAACCCCGTGTCAACACCGCGTTGCGTTTACACTACGAAGTTAAACCTCGCGCTCGGGGTTCAACCCTGGTCGATCGCGTAGTTGTCTCGGTTGACCGGGGTTGACCCGGGTTGACCCGGTGTTCAAAACGGGTTGAAGGAGGTTTACACTACGATTTTACCCCGAGTGAACCCCGAGCGCGGGGGTTGAACTCCGAGCGCGGGTTGAGTGTAAACGCACCTTATGTTATTGTTGATCAGTACGGGGGGGGGGGGAATTTACAATTTCCGTTGCTGGTTGAATATGTAGTTTTCGTCAGAGGAGTTTAGAAAGATCCCCTGCCTACGTATTTTGGGCTGCGTGTGTGCATTCCGTTTCATTACTACCCGACCGACCTTTGTCCCCATATCATTATCACATCTTACACTGCCACCGTGAACAAGGCTCATGATCTTATTCTATAAATCCCCTATCCAAGTTTATTGTTGTATTCAACAATTATTCGCCATATCGCAAATGCAACACGAAACGAGTTAGGGTTCTTCAACCTCACGAAGGTTGTTGTAACTAGCATATCTATTATGGTGCTGTGTAACCAATTACATCATCATTGTGTATCTAACTACACAATTGTGTAAAAAAATTACCCCACTTTTGAGGTGCCTGAATTGCCCAACCTTTCAACATTTGCCCAACCTTTTTTTTGGTACAGTGTAAGAATTCGGGATGGTGTGCTTAGTTAACCGTCACCAGTGTTGTGTAAATTCGACACCAGCATTTTTAAGGGTGCAAGGAAGATTCCTCAGCGGGTAAGCGGGCCCATAATTATTATAGAATATCATATCCTGATAGGGGTCCCACAGTATCATGGAACAGAACACAAAACACGCACGGTCGCATTCCACCCCATATTGGGACAGTATTGTTAAATCGATTCTGGGAATGCGTTATGCCGCCCTCCAATACACCCAGAGCGCGATATGGATACTCATATGTGCCTAATATGATTTCATTTTTTAATGCTCATAGAGAAGATAATGCGTATCATTTCCGTATGATTTTTTCTGCACAGGTTCGTACTGTATTGTCCGTCCATCTATCACTATATAATGTCCTATTGTTTTTTTTGTTCCTGATCATGGCCCTGTGAAAGTTGAATTTCCAAATGAGGACACTAAATAAATCAAATCAGTTCAATTCAAAACGTATATATTTATTCACCCAATTTTCATATTCTGTGGCTTCCTAGTCCTTTAAATAGTTATGTCAGGTATTCATGAAATAGTGAAGAAGAAGAAAAAACATGCACATACAGTCACACTTGAATAGCGGATTACAAACATAATACCCCTAACCATACAACCATATTGACACCCTACTTTGGTTTGGGTCTTCTGTGTCACCATAACTTTGGGGAATTTCCGGAACCTAACCCAGACAAACGCTGTAATAGCACTCCCCGTCGAATAGGTCAGACAAGTTCTTGACTGAGAAAAAACCTGTCAGAAACACTTTATAGCTCAGATACATTAGGGAGACCCTGAATGTTTACAATACGCTCACTGTTTGGCTGAGACGGCGATTTTATATTCCTTTTTGACTCCATCACTGCTTCCGCCATCCTTGGTCACTACTGTAGGATCGTGTATCTAATTGCCAGGGTTCTCGGGGAGGCGAGGATGGTACGGTCAGCTGCTGACTGATGCAAACTGATTCAATGTGCTTTCCTTGGGCTATTGCCCCTCCCGTCGGACAGATCCATCACATATCAAACCGGTCCTGCGCGAATCCGGTGGGTTAGCGCAAAAACGCAAACGCCCCCGTCTCACTGTTGAGAGTTGGCGGAATGACTGACTCGGCCTGGTCGCCTGCCCTGGAAGAGGCCGGACGATGTTCAGAAGCGATGGGTGAATGCGGCTGGATGACTTTCCAGGCATGTGCTCCCATGGATGAGCGAGTGAAATACGCAGTGATGACCGCTCATTGATATATAGGTTCAAATACTCTACTGCGATCGTGCACGAATGCTCAATGAGACATCCCAGCTTAGGCAGACAACCCAGTGCCCAGACAGATAACAGACAACTGACATTCTTAGCCGACCATTGCTGAAGATGACCAGACAAATTCATGCCTATTTATTGTGTCCAAGAATGTGAAATCCGGCTTTACACTCCTCAACTGCTTCAACGGAGGCCACGGACGACTGTCAAGGTGTCACGTCTATCACAGGCAGAATGCACATCATTCCAATTCCGAGCACAATAATGCTAATAGACAATAAATACCAGTCCTCTTATGGAGCGTATTTACCTTTGTTTTCCAAATTCATTCTTCGCGGGTCCGGGTTTCGATGAATCGATTTTTTTTCCATTCCAACTCTGAGAGCTGTCCCGTGAACATGAACGATGTTGGAACATCGGTTTGATGACTAGCACAGCCTTTCTATATTGTGCGGTTGATTGGCTTTTTGAAGAAAATTCCATAAAATCTAGGCTATGATTCATTGTTTGCGTATGCAGATCCGTACGCATGTGAAACGCGAACGCACGTGAGCTAAGATGCGGCAAATCAAACTTGATCGCAATTGGAATCAAAAGTCGCACCAAAAACTCAGAATGAGGGAGGAAGAATTATTTTTGCCTGGAGCTCTTGTCAGCTTGGAGAGTGCGCAGACTGCTACAAACCTGAGAAAAACTGAAAGGGGGAAATCCATCGTTACACCTCGCTATCACCGGCAACTTACAAGAGATTTACTCCCCAAACTGCCAACTCTTTTCAGCAACCACTGAGTAATATTGGTCGGTTGATATGTCCATGCGGACTAGATTTTGACATTATAAATTCTGTTCCGCACCTACAGTCTTCTAACAGCGCAGATCGAAACTTTTTGGTAGCTGCGGACGCAAAAATTCCTGTTGGCGAATACACTGCATGTTCTTCACCAATCCCATGCTATTGTTTGTTCACATTTTATGACCTTTATACTGCCATCTGTCTAACCTTGGAATGCTTTGAAACATGTCTTACTACATGTAGCCTAATTTTGCAATCAGTGCCCAGCACAAAGTAACCCAACCAACTCATTCCTTGGCCTGTCCTTATAAGCTTGTATGTACCCAACAACACGTTATGTTACCCCGCACAACTCATTCCTAGCCTGTAGCAGTGAACATGGCAAACACTTGGATCCCCAATGGATAGAGTTCCCATACAGGGCTAAATTCCAGCCCAGCACCATAACCCAACACTCCATCACAAGAGAAGGTAGAATAGACAGATCTTCCCACACAACATGTGCCAAAGTTTTATCCCCATGCCTCTATTCATTCCACCTGAGTGACCATGAACCGACGATTAAACCACAGAACCCCTAACACCAACTTCTACCTGCTGCCTGCTCTGCAGTGATAAGGAGTAACGTAAACAAATCTCTCATCCCAGGAACTCTTCAATATCGAATACGGTATATCGTCGCATGACATGTCCATAAAATTACATATGTGTTGAAGACGAATCTGTCGTGAGTTATGTCAACGCACCGTCCAACTCTTCGGTGGGTGTTTGCGAGATGACAATTTCCCTTTAATGTTAAGTTCACGGGTTGAAATTGTGTTCGGATTTTTTTTAAATTATTATCGAATCGCGGATACGGGAACGAAATAGCGTAATATAGTGAAGACTTTCCTAATTTGGAGCAATCTCCAACTAATCATTCGTAATTTGGATTGAAGCTGTGAATGGCTAGGGCGCTCGTATTGTTGCACTATCGTGTGATTTTATCAAATAGTGCATTTCGGCCGAGTTGAGAGATTTAATTTTGTTTGTAAAACATTTTAAATTGTTTTGAAAATATTTTGGTGAAGACGGAGAATTTCGTCAGAGTACACCGATCAATTTTGCGAGGGAAAATTGACCAAAATTGGTCATATCTGACTGCACCTTGGTCGACCCAAATTCTGGAGGTCCCGATTACAAGGCCATTGCATGGATTTGAATATTGGAAGGTTACTCCCTACGCGCACTTCGAGCTGAGCGCAGATTACCTTAGCTATACTGGGCCGGATCATATCAACCGCAAGAGCCCAAAAGATGAATCTCGCCAGCAATGTGCTAAATCACTAATTGAAAGACTGCATTAAATCTGGCTAATCTCCGTATAGAGGCATAGTTCTGCAGGGGATTCGGCCTGTACGAATTCTGCCGACCACTTGACCGGACCCATGGTTGCCCAATGCCTAATATGCGCACTCGTCTGATTTAAATTGGTCTAAATATCTGAAGCGCTGTATCGCAGTAACGTGTTAGCAACAATATGACCCACACGGACCAACCGTATAGCTGGTTAAATTTTCTGTACACGTCTGCTACCGGGCGTGCCTGGAGACATAGCTGTGGCTCTGTACATCCTAACTATATTTTTGGTCTCCTTTTCCCGAACCGGCGTTTTCCCGCTACTAGACCAACAACTAGGCTGGTATTAGCAGTTGTCTGGGCCGTTAGCGAGTTCAAACATCCCCCTGATGGGTGGCCTATTGGCATCCGGAATTTACAAAGCACTCGCTACTACTTGCTTTTACTCCGATTATCTGAGGGAAAATTCCTATTTATGCAACCGACCTCCGTAATTTTGGGTGTATTTGAATATCGTTATTGAAAGTAATATTAGCTTGCATTCAACCGCCGGAATTTCTAACCATATAGAAGACAAACGCTTCTATTTAGGGCAAACAACGATTTCATCTCCCGCCCGTCAGCCCAAAAGCAATTGCTAATCCTCGGGCCGTGCTAATCACTCAACCTTGTACACGCAAGTATGGCAACTGTAAACATAATTAGTCTAGTATTCACAATCACCTACGTTTATATAATGATACTCTTTGTATAATGGGATCCGTTTGGTGTAGTCGGGAAGCGTTTTTGGCCGGCTGCTAGAGCGAAACGTAACAAAATCCATTTAAGTTGAAATCAACCCATCTAAAACAGAATCAACCCATCCGAAAAAAGAAGCAACCCATTGAAAACAGAATCAAGGCCTTCACAGAAGAATCAACCCATTGAAAAGCGGTATCAGCCTTTCCAAACAAGAATAGTACTTCCTAAATACTTCCATGACCTCTACCTGATAGTATTTTCATTGTATTGGCCGCGCTCGCTTCAAGTTTGATCACTACTCCGCGTAGTCCTTTGCGCATCCCTGCGTAGTGATTCCTTGAAGGGGTGATTTCAATATTTGAATGCAACGCTACTTGGCGTTTTTTGCCATGTTCTTGCGGCTATAGGCAACTTCATTCTGTTTTTTTTTTTTTTTTTTTTTTTCTCTTCTTCCTTCTTCTTTTTCTTCTGTCCATACGCTATTTCTATGTTCTGTTACTTCCTTATCTGTTTTTGGAGGTTACCTCTCCGTTAAGCCTCCTGGCTTTTTATTGTACTTCCTTCCGCATGCGTTCCTTCTTACATACATCGATTCATATTCCTAATGTACTGTCTTATTATTATGCAGTTATTATGTAATATGTTTTGTATTGCGGTAAAACAATAATAAATAAATAAATAAATGATTTTTTTGGAGAAAATTTCTTGGTGTGCTGTCAGGCGAGGCGCTGTTTTTTCCTTACCCTCTTGTCATTCTATTTATTAAATGTATTTGGGCCAATAGTAGTGTTTTGTTTGAGTGCTTTAGGTGCTTTGTTTATGTCTTTGAAGGGAATTCCGAATGTCCTCACATGGCATCGGATCACACTCGGCGATTGGGTAACTTAGTGCCCTTTCCTACTGTATTCGTTCAGAGGCGAGGCTGGAATACATGCTCTTAGTAGCGCCTTTCTATTGTTGTCTAATTAGCTCTATAAATGAAGACTGACGTGGTCAATAGTCAGTTCAACACGTATGTCAGGTGTTTATCGCACAATTTGTTGTGATCTGTTGGATCGTTGAAGAATGTCGCGGCTATCGGGACTGTGACATACACCTATACGCCATAGTGAAGCACTTTTTTCTTTCTAATTCGTTCAATCGAACAAAAACAGATATCTCATGAGTTAAGTAGAATAGTTTGTTGGTCAGGTTGAAGGATGTGTGCCTTTTTTGTTTTTGGCTAGACCAATTGGTCATTTTTTTGAGGAATAAATGGAACATCATATTCAGAAAATCATTAATTTTCAACCATTTATCTTGTTAGTATGCACAAATTCCATTCCATGTATGTACTGGATTAGATAGTCATGACAACTACACCAAGAAATCACTCCATGTGCTTATTGATTTCATTACCTGTATTTTAGGTCGTCTGTAACCATCTGAAAAGAGTACAAATTCAACCTTCCAGGCCATAGTACTTGTTTTATTAACCACACTCTCCCCCTTCACGCTTTACGCATGGGGTTTGTAACATTGATCTCTTCAGACATTCCAGATATCTAAGACGTGGTACATGCCTATGCTACGTGTAAGTTTGTTTATAGGATGATAGGTTGATGTATATAATGATCCTAAACTTGAGCGAAGAATAGATTAGTTATGAGGCGCGCAATTTTCACTGTACTATATACTAATTTTCACCGCCTATAGGTTGGAATAATAATACTGTCCGCCCTGGTAGGTTGTAATTTTAGCATATACCTAACTCCCTCGGGTACCCGCCAAAATTAGAAATATTCGTCGCGGGGGGGGGGGGGGGGGGGGGGGGGGGGGGGGGTGGCCATGTCCCGCTTCCACCACGCTGGCGCCCTCTTGTTGCACTACATATGCTCAATTCCACAGTTCCATGCTGCATATGAAACAGGATGTAATGACCTTGGCCAAGGTTGGCTGGGTTTGGAATTCATTAAAGTTGCGAAATAGACCAACGTGTATCCTTCTGTGTAATCGTCATTCCATTGCATAAAAAAAAAAAAAAAAATTTTTTCTGTTAAATGAGAGTTCCAGTTTGGTAATAACATGTAATGTTGTTCACTCTACGAATTAATCATCATCTCCGTGTTACTACTGTTACTCTTATTCTCTGACTACCCTCTCTCCGCATACACCTCCACTAAGTAACCTCACTCTATTTACATACTTTTCACACCCACTCTCTCATTCATCTCCGCCACCGTGACCGTCCTTACACTCGCTATATTTACACACTACTCACACTCCCCTTTCACCACCATACCACCCTCCCCTTCTCCTCACATTCCTCTCACCACTTTTTTATTTATTTTATTTTTTATCAGCTATTCTATTCGCACGCGCCTCAATCCCCTCTTATTTCCCACCTCTGACGCTCTCTTTACATTCACTGTATTACACACACTTTCCCCCCCCCTCTCATTCATCTCATCCACCTCCTAAAATGTGCTACTATCCATATGGCAAAAATTGCCAATGTAGCGTGCATTCATATTTTTCGTAAACAAATATTGCGACAAGTACTCATTACGCAGGGTTGCGTTCTTGCTTTCCTCGACGGTTCGCTTCTGGTTTTGACACCCTGTTTCTGTTTTCGACACCTTGATTCCGTTTGGACACTCCTTTTTTCTTTTTCTGCTTTTGACGTATTGATCCAAAATCCTGATGGTCAGTTTCCATTCTGATGGTCTGTTTCCATGATTTTTTTTACACCTCCTGCCACCATGACTGCGCGGAGTGTATCACACTTGAAGTCGCACGGCAATACAATGAAAATCCTGTAAGTGGTCATGGAGTATCCGATGAGTACTGATCTTTTTGGAAAGGCTGATACCGCTTTTCAATGGGTTGATTCATTCTTTGAAGGCTTGATTCTGTTTCCGATGGGTTGATTCTTTTTTCGATGGGGTGATTTTGTTTTCGATGGGTTGATTCTTTTTTCGATGTGTTGATTCCAACTTTGGTGGATTTTGTTACGTTTCGCGCTCCGTACTAGAGATGTTAGCTAATCTTTTCAATGCAAAGTTCAAGTGTGCTTCGAACAGTAGCGTAGCCAGCCTTCCGGGTCAGAGGGCAGCACGATTTATTCTCCCGATCTCGACATTTCTTCCCGGGGTCCCTACGGAATCGATGAGCGGGTTGGGGGTTGAAGAGGGGGGGGGGGGGTGGGGGTGGAATGGGGAAAGGATTTCTACCGTCAGGAGGGCGTCGAAAGAGGCTTCCTACATCTAACTAAATTTATTCTCAACGTTACTATGTACTGGATTTTTTTTTGGGGGGGGGGGTCCCACTTCTTCTTCTCGTTTTTTTTCCACTTCCCTGCTCCTCAATATCCCGTTTTTTGAGCCTTCGATTTCCGATTTGCTCTCTCGTTCTTTTGTCAGTTCCCCCTGCCCCCCCCCCCCGACTACGCCACTGACCTTTGAACCAAGTTGAAGGTCTACGCAATCGTTCTCAATTGGCCAAAAGGGTCCCACCATAACTTGCATGGGTGTCGATCGTTTTGAAAAGTGGGGGGGGGGCACCTCGAAGCATCGACGCATCTAAGCGGACGCCCACCATCGTTTGCGCGAAGCGAGCCTCGAAAATTTCAGCTTTCCATACCTCTATGCGCCGGAAACGCACTTGTCATGGCTCGATAGCACCCATCTACATGTGTGATTTGAGTGTAAGACAAACAAAAGAGTTGTCATGGTGCATACTAATATGATTTACCGCAAATCACACATGGTATCTTTTATTAACTTTTCTACTCTGGCTCCGTTTGCATGGGATCCAGGGTTCTACTGAACGGTCTCTGGCAGTCTGGTGGGATCGAAGGGAATAGACATAGGCGTACGTACTCATTCCAATTTGGGAGCAGAAAATTTTTAGCCGAATTTTACAAGTCCATCATCAGAAACTCACGCGCCGCGGAACATTTTTGCATGTTTTTTCGGGCATTTTATCGAAAATTCGAGCAAGTCCAGAGAATAATTCACTATTTTCTCACTTTGCCTTCTTCTCCCAAATGTTTCGTCAGAAAAATGGGGGGGGGGAAGTCAGTCTGCCTCTCAAAGCTCCTGAAATTATTTGAGTGAACAAATGATTCAAAGCATTTCATCGCATATTTTCGACGCCTGTAGAAAATGCCATTGCACGCGGGCCACTTGAAAATTTATGCACTTTGGCTATTCGATTTAAAATTCGGGAACTCACTATGAAACATGGGTAATCCTTCGACTTTGGCCCTAGTGGCCATAACAGGGTGAACGGCTGACGATTCCTGTGAGTTTTCTCTCTGTCATTTGCTCAGAAGCGCTGGATTGTTGTTGTTTTTGATTCTCGAATCGGAATTGTACTACGTGATTGCGAAATCGAAGGGTGAATGCTTGTACGAATGGTACTATGGAAGATGTACAATAACTTGTTGCCTGCGCGGCTGGTTGTCCAAAATTCTTACAATGTCTTATCAATCTCGTACTGTATGTCTCCTAGTCGGATCGTTTACCTCGTGGGTAGGGGCAATTCTTCAATTTTCCGAAGGTACGGCCGGTCCATGGAGAGGATATTGGTCTTAACAATTTTCAGATTGCATTCCCCTCGAATCAGCGTAACCACTGTGATACAAAATCGGGCATGTGCCTATTTTTTTTTTTATTACTGTCCGAAAAGTGTGGGGGGGGGACATGTTCCCCCGTCCTCCACCTGTTGACGCCCATGATAACTTGGTAAGCCGGGCGGACCTCTTTTGGAGGGGCCACGCACAAGTCCCAACTGGTACAGCTACTGCAACATTATTTCGTTACTGTCCACCTGGCAGTCATCGTTTGCTTTAGAGAAATTCTCTACTATTTTTTTTTTTCAACGACTGTAAGGACAAGTCAGTGGGACTATAGAGAGTCACGCGAACCTGGCAGGATTGGAGCCTACTCGTTTAGCCCTGGAGTTTGTTTATTAGCATATCTTGGAAAAAAGGATATATAAATTTGTAATTTCGGACGAATAAAGCGGCGTTCATGTATCCGGTAACGGCAACGGCAAACAATTCTCGCACAATGTATGCATACGATATTTTTGCGCTTTAGAGTATTCGCTCCTTCTACCATGGGGGGGGGGGTGGTCACACAGACTCAGAACATCAGAGAGACCCTAATGGATACAGAGAACGGGCTTGCGGAAGCATTCAGCCTTCTCATGAGCCTTCAGCCTCCAAGGGATGCACATGGGTATTCCCCTTCTTTTTTGCATTGTTTCAAGTGGTTACCCCTATAGCTAACCTAGGTCCGCTGTAAAGGTGAGCGCTTTGATAGCACGCATTTCTGGCTGGTTCGCTCACGACGCACCATTCGTACGTCGACTTCATCTGTCCTCCCCCGGGGGACTTCCCAATAGGGCAGCCACATACAGCGCTCACTACGTCTTCCCAAGTCACCTCACAAGGACCCACTTTTACACGTGGGTTGCGTGGGACGTTCAGTAGACATGCCTTGTCCAACACACTGCGGAAAATTCTTCGGGCTTCCAATGGGTTCCGAACTCTCAAATCAATGGTTTTGAGTCTGATCTCTCTACCGACTGAGCAATTCCACCTCCCCGGGCCCCTGGCTCCTGCTCTAGTACCGTCGGAGGCGAATATCCTGGAGTTATTGGAAATTATTGTCGGTGCATTCTAGAGGACTCGGAGTCGTATTTCCTGTACCATCTGACTATCAAATGAAGCAGTCTCCGAATCGTTAGAACTGTACTGATTGAAATACTAGAAACATCGAACGTCGTCGCGAAGGACAGGCCCGTTTGGAAGTGGCGAGCAAATATCATTATGTTTTTGATTGGAGCACCACGCGTAAGGTGGCAAGTCCAGTCTTGGACTGTTTGTCATAACTGTTCGGTTGATGAACTTTAAGATCCAGTCGTAGCCTCACCACTCATTTTGGGGCCTTTGAAACAATTATTACTACTGCCGTGGATAATGTGCAAGTTTTTGACTGAATAGCTATCATATCTGATTAGGAAAACTGTTGAGACATAACAGCTCTCTGGATCAGTATTTTTTTCAACACTTCTCAAAATATCATAGGGCGGGGGCCGAAAGGCAATACGCGTCGTGCGCCGTGTCCAGCTGTGTTGCGTGGACAGCCTTATAGAATACAACTTTCAACTCCCCGATTCATCACTTTATGAGGCCCGGTCACACCGCCCGAACATTGCTATAGCGTTCCTTGAACGGTAGGGAGAAGGGGAAAATTGTCGCCAACGCTCGTCACCGCGCTAAAAATAGGGAAAACCTCCCCGAAAAGACCGGGATTGCCTTAGCGGTGCACACCCCCGCTGATAAAGCCGGGCGTTGCTTTTAGCGTTGTTTTAAACGGTTGGCGAACGGTAGCGAACGTTGGTTTAGCGGTTGCAGCGTTAGTTAGCGGAGTTTGCGCATGCCGCGTTGGATCGACGAGACTTTACGTGGTTTTAGCGGGGAATTTAGCGGCATAACGCGTTCGACTACAGAGCTGAACGGATTGCTTCGATAGCAGTTCTGACTGGTTTTTGACAGAAGTCGATCCTCATTCCTCGGCTCCACCATCAGCTTGTATTACCAGTCCATGTTCAGGCCTTCTCAGTATCCACTGTCGGACCCACACAACTCGGTTTCTCTTTCTTCTCTCTTTTCTCTTTCTGTTAAAACAAGCTTGTTGCATCGAGGAGGTTCTCATTCTGCTGATGGACTAGTGCACCACTCATAGCAAGTCTCTCAGCATCCATGGTACTTTGAACAAATTCGATTATCTGCACTCCATGACAGCAGTTTTGTTCAAGTGGATTCTGGTCCATTCACCCCGTATTTATAGCCAAATTCTGGTCCCGCTCCGACACCTCCATACCAACGCCAAACCAAAGTTTATCACCGCAATGGATCGTTGTTTCAACGCCCGACACGTTTCCAGCACTCCCGGGTCGCTCGTAAAACGCTTACAAACCGCTACGCCAAAGTTTGTGAAACGTTTTAATAACCGCCCTGGCAGCTGCGAACAGCGGTGGTCCAGCGTTCACGATGTCTGCGTTGGGCTACGGAGCCCTAGCGTCCACGAACTTGTGTCTAGCGGTGCCAAACTTTGACTGGGCGTTGCTAGAGTGGCGGTGAACTTTGCTGGAGCGGAAAATGACCCGCTCCTCAACCGCTCCATATTTTGTGCAGCTCAAAACTATCCGAGCGGTAAGAGGGACCATCAGCGGTGGCCGAGCGTATACGGCGTTGCCTTAACGGAGGCCAACTCCTTTTAAACGGTGGTGAACGGTAACGAGCGGTGATTTTGTTTTTCACCGCTCCAGGAACGCTATAGCAAAGTTCGGCGGTGTGACGGGCCTTTATCGCGTCGCGTCCCTTGCAGTGTGGACAGACCCAGTGGAAACAACTTACAGTAGTGTATCAAGCAAATTGAAAATGGATCACTCAAAGTTCAACCAGTGTATCTGACAAACATAGTGCTTCCAATTACATTGAATTCGCAAGAGTCGGTGTTGCCATTCTGATTTTGTTAGGAAAGTCTCTCGAGTTTTGAAGTAGTTACTCAGTAGCAATTTACAAATTTTGAACGATTCCTACTAACAGGAAATACACTATTATTCCTGGTACGGAGATTTCTACCAGATCTATAGCAGGTCTATAGCTAGGAATAAAAGAGGTCTCAAAAAAATGTGGAAGGTCATCATGAATATAGTGATGAATTGAACAAAACATTTTGAAAATGCCCCAAATGTGTGGAGTGAGTTGGTAGGTAACGGCAATGTCCGAAAAAGACCGTTTTGGAATTCTGTTTGCAACACTGTGAAGGCTTAGGTATCATTCCATAGATCTCAACAATATAGTACGCAATTTCAGAAAAGAACGAGTAATAATATAACTGTGTGGCTATGCCAGAGGGAAGGGATGCTTTTAATGCCGTAGAATATCCATCCATTTTTTTCAAGGTCTTCGCAAACTATTACCAACATGTTGCCTTAAGTCAAGCTGGTTACAATAAGAGACCTAGGTACTACGAAGTCCGTCTTACAAATGACATTACCATTCAGGGTGGTAGAATCGGGGCAGTCATATGAAGCATCATTGGAGCGGGAGAATAACAACCCCGTTTTCCCGAGATGTAACGTCAGGCGATTTGAATCTAACGAACACTTTAGGCTGTCCAGCAAGTCAAAGGCCTTAGGCTTGTGGAGAGGATGTTGCAACGCTGGCCAATGACGAAGACGAAGATGCTTATATCATAATAATAATAATAATCATAATAATAATAATAATAATCATAATAATAATAATAATAATCATAATAATAATAATAATCATAATAATAATAATAATCATAATAATAATAATATAATAATAATAATAATCATAATAATAATAATAATCATAATAATAATAATAATCATAATAATAATAATATAATAATAATAATAATCATAATAATAATAATAATAATCATAATAATAATAATAATAATCATAATAATAATAATATAATAATAATAATAATCATAATAATAATAATAATCATAATAATAATAATAATCATAATAATAATAATATAATAATAATAATAATCATAATAATAATAATAATCATAATAATAATAATAATAATCATAATAATAATAATAATCATAATAATAATAATAATCATAATAATAATAATAATCATAATAATAATAATATAATAATAATAATAATAATAATAATATAATAATAATAATATAATAATAATAATAATCATAATAATAATAATAATCATAATAATAATAATAATCATAATAATAATAATATAATAATAATAATAATCATAATAATAATAATAATCATAATAATAATAATAATCATAATAATAATAATAATCATAATAATAATAATAATCATAATAATAATAATAATATAATAATAATAATAATAATCATAATAATAATAATAATCATAATAATAATAATATAATAATAATAATAATCATAATAATAATAATATAATAATAATAATAATCATAATAATAATAATAATAATCATAATAATAATAATAATCATAATAATAATAATATAATAATAATAATATAATAATAATAATAATCATAATAATAATAATAATAATCATAATAATAATAATAATAATAATCATAATAATAATAATAATAATATAATAATAATAATAATATAATAATAATAATAATCATAATAATAATAATAATCATAATAATAATAATAATCATAATAATAATAATAATAATCATAATAATAATAATAATCATAATAATAATAATATAATAATAATAATAATAATCATAATAATAATAATATAATAATAATATAATAATAATAATACTAATAATAATATCATAATAATAATAATAATAATAATAATCATAATAATAATAATAATAATAATATAATAATAATAATAATATAATAATAATAATAATACTAATAATAATAATAATAATAATCATAATAATAATAAATTAGTTTATGTAGCGCTAATTCTCAAATTCAAAAAAAAGGCGCTGCATGACGCAAGAAGATACACAAAAACAAAACTATAAACTATAGCCGGATACGCTTGTCTTAACAGTTGAGCTTTAAGTTTTTTCTTAAAGTCATCACGAAAAATTGTCAACTATATGGTAAGTTCAGCAGGAGGAAGACTAGTTGCTGAACCAATTTCAGTTTGATCTGGTGTCGTGAAAACGGTGGCGAACGGTGGATGGAAAAAATGTCACTTGACGGAGCGAGCAAACGACATAATTGTTCCTGATAAGTGGACCCAAGAGCAGCAGGTCGAGATAGTTTATTATCTAACATGTGCCGTATACGTGAGAAGCGATGGCGGCAAGGTGAATTGCGCGATGAGTTCTAAATTTGTTTTTCCACATGTTCGAAGCGAGGCCTTCCACCACGGTAGTGGCGCTGAGACACAGTCGTCAGGAACCAGTGATTAATAGGCCATGTGCAAGAGTTCACGTACCCGAACGTACCTCAGAAAGCCCGCGTGTCTGGTATATAACAAATTGACCCGACAGCTAATATATGCAGGGCTATTTATCAAATTCCTGGACGCAGTTATCTTCCTATTAGCACGCAAAACATATCATATGTCTACGATCTTAGGTATGTTTAGACTAGATCTCACATCAACTGATCAATGACTGAAATGGAAATTTGAACACTCGGGGCTGGAGCAAATTATAGTCTATATTCGTCGCATCAAAGTAAATGGAACTATGAAATTCCGGCCCGCTGCTCAATGCACGGGGGGATCTTCGGAGTGGGGACTGTCATGACAATCAACAACGGCGTCGTTACGTATTGTATGTAAAATTGGGGGTATTTCCGCAACGCGGGAGTATGGACCAGTATGGAACGTGGGATAGCCAGGTAGTCTGATGATGTCGCCTATACAAGGCTTATCACGAGGGGTGCTGGGGCGGCAGCCTGCCGATATTTCTTCGACAAAACAGGGAAATCGTTGAACGCATTCATAGCTGCTGGCAATGTGCTCACGGATGCGGAAGTGCAGTTGAAAACATCAGGACTGGGAAAAAAGAAATGTTTTTAGACGAAGTCTGAAAAGATCGATAGTGTCAAGAGACCTCAAATCAACAGGATGGGAGTTCCATAGTTCCATAAGCGGGGGGAAATAGTTCATGAAGCTTAGTAACGGTCACCATATTGTTTGTTCGAGACCCGGGCGGGAAACCTGAAGTTGATGTTGAAGAGGGGAGCGAACAGGTCTGTGAACCGGTCTCTAATGACCACTGGTGACAGTGGAGAATTGTGGAATGACCTTCGAAAAATAGCTGAATATATAGGCTATATGTAGGCTTACCAACTTCCAGTAAATCAATCAAAGTTTTCATGGATTGACAAAATAGCCTGGTATAAACCTCATGATGACCTCGGTTCACCACGTTATTTATATATGTACCCACAGTCCATGCATAAATATTGGAAATTTGAGCGCAACTTCTGCAAAACCCACCTGAATGTGTACTGACCTCTATGCCACCACCGAAATGATTGCAAAATAATCTACAGAGCATGTACTGCACGCAAAAAGTGATTTTACTGAAGGGTTGGTTTGCCCTGTACTACATTATGACCAAATTTGAACCTAATCTTTCGTAAGTTAGGAAGTTATGAACGAACAGGAGGAACGGAACGACGAACTGATATGAGGGGGGAGGGGGGGGCACGATTGACCTGCTTGAATTGCCAATCCCTACTGTGACAAAAAATAACGCAAATGTTTCATGTTGAGATGAATTCTTTGGCGAATAATGTAGGGAAGAATAAAGACGCCAAAATGTGCGTCTGAGATTCTCTGCTGTATGGTTACAACCGTCCACATATTTGTGGATAGTATCCAGGACTTTTTGTTAGACACACCACATAGTCAACATGACACATGAACACGAATATTGTGATCATGATTGAAGTATTCTGGGGAGGATTCACACCAGCAACTTATCTCAGAAATGGAAAAAATTCCCCCTGATATGGAATTGACCAGGTGCCAATCGAATGAATTTATCCAGATTCGTGTGAATACACAAAAGTGTTTTACCCACGCTGGGTAAACATTTTACTTAAAATGGGTGAAATATCACCCAGACTGGGTTGAAAACAAATTTTGCCAGGTGTATTTGTACCCACATTTGTGTATGTGTATGTAAATGTTCCATGTGGGTTCACTTATGGTCAAAATTCGTCCACGCATATAGGCGTAGTAACTGGCAGGATTGTATATTTCTTGACCCCCTCGACTATCTGACAATGGTTGATTTAATTTTAGTTTAACAAAACGGCTTAGATATTCTCGGGTTTTAGTTCCTCAAGTGCTTAACTTCGATCGGAGCTATTCGGAGTGACCTTTCGGAATAACGACCCCATCCTCAATTTGGATGGAGACGCTCAGAATAATGGACCTTCGGAATAGCGACTCTATTGTTCAATCGGAGTGAGAAGTAACAATTCTTTAGAATGAAGACCTGTTGGAATTGTTGACAAGTTACGGTCTTTCTTACAGTTAGTGCGATAGGTGAACACACAACCACACACATACAAAAAGAACATAGATTCTTCCTGCAAGGCCTAGAGCTTACAGCAAACCTTCGGCGAATCGGCTGGGTATCTTGAAAGTGAACTCGGTCCTGTAGGCCTTCGCTCGAAGTCTGCCAATTGATGCCACCCACGTCAAAAGTCTCCGGCTGTGAAAAAATCATCAATCAATGAAAAATGCCTCGACATCACGCCACCGTCACCTTGCGAATCATACGCCGGGCCCCGGTGTCGTGCGATTTCTTAGTAGGCTAGTCCTCAAGTTCTTTGGCTCTCATCCAAAGTGTATAAGGCTAGGCTAGGATTCCATAAGATGCGTATGAGTACGTGAAAAATCGCCAATTTACGTGAACTGAGCAGGGGCCAGTGTTTGAATAGGTCTATTCGTCTTGCAGAGATAGATATTGGTTCGACCAGAGCCAAAAATCATAAAGAAGGCCAACCCAAACGCTGAATAGGCGAAATAAGACACCAATCCAATAAGTACAAAGGCGGATGCGGATGCGTATCACCGCTGTGAAGATATCATATGGAATATCTACCTCACAGAGTCAAGCAACGACAAATGCATGGGCTGTACTATGGTCATCGCATAGACTCACAGTTGTATTCTCTTCTGATGAAACAATTGTCGTTTTCGGTAAATTGTGATTCTAACATAGCCCGCCGAACACGCATACTACTATTGGATCCCAGCTTGGGCGGAGACGCGTTTGCGCATGGTTGACTTTGCAATTTGCGACCATGGCGCACCACCCACGCTGCTTTAAAGTCTAGGCGTTTCCTAGTTGTGACATATTTAGGAAAACCATTGCAATCAGGGTTTCCTCCTGAACCGTAATTTCAAAAACATCGTTACGGAGGCTCGAAGTGCAGATAGGAAGAATCAGTATTATTGAAGTGCATAATACAACTTGAGATACAACTTTACGGAGTGAAAGAATAAAGATAAAAGCTAGTTACAGAAGCGCAACTGAGGGTGCCGTCGAGCTAAACTTCAAAGACATAAGAAGTTATTGCACATTGCTTAACACTTCGTAGGAAGTTAGAAGGCGCGTCGGGTTCACAGCGCGTAGTATCCAATTTGCAGCCAACTTGCGTAGGTGCTTCGTAAATGCACCCACCGTGGTTGATATCACACTGATCTTGCGAGGTCTAAGTATATGAACTCATACAAGATCCACGAAAGGCCTGTGTACACTGTCAACATGTGCGCAACATTGTGCTGTGAAACGCCCTTGGGACCGAAAAAATTTGACAGTGTATACAGAGCGGAAACGAGAGGAAAACATGTTGCTATACAGGTGGCGAAACGTATTGCCAATATTTAAGATCTAAGTATTTAGCAACATGTGTTTCCGTTAGCGTTCAATTGATTGGTGTGGTACAAACAAAAGGATGTGTCCAGGCAGGTCCGGGCAACATGTGTCCAGCAAATGTGTTTACACAAGTTACACAGGTCATAAGGAGGACATATGTGCAAAGTTTCGGCTCTTTACAACATGTGTTGAAAAAGACAATCTCCAGGCGGTGGTCGGCGGCGGAGACGACGGAGCCAAACCCCTAATATATCCCAAAAGTGTGAAATAATGACATTGAACAAGGTTTGCAAGGACGAAATTGATGAGTCGAACCTAGCGCTACATACGGGGGGGGGCAGAGGAATTAAAGGGCCGCTGTAGGCTTTGTTTATGCCGCGTTTTTAAAGACCGAATAATAAAGAAACCTTCTAGTGCGCAAAACTAATACTAAACCTTTAAGTCTGGGGCCCTTCGCTAAGTATTACAAATTGCGTGATGGAGCATTCCATGTAACCCATTTCTCCTACCCCTTTCTCCGAAACTGTGATATTGGTTAAATTTGGACCTGCGTAGCAAAATGTGGAATTCCATCCCTAATTATCTCCCCGGTACACTGTGTGGCCAGGGGGTATCCATGGTTTTTGGCTGCACCGTCGTCTCCGTCTGCGTCTCCGCCGCGCGTTTTTGTTTAGCCGCTCTAGCTCTCAACGCATTGTCCGATTCCTCGACACTTGCACCCATGTTTGTCCATGAATGAATCTTGAACGTTTCGAAATTGGGCGTGACCACAACTCCCTCCTACGGCGGCTACTTGGAATTTTTCGACTAACTGACTTCGTGCAGATATGCATGTTTTGGAACATGGCGATCGTTTTGAACAACTTCAATTTCGCCCCATTGACCCCCACATGCGGCCTTTGCATTTTTTCGCAAAATACGCTTCTCCGATTGACTTGAAATTTGTGTTCAGTCCGCCATGAAGAAAGAAATATTAGAAGATGCGAAAGTAGGCGGGCCACAAACCCTCCATCGGCGGCCATCTGGATTTTTGGACGAAATGATTTTTTCGCAGATATGCACTTTTCGGAATCTGGGCGGCTCGTTTGGGACCATCTTCATTTTCGCCCATCGGGACCCCACCTGGCGGCCATTTTGAATTTATTCGCAAAAATAACGCTTATGTGATTGATCGCGTGGCCAGGGGTTCCGCCATGAAGGAATTCTCTGAACGATTACGAAAGTGAGCATGGCCACACCCTCCAAAAGGGGCCACAGGGGCGCACCATCTGGGATTTTTGGTACGAACTGACTTTTTTACAGATATGCACTTTTCCCGGAACATAGCGATCGTTTTGGACCAACTTTAAGTTTCGCCCCATTGGACCCCACTTGGTGGCCATTTTGCTTTTTTCGGGGGCAAAAATAGCTTTAATCCGATTGACTTGAAATTTGGTGTACAGGTCCGTCATAGAAATCTTAGACGATTGCGAAGGTGGTCGAGGCCACACCCCTCCAATGGCGACCATCTTGTATCTTCGACAAGTAACTTTTTTTTGCAGATGGGCACGTTTCGGAACATGGCGATCATTTTGGGACAACTTCCATATTCGTCCCCTTTGGAAGCCTCACATGGCAACCCATTTTGATTTTTTTCGCAAAACACGCTTTAAATCCGATGACTTGAAAAAAAATTTGGTGTACATGTCCTCCATGAAGAATATTAGAGGTTGCGCAAGTGGGCGTGGCCACACCCCTCCAACGGTGGGGGTGCCATCTTGATTTTTTAACCAATTGCATTTCAAAGTCACCAGGGGTCCACATAAATATTAAAATTTTAATGTCTTGTTTCAGAAAAGGTCCACGAAGCATTTGGGCTGTGATAGATACACGTCGGGCGGTTTAGCCGCCGCTCAGTCTGTTCCCGTAATACTTCCTCCTCTTCGTGCCATTTTCAAGAGAAGTCGAATAAGGAGGCCTGTTGCAGTTACTGTGACTTGTCCGTTGCTAATTTATTCAATGTATAATAATGTAATACATATGCATTTATGTTATTTTTCTCCTTGTTGCTGGTGGTACTGTACTCCGTTAAGCTTGACTTGACTTTTCAGTTTTGTTTTTTACAACTTCTTAACACAGAAGATAGAACTGAAACGCCTATCCCTACGAGAGCTCAGTGTTCTCACCACAAGATGTTACAACCGGTCCTTATCCTCCTCAAGAAGGCCACAGACAGTTTTTCTTTAGTTCAAGTTCAATTTCCCAAATGTTTAGTTTATTACCGAATGTACAATTGTTTCCCATTTCAATCATGGTATTAAAGCTGAAATAATGAATACCATCTCCCATGCGTGTTGTATTGAATATAATCCCTCTTGTCTCAAAGCACGTCCATGCTCTTGTATTCTCAGCGATCGATTTTCTGTGGCAGTTTTTCTGGATACTTATAGTCTGCCTTCAAATCGGGATCGACGGTCTGTACATACCCTCCAAATTTGCACCATTTTGCGGCGAATATAACAGACAGCATTATGCATAGTTCCCACTGCACGCGAGGCGCCTATTTTTGCGCCTAGGCCTACGACTGGCTTGGAGAGGCGATTCTTTTCTTGCAAACCGCTGAAAACACGTGCAGGGCGTTCGTTATGAATACATGCGTGACTGTCCCCTGTACGTCTGTATAGTCCTATCGAAAACGATATTTGTATCTACCTATCATAAAAACGAAAAACCCAATAGATATAGTCAGTGCATCATATACGCAGGCGGCGAGCAGACGTTTAACATTTGTATAGTGGAGTATTTTGTAGTTAGTACGTTGTGCGTTGACTTTTCAGCGTACGCTTTTGGTAGTTACTTTCTATTGTCGGCTTCGTTCTACGGACTCAGTTCAAGCGAACTACGGCAGAATCCCCTGCCAACATTAGCCAGAAGGGTGTGACGGCGCTGATGCGTCAGAGAAAAAAGAGAGAAAACGCCTCCGTCAATCTTCTTGGCTCCGTGCTCATCCACCAGAAGACCTTGACCCCAAACAAACACAGCAAACAAACCAATAGTAAACCAATCTTTCTGGTATTGTAAGGGCATGCGTCCCGAAATCCTCAAAAACGACTGGGCCCCAGTTGCTGATAATCAGGAAAGAAAAGCCAATTCTAAAAAAAACATTAAACATTCTGTAAACAACACGCTCCTTAGCTGGATGGTACATACATAAGACCTAAGACCTAAGACCCGCCTACTAATAACCCACCAGGTACAAAATTAAGAACCACTAACCCACGGTACAAAAGTAAGACCCTCTAAGACGCCACCAGTTACAAAAGTAAGACCCCCATAAGCACCCAACCAGTACACAAGGTGGACCCCCTAAGACCACCACCAGGTACAAAAGTAACCCTCTAAGACCCCACAAGGTACAAAGGTAAGACAACCCTAAAGACCCCAGCCATGTACAAAATTAAGACCCCCCTAAGACCCCCCACCAGTACAAACGTAAGACCCCCTAAGACCCCATCAGGTACAGAAGTAAGACCCACTAAGACCCTACATGTCAAAAGTAGAGCCCCCCTAATAACCCCACGGTTAAAAGTAAGACCCCCTGTTTTGCGGAGCAAATATTTTGACACGTTCCAAGCTCGACACAACTGGTCACCCAAAATGCAACCCCCCTCCTTGGAAAAAGGCAATGGACCAAGGCGATCGCCCCCAGTGTCTCGCCTGGTTGCGCGAGATCGCGGTTCATGATTGCAAAAACATTATTGAGGACATTCATGTGTTGCTTTAAGATTAGTATTCAACAGGAACAGATTACTAATCAGTGACTAATTTCAAAATGATGTTCACTATAAAGCGTCCCCACAACTGTCCCACTCTCACCCTAACTAGCGCTCAACGACCCTCCGTCCATGCCCTGACTGCACAAAGTGGTAATTTGAGCGGAAACCAAGCGTTGGTGGGGGCCGGGAGGGGAGGGGGTACTGGTGAATGGGAGTACATATCTGGAGGGGAAAACCCACACAATTGAACAGTGTTCAACTGACAATCGATATATGAGATACCTTGCAGAGGAAGATTATTTGCACTATATAACGTTCCTGAAATCTTTCCCACTCTCAGACATATAGCTAGCCATCAACCCTCCATGTCCCAACTGCACAAACATGCAAGCCCATATACAGATTTCTTAGGTCTTAGGGGGTCTTACTTTTGTACCTGTTGGGGTCTTAGGGGGTCTTACTTTTGTACCTGGTGGGGTCTTATGGGGGCTCTTACTTTTGTACCTGGTGAGGTCTTAGGGGGTCTTACTTTTGTACTGGTGGGGTCTTAGGGGGTCTTACTTTTGTACCTGGTTGGGTCTTAGGGGGTTCTTACTTTTGTACCTTGTGGGGTCTTAGGGGGTCTTACTTTTGTACCTGTGGGTCTTAGGGGGTCTTACTTTCGTACCTGGTGGGATCTTAGGGGGTCTACTTTTGTACCTGTTTGGGTCTTAGGGGGTCTTTATTTTGTACCTTGTGGGGTCTTAGGGGGGCTCTTACTTTTGTACCTGGTGGGGTCTTAAGGGGGTCTTACTTTTGTACCTGGGGGGTCTTAGGGGGTCTTTATTTTGTACCTTGTGGGGTCTTAGGGGGTCTTACTTTTGTACCTGTTGGGGTCTTAGGGGGTCTTACTTTTGTACTGGTGGGGTCTTAGGGGGTCTTACTTTTGTACCTGGTGGGGTCTTAGGGGGGGGTCGAATTTTGTACCTGGCGGGGTCTTAGGGGGTCTTACTTTTGTACCTGGTTGGTTCTTAGGTGGGGGCCTTACTTTGTACCGGGGGGGTCTTAGGGGGTCTTATTTGTACCTGGTGTTCGGGTATTAGGGGGGGTCTTTCTTTTGTACCTTGTTGGGTCTTAGGGGCGGTCTTACTTTTGTACATGGTGGGGCCTAGGGGTCTTACTTTGTACCTGGCGGGGTCTTAGGGGGTCTTACTTTGTAACATGGTGGTTGTAGGGGGTCTTACTTTTGTACTGGTGGGGCCTTAGGGGGGCACTTACTTTTGTACCTGGCGGGGTCTTAGGGGGTCTTACTTTTGTACCTGTGGGTCTTAGGGGGTTTTACTTTTTACCGTTGGGTCTTAGGGGGTCTTAATTTGAACCTTGTGGGGGGGTCTTAAGGGGGTCTTACTTTTGTAGCTGGTGGGGGCTTAGGGGGGTCTTACTTTTTAACCTTGTGGGGTCTTAGGGGGTGGTCGTAGGGCTAGGGCTGAGTCTGTGCACACACTCCTTATCTGCCCAGAAAGCGAACCACAGCCATAACTCCCTGCGGCCCCGTGGAGACAGGGTACCCCGTCTAGGTAACCCTCAAGCCAAAATCTCTCAGAAAAAAACCAGTCCACAGGACAAACATAGTTGATGTGGAGTCCATCTGAAATAACGATGACCAGATCATGGATGAACTAAAACTCAATGGTGGAAAACCCCCAATCTGGCCAAGCGGCTTATATCAAAGGTCAAAGGTAAACTCAACCTGGAAAATTAAGATAGGAAGGAACACCCCTGAGGAAAAAGAACATCTAATCAAGAATGCGTCTTAACATCGGTACACTCAATCACAGAGTAGTTGGCTACCTATAACGAGCTCCCCATATTACCCAATGCTTCTAGGTGCAGCAAAATCGGCCACACTATCGAAAATTGCACTAACGGACTAACCTAAACCAAATGCCCTTCAGGTGTTGTGGCGAGGGATCACATTCAAGTTTCTTTTTCTACTTTTCCTACATCCCCAAAACAATTTTAGAACAAAATACATTGCTTAACAATATACAAGAGAAACATCAGAAAATGTAGTCTCGGCTCTCTTAATAACGTACATTGAGGTGAAGGGACCAGAAATAAGTATATACTTTTCTAGTCTGGCACCTTTGAAAGTATAGCATAATAATACATTACATGTAAACACACACAGAGCAACCACAATACGACCACAAACATACCTTCAGGCAAACCCATCACACCTATATTCTTTCTTAAACTCACAGAACGCAAATGGTGTGATTTCTAAGGAGGGGGCGAGGGCAAGGAGGTAGTATACATTTAAGATGAGTTGCTTGGTTTTCAAGGTCGTAGTATTAGTGTATGTTTCCATGAGCTAGTGATTTTTAAGTTTCCTATTGAACATACTTAGAGTTGGCGAATTTTTAATGCAAGGGGCAGCGATTCCAGAAATTGAACCCCGATACTACGTATGTGGGAATGTCCCACGAACAGTCCGGTAGTATGGTTAACGAAGCGAATGTCGATGCCGAGTGTTATAATCATGCGTATCTAGAATTGTATCATAAAAAACCACTCTAAATGAATTCAGGCAACATGTCGTGGGAAATTGATATAGAAACATTCCAAGTTGGTGTGTGATTGTATAAATCGGAGAAATAGTCAAATCTTCCAAGCCCCTAAAAAATGCCGTAGCACTTTGTCTTATACAAAATGAATCGCATTACTTAGATGCTCTAAGGTTAATTATTAGGGTCCCTAAGTATAACCCTAAAGCTCAAGTTTGCCAATCTCTCAACTGCAACCCTATTAGCTATAGGCTAAACACTAAACACAACCTTTGTAATTGAAACACAGATTCCCATCCCATTATTCGCCGCTAGTTATTCAAAAACATTATTAATACCCCTTCCAACAACATGTCCACTTCCATGTTCCCCGGGGAGAGGATACGGTAGGTGGGTGGCAGGATGGCAGAGGGAGGGCGGTGAGCGAGTTGTAAGCTGCCTGGTATTCATTCGAGTGTTCAGAAACGCGGCAGCTCGGATGGCTCTGCCACACTCCTTTTCTCTCTTCTAGAGAAAAATTTAATGAAAAAAAAAAATGTATGGTGCAAGACACCATAAGCGGGGGTGGGCCCGAGAATCGCACCCCCCCCAAAAAAAAAACAGAAGAAAAAATCCTATAGTGCAAGACACCCATCTAGACACATTATGCGGAGGTGCGCCAGAATCGCTCCCCAAAGCAACCAGCGAAAAAGAAAACGTAATGATCCCCATTTAATTTTCCTTTGCCGACCAATTTCAGACCTGTTCAAAATATTTTCCCACCAAGTTGTACATACCTATACGATTAGTCAAGAAGAATTTTAAGTCAACTCATTTGTCAGATTGTCCGCTGTTAGGAGAAAAGGGTGCTTGCGCACCGATCCTCAACCTGTCCTGTTCGTACAACAGATATATTTCGTCCTCAACAGAATCTTGAGGTGTCGAGCATGATCTTCCTAGCCACAGACACTTTGGTATGCTAATATAGTCTGAGATGACTTACCTTAAGTTTGCGTCAACCCTCAGAGACTCCTTTCGCTCTTGTGAAGTGGCGCGTTGATGACCTTCCGCTGAAAGCACAAAGATGGAAATAGCCGTTTCCGACGTTAGAGGCACCATATTTATAGCCTCTCTGATCAACATCCACAACCGCTCACGAAATTGAAATCTTTGTACACCGTTTTTGTTTTATCAGATTGCTTAGAAATACTAATAAACATTATCTATCAGTGTGGTTTCCACTTAGAAGATTGAAAATAGATGAAGTCGGCAATCTTCAAATTGGAAAGGTAGCGATATGGACTTTTGATTTGAGACCAAAGAAATGTTTAATTTCCTCGATACATACATCCCCCAACAGGGCATTGCTCACGCTACCGCGGGGTCAGGGTCATTAGAATGAAAAAATTAATTAATGGAAAAAAAAAAAAAAAAAAAAACGCTCATTACCCATCTGTGTCATCGAAATGACCTTGTGACATTGAAGTTTAAGTACCAAACTTTCTTTTTTAAACCGTCAATGGAAAACTATTAAACTCGACTTTCCGGTTATCATAAAACATTTTCCAAGTCTAAACCCGCGAAATATGAATTGAAAAGGAACGTTGTGTCCTATGTCCACGTCGTTGACATATTTTTCAGTTTTTCGTAGAGGCAAAAGGAACGAAGTGTGAGGGTGGGTGCCGTTACACCTTTCGGGAAACACGCAACAACGGTTCAACGCAAATGTGTCTCCCGTGGATAGCTCCTTATTGGCAGGGTCAGACGATCCGTTATTGATTGGGGTGGACACAGCATCTCCTATAGTGACCTTGACCCTTTTGTCAGAGTGAGCCTTCACTCACACATCGCTAATTACTGCCGATCGAAAGAGTACTCAGCTACTCACGCTACTACGCTACGACACGCGGTATCACGCTACCAGCTAATGTTCTTGGGTGCTCCAGTTGGGATTCCGGAGCGAGATAATGGACCGGGGTGACGCCTGCCAATCACGCCGACGTCAGTTCGCTGGGAGTGCCAGTTGGCTTCCTGTCGTTGGCCGCTCGGCGATGGGAGGGGGAAGAATGTGAATAAAATGAGGGCAAATATTACCGTTACAACACTTAACAGCAGAAGAAATATCCCTGGAGCAGTGGGCGAATTTTGATACTAAATATGTACGATATCTTATCCGTGGTGACAAACTACTAGGCAAGGCATCACTACGCCATGTTGAGCTCCCTTTCTGGACTTGGTTCCAGATCAGTCTAATGCCTGCAGGTTCCCGGTGTTTCGAGAAGCATACGTTTTGCACTTACTCAGGCCTACCTGTCAGGCTAGAGGATAACTTTTGTTTCTAAGACAATCAGTTATTTTACCGTCGGAAATTGCTCGTGACCCCACCGAGGTATGTGTATTAGTTGAACACTCGTTCCCCAATGGAGAATACAATCCATAACGAATTTTTCCAAATAGTTTTTGGTAGTCATATGGCGATATGCAATGGTCACCAGAAGTGGAGATGGATGCAGAAGAGTGGAACGCTCCCTGTAGAGCTGGACGAGATTCGGGAGTTCGAGAGTTAACCACCGGACATCCTCCTTTTTCTCATTCAAGCCTGAAAATGCAGATGTGTTAACATTTTTGGTGGTAATTTCGCGCGAGTGGTGATTCAACTGCCACTGTTCTGAACAATCTGTGGAGATTCAAGCAATTTATGGTCTACCCCACCGTGATTGCGGATTCCCGAAAATTCGGTAATGCGCTTGTTTTACATATTTTCAATTGAAGGTCAGATAGCGAAGCAATCGGAACGTCTGAGTCTTTGTATCCAATCGATCAGGATCATAAGGCTGAGGAACGGGACAATATAGTAGTAAATCAATAGTGTATCAGGGTAATCAGTCGGGGGGGGGGGAATGGGGGGAATAAAATTATTGGATAGAAAACAAAAAGGTCTGGTTCATGACAAATCATGTAAAACACGAAAACAGTACAATTTATCTTCCTCCCAAACATTTTCTCGGTGATCGGTGTAGGGGGAGGCTGCCATACCATCTCCATCCTGTCCACCCGTGATGCGTGAAAATATTTTCTTCGAACTTCACGACACTTTTTAAAAGACTTTCTCTGAAGGAGGATTCATATCGGGTAATGGCAAGATTTTAGGTGGGTGACCATCATGCTGTAAACACTCTTGAAAACCTGATTTAAATGTACCCCGATTCCCGGGAATACGCATCGATTCTAATATGTTAGGCAGACCAGGACATTTCACCCTTTTCGCATCTAAACTAGTTTTCCAGAGGGACCCCGGATATGCGGGCGATCTCTCTCCTGAACCTTTCCGTGTCATTGCGTTTTATTCGAAAGTAGAGGATTTATCCTTCAAACCTGGAAGAGCACGGGCGCGGATGTCAAAACGCGAGGGAGGGATGTTTAAAGTCTAAACGATGACGGACGAAACATTAATGAGGTCGCATAATTAGTAATTTTCCACTACATTAGGTACGAGTGGTGGTACCACGGGTGGAGATAGATCGGACTGAATTACACCCAAGGATAGTGGAAAGAACCGAGTGAAGAACAATTATTATCACGTCGAAAAGAGAAGGGACACTGGGTCAAGGAGGGAGAGGCGGAGAACGTGAATGTCATGTTCTCTTGTTCTAGTAACTACATCTCACACTAGGGTCAGTAGCCTAGTTCTCGTCGCCCTTGGGATTTTCAATGTTATGTAAACTGTAGGCGCCGCACCATTTAATTAGGCCCAAATTATATAGTGTCACCTGCTATTTCCCAACTTGCCTATATATAAACTATCAAGCGCTGTTCACACTTGTGCGATACGATTTACGATACGATACGATCGATACGATACGATACGTACGGATGAATTATCGGATGGAGTTTTCACACTTGTGCGATTAAAAATGTCGTTACCGATATTTTATCGGAACGTCTCGGCGCCCTGACTAACGGAGCAAGTAGTGGAATTTGTAGTTGCGAGAAAGCAAAGGTTTTCCCTTGTCGCTTTCAGGCGGTGGATAGCCTGGTCAGCCAGAGTTTTTGAGTACAAGAATTGGTAATTGCAAGCCAAGTCGAAGTTGTTTCTTTCGCAGTACTTGTAGGAGGCGGGAGAGAACGCAATGGGACGATCACGAATCAGACACCTGACCTCACCATCCCCGCTACCCTTTCGGTAGACACCCAAGGTCTTAATAGCATCGGTATCCAATAAACGGGGGAAGGGAAGTGAGGTAGCCAAGAAAGCGTTGAGTCAATTGAGTCAATTCAGTTAATTGAGCTGAAAAATTTGAGCTTGGTTGATCTGCTCAGAACATTACATGTAAAAATAATGCATACGATTCCCCTGTGTACCTACTTACTTTCCTCACTGATCTCAAGACATACTCAACTTGGCGTGAATATAATTAACCCCCCCCCCCTCCATAGCTGATTTCCGTTGCCTCTTCCGTTTCTATTCCCCGCCCTCTTCTCACTTGAGGGTAAGGGTGATGAAATGAAGTTCAGTCAATACGACAGGCTGTGGATCGAGACCCTCAGGAGATAACCCTCCTACCCTGCTCCTCTAAAAACAGCATAAGACAACCCTTCCCCGGCTCTCATACCAACGGCATATCTCCTGCCTTTGCATTCATATGAATACTTTCGTGGGCGCCGGCGCAACAGGACCCTCCCCATTACCACGAATCATGGTCACGCTACTATCGTATATGGGGAGGGGCTCATGGATTCGAACTGAATAATGTGTCGTAGTCCCGTGCATGGCGGCAGAAAGGGCCGAGAAGCTCATTCAGAGGCCTATGTCTTCCCCGGATGACCGTCACTACCCCAAAACATTCATCAGGTCAGGACCTGTGATTTTATCACTAAAATCCCCTTTCACGCTAAACTTCCCCCAATAGCATGTTTGGCGTTCCATTATCTTCGCAGGAATTGCGCAAGTTTATCACTGCATTGCGCAATTTATAGCATCCGATAAATTGATCGTACGATAAAAAGTGAAATATTTTCAACTCGGACGTCGATCAATTTATGTATCGTATCGATCGTATCCGTATCGTATCGCACAGGTGTGAACACGCCTATTGAAAATAACACTTAACTCGACGTCCGATAAAAAAAATGTATCGTATCGTGTCGTATTGCACAAGGTGAACAGCCCTTTAAAACTTCAGCGAAGTCGAACAAACAACTATGAGATGGGATATCGCTGATTCGTCGTCGACGGTTAAATGTAGCCCCAAATATTAACGGTCTTGCTTTTCTTCCCTCTCCAACCCTCCATGGTCCCGTCTGCACCCTGGAAAATTCTTGTCCTGGCTTGTCTTATTTGTTTGGTACTCTACTGTGGTTGTATTCACGGACAGTCTGATTAGGAATGCTTGATGATGAAACCATGCAGCTACTCCATGGCAAGGCTGATAAATCAGCTGTTGGGGCGGGCTGCGGGTGGTTTTGTATCGACTTGACCAAAAGCAATGCCTGTGAGTTTCTAGCTGCGGGAAGAGGCGCTCTACCAAGGTCATCATGCTCTCCATCCGTTGTTCGTTCGTGAGTTCTGTTCGTCACGTTAATTCATAACTTCTAAACTAAACCATACATGCGATGAGGTTGAAACTGCTAGGTGGCTGAAGCTGCTACTGGCTAGTCTGGTTACATTTTCGTTAGCATAGTGTGATCAGATTTTAAATTAAATCCATAATAACCCAATTTTCAACTTCTATGGCTCTCTGTGGACCGTGTGAGAGAGGTTGTGTACATACTCCATCCCTTCTGCAGAGCAAGTGTGTACCTTATCTGTCAGAAGGTCCAGGTTGTGCGGGCCTAGTTGACAAAGAAACCTATTGTCCAGGGGGAGGGAAATGATCTGTCTATTCAACACATCACGCTCTAGATTGTTGGCTGTTGAGCCAGAAAGAAAGAGAGTTGTTCTCACATGTGGTTCGGTTGGTATAGTAGCTACATATACAGGCCTAGGAAAATGATTTAGTTGGGGTTACTTTGTGGGGGCAATATAGCAAATATTAGGCCAATGTGGTTGACATGTCACAGCCATTCCAAGGTTATGACAGATATCAGTAAAGGTCAACTAAATGTGAGCAAAACAATAAATGCGGATTGGTTGAAGAACATTGCAGTGTAGGTGTATTTCGCCACGAAATTTTTGCCGTCCGCAGCTATCAAGGACGTTTCGACTTTGCGCTGTTATAGGAAAGCATCTCAGTCGATTCAAAGCAGTTTTACTGTCTATGGTAGGATATGCTTTAGATTATGTCAGTTGAATCGTTTATTATATTAACACACATGCTCGATCCTTCAAGCTTCCCAAATGCTCAAATGGTATGCAGCTAGAGCCGGAGTTCAGGCAAACAGGTGGGTGGTAGTGAGGGAGATACGGTGGGGAGAGATAAGGTAAAAGGGAAGTGGTTTGTGGTTTGGACTCGATGTCGGTTATGTGGATCGTGAGTTTCCCGCGTAGATAGGCCGAAAGCGTACGCGTGTCTATGCTTCCGGGTGCGAGGGTGAGGGACATCATTGAAGGGTTAACAGGATTGTGCATGGGGGAGAAGGAATGGTGGTTGCGAGAAAGGAATAATAAACCTCCGGGGTGAAACACCAGGATGTCCTTAGATCCAGAAGAGTTGTGTGCAGGTTTGAAAGTTACTAGGTGTCAAGTCGCGATCTGTGGTATTCTTCCCAGGGTTGACAGTCGAGTTAGTGATAGGAATAAAGCGGGCCGCAACATGTATAAGGATCAAGAGTATTGTCTATTCGGGGGTTTATATGTTTTAGGTAAATCGTTCGTGTTCGGACTATTCACCTAGAAGTTACACCGTGCGATGACAAAGGCAGTGATGGTAATATAATTTCTTTCATGAGCGTCTCATGCCTTCAAAATGGAAAAAAATGTTTTGCATGAGGGGAATGTCCTTAAGTAGATTCGTCAGTGGCTTTTTAATAGAGAAACAACGAGTGTTGTCATCAATGGGAGTTCGTCTCCTTGACAAAGGGTCACTAGTGGTGTGCCCAGGATCGGTTCTTGAGCCATCACTTTTTCTGGCGTATATTGACGACCTTTGACGTCAGTGCATTCCAGAGGTAAGAAGTTTGCGGACGATACCAGTTGTACCGGGGGTTGCTCCGAACGAAGATGTTGAAATTGTCCGAAGGGATCTTAATATAATTTCCAAGGGTCTTTCGATTGGCTAGTTTTCAATGCCGCTGTAGTGTGTCACGATCCGCCGTCCATGTCCACCTTCACCTTCACATTTGTCACTCCATTGTTCACACCATATCACCCATTGTCTCTTTCATTCATCCCATCCTTGTTACGGCGGCCGCATCTTACTAACCATAGGGATGCATATTCATTCAGTACTAACAATGCAATCGTCATTCGCCTTCATCCCATAGCATTCCACTCTTTGCATGTTGAATACCTGGATTCTCTTGGGCTTGTCTCGGGGCTTGGTGGGGGGGTTTTGGGACCGCTTTTTGGTTCAGGTTAGAGCTTAGAGCTGTCCTGGACGCCTGGCTGGCTGACAATAGGGTTTGCGTTATGTGGTTGTGTTTGGATTGGATTCGTTTACTCATGTAAGTTTAATTGAAGATATATTTCTTCAGTTGCAAGTACGAGGTTCAGTTTTGTAATATATATTCGTGAATCTTATTTTCCACGTTTCCATGTATTTCCTGCTGGTCAGAAACTCATTGGCGGCAGGGTCACGTTTACAAATTGGTAGTACGGATGGGGTGTTGAGTGAGGTTTTAAGGTATTGAGTGGGGTATTGATGGGGCGCGTATGGGTGTTTGTAGTTTTCCGTTGGTGTTCTAGGATTGTGCTGTGAGATTATGGAATCCATCAGAGACTAAGCGAGGAAGGAAAATGGGTGGAACTGGAAAAATTGACCTTCACATATGAGCTCCGAATCAAGGAGGGTTTAATATGCGTCGTCCCAACCCCTTGCGTCCAGCTGGACACGGCGAGTGATCCCCGGACAGCACCCCTCACCGCTCAAAATCAGGTGAGTGGTGTCGACCCTTCGGGCGAGGGAACGTAAATATTAGTACCAAACTAGGCCGCATAAACGACGCCACATTGGAGAGCCGAAAGCATACGATGGCAAAGGAGAACTTCGGAAATAAGTTGAATTTTGATTTATGTTCCGAGATTAACAATTGGAACAACGATGCGAAAGTGGAATTCTGGCCGTTTTAAATGTAATGGTGCGATGTTGCACCTTCAGGTTTTGTCGAGATTTACCCGTACTTGCAAGGCACCCAGTTACGAGGAATATGTGCTCATTTGTTGAAGCGGTTGGTAAACCATAGCATACAGATCTGTATAGGGCCAGGTTTACAAAGTCGGAAAGGGGCGGGGAGAGTCGTTGCAGAATTGTACGGCCGAGATTAGGAAAACTGTAAATTGTGCTATCAAAAATGTCCCGGCCTCAACAAGAGAAACACTGGGGTGCGATACGTTACGATTCCTTGATACTAGCATACTTAGGGTAGGTGAGAGAGGGGGAAAACCTAAACCTGGAACTGCTTGGCAAGAGGAACAATTGGGAAGTTGGAAGGTATGAGGCAGGGGCAAGTGAATCTCCAGTTAATTGCGGGACTGGTGGGGACCCTAAACTGGAACAATTCAGAAGCAAAAACAAGTAGGTTAGTTGAATGAGTAATCATCCCCCCCCCCCCCCCCCCCTTGGAGTGAGAAGTTAACTACAAAGTATGCAAAGTTAAGACGCATAGGGGGGTACTTGCCAAAATGGTCCCCCGACATGCAATGGTAATCCTAACCGAAGGGTGGATGGGTTTGTGGTGACCCCCGACATTTTAGTAAAATACTTTTTTTGGCCCCACAGCAGTTCACAACATTAAACTCATAGAGTGGATAAGGGTGGCCACTGAGAAAATCGGAAATGTAGAGGCCAGAATGGGGAATGGTATATGCCTATTGCCTGTGTGAATGGAGTCGATTGTGAATTCTCGTCGAAACGGGGTCAAAATATTACCATTAGTTCACCCTGAAGGTGTTTAAGCTTCCCGCCCAACCTCAGCAATTACAACATAATAGATTTACGTTTTAGTCGATGCTGGGGGAGAAGGTTGGATGTAGAAGGTTTGGTTTTCCTTTTTGGTTCGAGTTACACTTAGGCTGGGAAGAGTTAAATTTACTCATGTGGTGGTAGGTAGTAGCACACATCCAGCAGTCAGGGCTTGGGTGTGGATTTAATCGGGGGGCATGCTGGGGGTAATTGACTTGGGAAGTCCCTCCTTCAGTTTCCTTCAGGCAATGTCAAATTGATCCCCAGTGTTAGGTTTGATAATGTTTCTTGTTGGCAAAATACGGATTGCCGACACTGTGAGATCCCCCCGAATAGGAATTCTTCTGCCCGGCAGGTGCATTAGGCCTGTAAAAACTTTGAAGGAGGCATTGTTGAAAGTACTCGTAAATTCCAAGGGCAAAGATCAAGGGTGATAGTGGGTTTGCACACTTGTAAGGTCACCCCCGAGTGCCGGTGTTCCAGTAAGAGTCATGAAGGTGGAGAGTGAGCCGTGTGTCATGTATAAAGGGACCGGTTTAGGTATCCTGTTACCTGCAGAAATTGGGGACACAAACCTGTGGGTGGGGACTCCCGCCCTTGACGAAACTTTGTGAGAGAAGTGCTCGGGAACTAAATAATGAGCGAAAGGCTATTATGGAAAAGTCTCTCAACCAACAAAGATGTATGTTCTGTTGACGGGGAACTTGGAGGCGTACTGACAAAAGTTCAACACCATATTGAAACGCCCGCACGATGCAGTTCCAAGTAAGCACGTACCCTAGGCGGCTACCTTTTCTCAAACAAAAGAAAGTTGATGGTAAAAGTTCAGAGATGTAGCTGCTGGGGAGAAATAAGCCATTCCAATAGCCCAGGTCCAGCCCATAGTATTGGTAACAAAAAAAGATGGTACTACAAGATTTTGCACAGATTACAGGCAGTTAACAAGGTGACCCGTAAAGAATCTTATCCTCTTCCCAGAATAGAGGAGAGCCTAGATGCGTTAGCGGGGGCCCAAGGTTTGCGACCCTTGACATGGTCAGTGGGTACGGCAGGTGGAGGTTGCCCCTGTTGAGGACCGCCCTAAAACTGTTTTAATAAGGTTAGGGCAATTGTATGAATACGGGTCATGCCTTTTGTTCTCACAAATGCCCCAGCAACATTGAAAGATTATGGATACTATATTAGCGGTTACATGGGGAGACCCGTCTTGTGTATAAGACGATATTATCGTCTTTAGTCAAACTTTTGAAACACAGTTTTGCAACGCCTGCAGGAAGATTTTTGACAGACTCCAGAAAAAGCGAACCTAAAACTGAAACCTAAGTGTTCACTTCTTCAAAAGGAGGTAACGTATCTTGGTCATGGGTGTCGCTTGCAGGCATCTCCACTGATCAAGAGAAGGTTAAGGCGGTCAGTAGTGGCCTGTGCCAAGTATGTTAAGGAGCTCCGTGAGCTTTTAGGATGGTGGTTACTATAGAAAAAATTTGTGAAAAATTTCCGCTAAGATAGTGCACCATTACAGAAAATGAACGCAACAAGTTGCATTCGGTGGACCAATGACACCAGAGTCCTTTCAGCGATGCGTGGGGCCTTTGATAGATTCCCCAATTTTGCGTACCCTGACGTAAAAGCATTTTGTTAGACACTGATGCCAGCCATGGTGCATAGGGGCCGTATGGGTGTCGCAAGTCGGGGCGGGGGAAAGAACAGTGATTGGCTTCTGATAGTAAGAAATTGACACAAAACTGAAGTCAAGTACAGTACCACCCGGAAAGAATTACTCGCGGTGGTGAAATTATCCGCCCATTTTCGTCATTACTTGTGGGTAGGAAATTTGAATTGCGTACTGACCACAGTTCCATTGAAGTGGCTATTCGATTTCAAGGAGTCGGAGGGTCAGGTCGCTAGGGTGGTTAGAGCAGTTGGGTGAATCCGACTTCAGTGTTGTGCACAGGGCAGGATTTTTAAACATCAAAAGGCGGAGGATGCGCTTTAGAGAGTGCCTTTTCTGTGGAAAATAGGGGTGGCAACACTGGTGGACCAACCCTGAGCATCAAGTCAGGGTTGTTGGTTTTTAGGTTGTAGGGGGGGGGGGGTGGGAATCCGATTTATGCTTGTGCAGATGGCAGATGAAAACTTGAAGCCAATAAGTCATGGATGGAAGAAAAGCGTACACCAGCAAGAAGGAGGTTTCTGCAATATAGCGGGAAACTAAGGCATATGGTTTATGTGGGCTCAGTTAAAGGAGATAACGGGGTTATTGTGTCGGACGTATGTCATGGGGAAGGTGGTCAAGTGTGGATTACAAGTGATTGTTCCCGTATCTGAAAGAAGAAAGTGTTTTTACTGCGCCCATGACAGTGGTACAGGTGGACATTTAGGACAGGCACGCACGTTGCGAGGTGCAACAACAGATATTGGTTAGGTTATCGTAGCGATGTCGCAACAGTGGGTTCGGCGTGTGCTGTTGTGCGGACAACGGAAAAACCCTACTCGAAAGCCCAAGGGACCCATTGGCAATTTCAGTTTTCGTTGGGGTTGCCTATGGAAAGGGTGGCTATCATATAATGGGTCGCTCCCTACCTGATAGTGGAAAGATATATTTTAGTCGCTGTCGCCTATTTCACAAAGTGGGCAGAAGCGTATGCCATCCCAAATCAGGAAAGCAAAACCTGTGAGGATGTCTTAGTTATAGAGTTGTTCTGTGTTTGGGTCCTCATCCCTTGACCCAGCGATCCCAAGGGACAATGTAAATTTGAAAGCTCACCTTTTTTTCTGAGATTTGCCAAACATTAGAGATAAATAAAACCCCTACCACTGCGTATACCCCAGTCAGACGGTCTTGTAGAAAGATTAAATCGAAACGATGCAACCGTGGTGAGCATTAGTGAGAGGAGAATCAGAGCGACTGGGATGTATATTTGGCTATGGTTATGATGGCCTACAGGTCGAGTGTACAGGAGAGCACTCGCTATAGCCCTAATCAGTTGATGTTCGGTCGGGAGGTAGATCTTCCTTCAACTTTGATGTATGGGGAACCTGTTAGGGAACGTCAAACTCATGATAGTTATGCCAATCACTTACGAGACTCTTTTGAGAGAACTTTCCAGATTGTAAGGAGACCCTGGGAGAGGTTCAACTCCGACAGAAACGGATTACGACACATCGCAAGTGGGTCCACGTACGCCGAAGGGAGCCTCGCTTGGGTGCACGTTCCGGCTCGGAAGAGGGGGCGCAGTCCAAAACTACAGAGCTTCTGGCAGGGACCGTGTCGGGTTGATGGCCAACTCTCCGATGCTGTCTACCGGGTGATTGAAGCGGCTCGACAACGGGAGGGAGTTCATCGTCATCGTGCTACTCGCCTGTGGCGGGACCAACCCGAGCCTGGGGGAGGGGGAACGGACTACACACCTCAGGGGCCTATCTGAGCCTCAGAGGAGGAAGGGGCGGAATTGAACTCGAATATGACCAGGAACCCACACCCTGGCCACAGATTCGAACCGAGTTGGGGGAAACTCTCATGCCAAACGGGAACTCGGCGAGCCCGTCTGGATGGAACGATTATGATATGTACTGAATACTTCGGCCCAGTGTATATCATTGCACCTGATGGGCATACACATTAAACTGTGAGTCTATAACATTTTAACCATTACTCAATACTTGTAAGGCCGCCATGTAGTTCAAGAACTTATTACGAAACTCGAGCGAGGTGTTTGGCGATGGCTGGTAAAGTGAAGGATGTCGAATGGAACTGAACTGAAACGTGAGCTACATAAAATGGTCCAGTTCGGAGTTGAGCCACCCCAGGTCTCCCACATTAGGTAGGAATGTTTTTTTAGGGTGTTTTTGTCGATCATTCTCTAGTTAGGTGAAAGGGGGGGGGGTTGGTATTTGCTAGGGTGGGTAGTCTCGGGCGAGCCTTCCTTAGAAAGGGGCAGGGTCAGGGCAGGTGTCAAATATATTATATACTATATATATAATTATATCATATTAGATAGATATATATATATATATATAAAGATAATATATAAACAAAACTATGAAGGTCATTCTAGGAGCACAAGAGGAAAACTTTCTACACATTCTTGGAAGTATTTGCCAGCAGCATGAAGTGCGTATTGTTTTAGTATTTGGATTAATATCGCAGTCGCTCCAAGTGGTGCCTGTGTATAGGAGAGGATACCACAGTACATCAACAGACGTTAAACCGACACGTGTGATTGTCATGACGACGGAGCTCCATTGGAATTGGCACCCTGGTTTTTAGAATGGAGTGGCAGGCTGATGTGAGTTTTACTAGTGGTTGAATTCACTGTGATGCGACCGAATATAGATTAGTAATTTGCCTCCAGTCCCGAATGTTTAAAATTTATGATCAATATCCACTTCAGCCATTGATCAGGTATGTGATCTAGTCTGAAATATCTGAGATTTGTAGACAGATGATTAAATGTTGTGATAATACAGAGATATTGCGTTTAAGGAATTTTATAATCATCCCTGGAGTGCGAATATTAGCCTGCGGGGCAAGGGTTATACCGCCAGGCGGCTTTCTGAAGGTACGGTTCGGGGTATTAAACTCATTGTACTCTTGAAATGTATGGTCAATGGCTGGGTCAGTGTCGCCACCGTTAGGGAGGCCGACATTTGAAAATGGAGGAAACAGAATTGCATGAAACGCCACGACGGAAAATCAGTCAGTGCAATTCGATAAAGATTTTGCGTATGATACATCGTCACTATGATATGTCAATACAAACGTTCCGATGTGGCGGTATTGTTCGCTGTAATCTCATACACGCAAACTGTCTTTTCGCCGGGTCGGTTGCGACACGATAAGCAGCTTGCTTAAGGTTAGGAAAAACAAAAAAAAACAAAAGTGCGTATGAGGTTGGGACTCTATTTGAGATTGTAGTTAGGTTATGAAAATAGGCTCTTTTCGTCTTGTTGGTTGCAAAGTAATCTGATGTAAAATCCGGGATATACAAACGAGTGGTGGCACAGTTGTAGAGCGTCGGCCTTCCACCAGGGAGACCGGGGTTCGATCCATGTCGGGTCATCCAAAGACTAAAAATGTACCTGTTGCCTTTAATTCTCGCTGTACGCTCAGCACAAGGAGGCAGACAAACGAGGTTTGCAAGTTGCCGTTCTGCGTGTGATTACCCCACATTAAGGACCGCCAAGAGGCATTCCCTTATTCCGTGTTTGGTGAGGGATTCCCAGCTGACAGTAGGTGCAGTATCCAGTTCTGCACCCTGCTGGGCTTTGAATAGTCTCTCGCCTCGGCAAGTGTGTACCATAAAATATCTCACCGCCATTATCCACGGCTGTTGGAGTCGATAATTCTCTTTTACTCTTGAATGACATTGAATATATAGACTGAGAAGTAATAGGCAACTGATTCATAGAAATCAATGTATACAAGACATATGAATCACATGGCATATTGAAAAAGCGACTCAAGTTCTAACCGGAATATGTAAATTCGTGCAATCTCGAGTGGACCAGAGGGCTACTTTCAATAAAAGAGAAAAAACAACAAACTGATTTCTCATTGATTTATTTGTATAAATAGAGTCAGGATGGTTACGCTGCATCAAAATTTACTGTGGTTTCCATGGAGACAGCAATGCATACAGCATTAACTTTATTCTCATCCAGCTATCCAGGCATGCAGTTACGTTAGCTACGTAAAATGACAAATAGAATTAACGCGCGCGAAAACGCATGGGGTTGCGAAACTGCGTCAAACCTTGCTCAAATATGAATGTGACAGTCCAAAACCTGTGTTGACATTGACGTGATTACACTGAAGCATCCTCAAAATGTGGGGGAAGGTCCCATACGCCCTACGACCCACCGTACCAACCCGACTTGCGCGTTATTCTGTGTTAAAGTTAGAAATATACTGGACTGTTCGAAATACCACACCTGGTTCCCTACTCCACTGATGCCACGGGATCGATGATTCAAAAGCTATCTATACCATCCTGATCGTGGAGGTCGGGGATAGGGAGGGATTTATACATCAAATGTTTATGAAAGCGTTCTGAAATTCTCGAAGTAGCCTATGTCCAGGTACGCGTGGCCCCCAAACTGCCTTTTGTGAGCTCTCCCCTCTCTCTCCCTCTCACTTCCCCACCATTCCGCTTCGCAAAGTCATTATCAGTAACGTATACGATAGGCCACAGCCTACCTAATTGTGTAACAGTACAGCACTGGCTGCCAACTCCAAATTTGCATGGAAAGCACGTGCCAACTCTAGCAACTCGGGGGGACCGTGGCCGCGTGGCACTACGCCAGAAATGCTGGTCGTTCAATGCCCAATTGTAGACGACAGTCACGGGATGGACATAAATATTATGAATTTGATTCCCCGTCGCGCCAGAAATTCCCTCGTCGATGTGAGGTTTTGGCAGCCGAGTTTATTGGCTCCCGTGGGGTGCTACAGCACTAAATATCTTTCAGATCAACCTGTGCTTTCCTCGGTAACTGGATATTCGCCAGTTCGTAGTGAATTTCTCTTGTCTGAGTCTGATGGTCCGATAATGATGTCTGTTTGTCATTCAGACATTCTGAGGGTTGGAGTGTAGCCAACGAGGAAGGGTAAACCCTTGGAAAAAACCCCCACCGGCCTGCTCCAGTGCAGAATCGCAGTTACTTCTATTCCCCCGTGTTCCCTTGCAGATGGAGAGAGATTGTCCTCAACATACGAATACATAATTGACCTTTCCTAGTACTCGTAACGTATATACGGTACGGTTTCCCATGACTCGAACATCATGCGAATGTTACTACGTTTTTATTGCTGGCATAATTATACTACGATGTACAACCAACTGCTCAGAAATTACACCTGAATCAGACATGGGCTACCTCCGTCCGCGGGCCATATCCGGCCTGCGATGTCGATTTCCTCGGTAAAAACATTGCAGTTCCGGCCCGTAAGCGAAAATTCCATATTCGCGGGATGCGGGGTACGGTAAAACCATAAGCTCGTTTTCACGGGAAAACTAAATGTGGAAAGAAGGCCCGGACCGAAAGAGCTGTATTCGGGTTGCAGAGATTAGAACCAGTTAAGAGCGGGCAAAAATTCATTCGAACGAAATGGAACAAGCACAGAGTAAGCAAAAGTACCACGCGTATCAACGTGGTATTAATGCCGTGGTATTAATGCCGTATCTCGCAAACGGATGATATGGAATATCTTCCTCATAAAGCCAATTTATTGTAAATTTTTGTGAGTTATTACATATTTTTAGTTATTCCGGATCACCCCACGTCTTTTTTTCCTTCGAAAAAAGGTTCAGTATCGCAAACTGCGATTTTTCAAAATTATACACGCCCACCCCGCATCCGCCACTAAGGGAATCTCGCCTTGATGCTGGGATCCTACTGTTGTGTATGCGTGGTCCGAGATGGATGATAAAATCACATATAACGAAAACGACCGTTTGTCCCAGAAGAGAACCCAGTAAATGCAGCAGCCCATGCATATTGTCGTTAATTGGCTTTTTTTTTGTATGAAGAATAGAAGTCATTCTCGGTGATACGCATCCGCTATTGGTACATATTTTGCCTATTTGGATTATTTTGTCTATTCGGGGTTTGTTTGCTCCATTGGAATTGGTCTGCCTCTGGGAACCAGTTTCTCTTTTCAAACAGAATAGGACATATCAGAACACAAGCCCCATCTCCGCTCAATCTGTCATGAATTCGCGATTTCTCACACGATGTATACCGGGAACCCATTTACGCGACAGGGAATCCGATAGCATTCAAGTTGGCTAGTAGGAAACTATTACCGCTCCAACAAGCATTAATTGGAGGATTGAATCTTACCGTATAAGTTTGAAAGGAATACAGAGCTTCTGGAGACCTATTCCACCTTTACAAACATTGGCCCACCAAAAGGTCATGAAGTATAAATCTGACCTCTGTGCCGAAAAGAAGTACCTTGTCCTGTACCTGAGCGGGTTAACGAGTGTTTTTTGTTGCAGGCATTTCGGCCACAAAAAATCGCATGTGTTTGCGGCCATACGCTTGCATCACCTGTATTAGACCCATGGTAGGGGATATATATTCATTAGTTTAAACACGGCCTGTGCCTGGGCTTCGACTCTACCCCCCTCCCTAGTCCAGGTAATCGAATTATCTACCCAGACCAGGGCGTCCGTATCCTGGGGGGACAGGGGCACGTTCCCCCCCCCCCTCCTCTGTTTCGAGTTGGGGGGGGGGGGGACATTCATATTCACAAATTTCTTTCCCCACCCACACCCCCCCCACTTTTTGATCCTCGATGAAGACGACGAAAGTACATGTCGTTTACACCAGTATCGTTTTAGGGCGGTGTGGCTGAAAAAAATTGAGAAAGGAGCCTCACAAAGACCACAGCTGCCTTTATTCCGAACCGATTGTCCAAATTTCCACGCCTGCGCGCGCAGACGACCTGTAACTGTGCTTCTATAGTGTCGTGAGCGCATGCATTTTGAAGTTATATTCTGGCGATATGAAGCTTTTATTGCGAGTAGTTTTCCTACTCAGAAACATAAGTGGAACTATTCTAGTTGTGTTTGAAACAAGGTAGATTCACATAAAATGTCCATTGATTATAGCCGAAGCGTTGGCAAACGAGGCGGATGAGGAGTCAGACTGCTCCAAAATATTATGGAAGTAAAAGCAGTTTGCAGATCGAGGAACAACGCCTTGGCAAAGAATAGGCACAATTTCAGGCATACAAACTTGCCTAAAGTGGATATAAATGGCCCACAATTTCAGCAGATTGCGATTTCTTGTCGAAAACCCGATGATTGAGCAAAAATGTGTCAATCTGTCAAGTGTGGACGTTGTGATTTATCGATGTCCAGAAAAGCAAAAACTTCGTCCGTTTCGGTATCTGGATGGTTATTTCGCCTGTTCAGTACTGGAACTGTAGACCACGTGCACGATAGATATGAGTCCGTAAAAAATATTTTGAAGTGTGCAATTGCAATTCTGGGACTATATTTTACAAATTGTTCCTAGACATCGCATTTCTAGCCAGCTGAAGGCATCGATAGGCGAGGCACAATATATATCTTGCACTTCAATTTCAAACAAAAAAACAGTCCGTGTGGACCATGATCCGAAACGAGACAGCAAACAATTGTGGAGGCGTTCGAGATTACTAACATGTAGAGGTGCTATATAGGAATGATGAATATGCTTATGTTAACAAGACCCGGGAAAAGAAAGTATAATTCTTAGCAAAGATGAGAAGCAATTTTTTAAATAATAGGACTATACCAGGAAACCGTGCAAAACTAGCACCTTTTGGCGTGTCAACTTAAGAATTGCCAAATTGCAAAAAGTGGCCCAATAATTTCCGTCGAAAGAAGAAAAGGGTACGAGCCTACGTGCAAAACAAAAAAATATGAACCTGGGGGTCTCTAGAATGGGCCTAACCGGCCGACATTCCAGGCCTTTTCCCTAGACCCCAATTTAGGTGGTCCGTGAGGGAGGATTAGGATTCAGTGCCAATAGCCAAAAGAGAGAACTTACTGCCCTTGGTCAGTTGGTGGACCGCACATTTTCGCACCAAAAAAAAAAAATCACAGGGGGCTAATCCACAGAAGGAAATGTTGCAAGGTGAAAGATTCTCAAGATTGTTTCTATTTTGCCAAATTATCTTTCTCTGCAAAGTAGACAAAGTAGCTTTCATGAACAATCTTTTGTTTGGTATACTATAAAATAAGACTATTTTATGAGAATTTAAAGCTTGAGAGGATTTTGAAGCTTAAAAATTACACTAAATATGCAGAAAATGCTCAATTCGAAATGTTACATAAAAACATCATTCAAAATTACTTTTAAGGGTAATACAAGCTTTGGTTAATTTTTGCAATCCAGAAAAAAATTATTTACCCAGGAGTGTATTTTGAAAGAATGACTATACTTTCAATGTTATGTTGTGAAATGTCCCGTCCGTCAAAAAAAAAACATGAAAAAAGTCTTTGTCTCATTCAAGGATATTTTTGGCCCTAAGACATAATTCCTATTTTCTATAGATCTACCCACTACAGAAAGCAAAATAAATTGTTGCTGATATTGCGTGATAAGAACTACTTTCAACACAACTTCTCCCGTCCGTCACAATTGTACCCGTCCGCACATTTTGTCCGTCCGCCACAAATATATTCAGTGTCTCCTGTTCACTTCTCTTATGGAATCATACAGGTTTAGATCACAAAACAAGATTAAACCAGACAGTTTCTACCTGGTAGTCAATTGAAGTACTCCTCAGTACAGGTTTTGAGACCCATACCAGGGTCAAAAAGTCTAAACCCCAGAACATACCAAAACGCACACTATCTTTTCAGTTCAGGAGGTGTTTCAGCAGATCCTAGTTAACCCCGCCCCAAGTATTGTCCCACAACCACTAATCCAGCATAGCATCCCGGTTACACAACAAACTTATTATCCATAAGAGACATCTGAGTGTTGGTACATGGGATAAAGGGGTGTATGGTGAGGTCGTATAGTCCTTAACCCATAGGCAATAATTGTATGTACGTACAATGATGTCTAAAAAGTGTGAATGCCTACCAATTTGAACAGAAGAGGTGCTGGTTCGTTTGGTACAAAGGAGAGGATATTGGAGATCCAATGGAACATGTCCACACATTGATATGTTAGGCTTAAGCTTATGTGCTCCTAATTGACCTAATTGTAGCTGGAAATCGACAGAGTTAGCATAATTTGAAGGTATAGAGTCACAAGCCTAAAGGGGGTGGGTATCAAGGGGGATGATTTCAGATAGAAAAAGGTCATAAATTTTCTCAGGTCCTATCACAATGTAACAAAATGTATTAGAATCACTTTACTCCACCTTCTCTGGTGACACTTCATACATTTCTCCCTTGGAAAAACTCCCTCAATAATCCCCCCCATTTAAAATGAATTGTCTCCAATTGGGTGCTATTACCGCTCATGGTGTTCAGAATATTTCTCTGGTTTTGGCAGCTTCAATGGGTTCACCTTTGGGCCGAATGACATACTTTCTACTTTTTGCACTTTTCAAAAGATAACAAAAATGAAAACGTAACTGAAAGGGTCCCGTCGTCACGTCCTGCCATCACGTCTGTCAGTCCATGTTCCGATTGGACTGATCAGAAGATGTTAAAATCTTTGATGTTTTTTGGTAGTGAGCCATTGATTCTTCATTATGCATTGATTTTTACTACCTCATAATGAAATCATAATAGTTTAAAAATTCTAATTTGGGTTAGGATGAAAAAGTGTCAAAATGTCCCGTCCGTCAGTCACAATTTTGACATACCTGTTTTACAAGGGTAGCATTTTACTAGTTTGATTCTATTTTGGGATAGTTCATATACCAATGAGTAATTTCGCACAATTGTTGTAGCAATTGAAATCAACAACAGATAGCTTTTCGTAAAAAATATGTTTTTTCAGAAAATGAGTGTTTTTTTTTTCGTCCCGTCCGTCACACCTGATTTCAAATTGGAAGCATGAAGCCACTGAATCACACATCCTCATTCTTTTTGTTTCTAATTGAAATTTTATGTGTTATTTGTTATGCTTCAAGCAATGTAAACTGTTCATACACGCTTTAAATAGTTTGTAACAGGCTTTTGAAATAAAAAAAGTAGCTTCAAATGTCCAGTCCGTCACGCTGGAATAAGCCTTCGAGCATGAATTTGCACCTAAAGCCAAAACTTTTCAAGAGGGGAGGGTACACCCGACTGCCTGAGCCCCCCTCTCACAAGGCCCTAATAAATGTTAGGCCTCGCCTAGTCAGAAATGTCTTCGTCACCTGCTGCTACAGAGTGAAACATAAATCTATACCTCGTGACGGATTCTAAGTTTCCTTTTTTCCTGCAACATGAAATCACTGGCCACTTACTAATTTCTCAGGCGAAAAATACTTCACCCAATAATCAATTGAGTTACGCCCCAGTCTAAACAGAGTAACTAGGCTACATAGTTTGTTCACAATTCATTAATTTGTAAATCCAAACTGCATTAGACTTGTTCTGTGCTCGGTGACTGCTTAACAAAATTGTGCGCTAAACCCTTTGAAGAGCGCAAAGTTATTCTGAGATTAAAAATTCGGGGTCGGGGCAAAAATTGACAATAATTCGGAGGAAATCTGGACAAAAGGCAAAAGTGAAGGCATTATGCCCAAAATGTCTGTCATTACGGGCCGGAATTTTTCAATCATAATGCCCGAAAGCATTCAATTTTTTGCGCGCTTCGCGCACGTGGTTGCTCTTTGTTTGTTAGGCAAAAGTATGTTCTGCAAAAAAAAAAAAAGGGGGCCCGTACGCCTAGCCAGCTATCAGCACGTTTTTCCCTTCGAATTTATTAGTCTGCAGTCGCCTACGAATGCCATGAGGACCAAATTGTTCACTTCAAATTGCTCAAACAAGCTTGAACTGGCATCACCTTGGGGCTTTGCGTATAGTCAAGGGGCAATTCTCCTGGCTGAAAGTTGAGGGTCCCCGGTGGTCAAGAGTGAAAACACATAGTACGAGGACTTCTAAAAAAATTGGCGGTCACGACCCCACAAAGACTGCGGCCTTGGATTGGAAATAATTCTAGCAGATACACCGTATTTGCTATTGGCAACATTTATTTTCATCATTTTTTTCCCCCCCAAGTTAGGTGATATTGTCAATCTATGCCCATATAGTAATGGCAAGTAATATCACGGATGCAGAACCAACGTACAGAACCAACTTAGGACAAATCATCATATATCCGAGACTGCTTCGGGCCCGGGTTGCAGATAATTGAGAGTGGAAACACAATCGAAAATACCCAAATTCGAGAAAATAATGGAAGAAATTGGGCAAAGTAAAAATGAGAAGTTTCTTATATAATTATGGATTTGTGGCCGAATTTTCGCGCCGCATCAGTCCTGATATAAGTTGTGGCATATAAACTGCAATGAATCCACTAACCTTCTCCAGTCTGGGTAAGTTGTTCTGCCCCCATTTACTGAACTGTGAACGTGTACCGTGTCCCCGGTCATTTTATTATAGTGGGTGTGCGGTGGATCACAGTGATAATCATCTTTGATGATCGTCTAAAACGATTCATTCAGTTCAGTTTTCAGTTCATTATTTCCACAAAATATCACAGCCATACATATACAATATAGTGATTGTTAGTGGAGGAGGTCTATAACAGCAAAAGCTTGTACAGTAGACCCCCTATAATAATGCCAGTAAATAAGATGTAAACATACTAAGAAACAATCCCCCTCCCCTTATTACTATGAACTACAATAACACGCATACGCCAGTAACCTCAGTAAAAAATGCTGACAATGGATGCTCAGACCAGAAATAGATGTAGTTTAATCTGCTTTTATAAAGCTGGGTATTGACGTTTCTCCTTTAGTGGTAATGCATCGGCCATTTCCAACTTTGCGCTCCACAGAACCTATAGACCTTTGGAAGTTACTACTGTTTGGCTGTGGTATTTCAATGTGGTTAGCACCTCTGGTCGAATAATGGGATATGTAACCTGAACAACGAACGGAAATACAAGGAATCTGGAATAAACCATTTAAACATGAAATACCAAGCGTAAGTCGTAAATTCGATTAATTCTGAGAATTTTCAGTTGATTAAATAGGACAGAAGTATTATCATAAAACCCCGCTCCAGTGATAATACGAACGCTTCTTCGTAAACATGAATTCTATCAATATGAGTGGAGTGAGCGATTGCCCCTAGAGAATATTGTATCAATACGATAACTGGGAATAAATCAAGAGCATTGGTACAGTGTAAGGAGAACATTCTGAGGGACTATTAAGTTTATATAAAATACAAGGTTCTAGCTACCTTTTGGTTACAGATGCATTTATGTGGAATTTTCCAGTTCAGAATTGTGAATCATACAGAGGTCCGAAGAAAGTTACTGATCTCATCTGCGAAATATCTGTTCCATCAGTATAAATTTTCATGTAGGGTTGTGCGGACTGCGAAAGGAAGGAAAAAGACGAAAGTGTTTTACTCGTTTCAATGACAGCCTATTGGCTTTGAACCAGTCGAGACACTTTCTTGACTTCTGGCTGATAATATCGGCAGTATATGAAGGAGTATCCGATTTAAACAGAATGCTAGTATCACTGCAAAAAAGGAAAGAATTTCATTTGATCTGATGAGAGTGGAAAGACATTTATGTCTAACCGAAAAATAATCGCGTTGGAAATTGTCTTTAAGTCCACTTATTCCAGGTGCGGACCCCAGATGAAGCTCTGGACCTCACTAGGGCCGAAGTCGAAGATTACCATGTTTCATACCGAGTGCTCGGATTTTAAATCGAATGGCCAAAAGACCTAAATTTTCAATGGCGTTTTCGCTACCACGGCCGTTTGTGCATATGCGATGTATGAATAATTTCATAAGCCTTGGGGCAGACTGCCCCCCCCCCCCCATTTGTCTGAGCTGGAAATTCGGGCGAAAATTCGCTGCTCCCCCCATTGGAATGGTCCGTACGCCTATGGCTTTCCCCTCGATCCCACCAGGGACCGTTGGGCAATCCCCTGGATCCCACGCAAATGAAGCCAGAGTAGAAAAGGTAATAAAAAAATACCATGTGTGATATGCGGTAAATCATCTTCGTATGCACAATGACAACTTTTTTGTCTGTATTTACTCAAATCACACATGTAGGTGTGTGCTATTGAGCCTGACAATTGCCGTTTCCGGCGATTTGGAGGGTATATGAAGAAGCTAAAATATTCTTTGTACGATTCGCGCCAACCAATGGTGACGCTCCGCTAAGATGGTTCATTTGATTCGAGTGTCCACCCAACTTTCAAAAACGGATCGAAACCAATGACCCAGTACTGCCTAGATGACATGGACTCCGTATGGGGGTATATACATAATAGTCTGTGCCGTTGGCAAAACGGGCAGTAACAGGTGCGGGGTAAAATTCCATTAATTGTAACGTAAGCTTTTCGTCTTTCCAGTGCTCTCAAAGTTGTATTGTTGCTTAATATGTCTGTCTTCGCTCGTTCGGGCTTCCCAGAAAGGTCATAGCCCTGGTAGGAATTCATTCATGCCAGATTATTTTGGCTCGATCGCGTGTGTAAGCTATCGGAGGGCTGGTTTGGCTTGGTTGTGTAGTCTTTCACCCATGGGGCCCACTAACAAGGGAGCTCGCGTCTAGTTTGCTTGTATCAGAGCATGCTGCACAGGTTCAACTTGCATGAAAGAAAAATGTTCAATTAGACTGGTTAACCATTGTGTGTATATCGACACGATGGTTTCTCGGTCGGCTTTCTGTGACGACGCGGCTAGTGGCCGCCCAAGAGTATGATAAGAAACTAACAAAGGAGAGAACGCTGCGAAAAAAAGTGACACAAAAAGATAGGCTGAGAACAAGCCAGTCCATGGCATATTTATTCCTTGGTAACGCTCTTGAGGCGTACTCTTATTTCGTGGGCCATTGAAACAACGTGGCAACAGAAAAAAACACCAAAAACAACACCAAAGTGGGAATAATTATACCTCAACAATGGTAGTCTTGTGCTAAGACGGCTAATAAATTTTATTCCTTACTCGTTCGATTGAATGTTACCTTATCTGTCTGCCAAAAAAATTATATGCACTTTGATCGACAACCTCGCTCTGCACACAGGAAATCGCATGTCCGACAGGGTTGTCAAAAACGTCTTACACAAGACTACAGCAATGGTGACCGCGAGAGAACTTGGGCATTTTTATACTAGTCTTGTGTCGAGCCGTTAATTCCCGATAACCGTTCGCTCTATATATCCGACCCTCACGAGATTCTGCACGGTGCCCCACCATTGCCAGCCAGTGTTATTTCCAGCCATCGGGCTGCACTTTTTGACCTACAGACGCCATACAGATAAATAGATATACTTTATTAATCTTCTGGCAAGGAAATTACACGTCTGCAGTAGAAGGTTATAACATGAACATTAAAGGACTACTGCAGGATGATTTCTACAGAATGCTCAGTCCAAACCGGAAAAAAAGTTTTTTTCATAGGCTCTTCCGATCTCGGAGTTATAGTCATTTGAATTTGTGTTTTGTGCCCATGTGGTTGTGCGCACGATTGAATGCAAATCCCATCCTGCAATAATAAAATGTCAACTTGCACAACCCTGCAAACATTATTTGTCTTCTACTGAAATTAAAACATTAATCTTCACTTCGAAGAGCATTTATCACCCCCCCATGGGAGGAAGCTGTATGGGTTTGTAGGTGTTGCGGGTACTTTGGTGAGAAGAGAGAGACAGCATAACTTCTTCAAATGTATTAATCAACAAAATGAAACAATAAAATTAATGACATAACTTCCCGGATAGTCCAAGTGTGCATTATTGCGCAATTGGGATTCTCCCAATTCTCCGCTCAATGGCCCAAACTTTGGAAATTCAGTAACTACTCCACTTAGAAACATCGTATTTGAATGGGGTTTTGGGCTGACACTACAGTCTTTTCCATTCCTCCCAATGCCTCTGTTTATCTACATGCGTTGTCCTTAAACAATTCATTGGCATTTACAGATATGACATTATTAACGGTTGAACATCAAAACGCACATATATATATTGCCGTGCTAAAGAAAGATAAGCGATGGCGGTTAGTATTGATGGCACCGGACTAAGCCTCCTGCTGCTTTGGATTACCCTATCACTTGGCTGGCAATAGAACAGGTGATCCTCGTCCTTCCATGAAGACCTCAATTTGTTTCGGCTCGGGACGCTGACACACGGGGTCCCCGTGGGCAAACTCGAAGGAGCAACCGTGTGATAAGAAAGAATTTAGATTCAGGAAGGGCTAAACGATATCATTAAAAATGATATGCAAAGTCGGAAAAAACCGGGGTGACAAACACTGAGGATTCGAGGCCTGATTGTTTGTGCAAGTGTAGGACGCGAGTGCGCCGAGCTGTGCTGAATGTGTCAAAGTTTGTGGTTCAAATCTCAAATAAGACCTAAGCCTATTGCAATTTTCCTCGCGAAACGTTCACTAGATTGCTTCTCCTACCGATCTTGCCGTTCTTTGAATCGAATAAATCGGTGCGGGGGTTTTTTCGTTATGCATGATGTTGGAGATGTATGACTGAATGTTCAGTGATGCCGAATTGCCGATGATATCGTGCAACTCCGGATTCCCTGTTGTGAAATTCAGTACCATTCTGCTGTTTCACTTCAAATAAACCAATCGTCTAGTACCACTGGAGCGAATGATGCAGACCGCCCCAACTTGTCACACGAACCACCTCACCAGGCGCGTCCCCGATAGATTTTCCTGGGGGGAAGGGGTTCAGGTCGGAACCCGGGAAGTGCTAGGGTAATCATTGATGGCCTCGCCTCCCTATTGGCAAATAGTCACTTTATGGGGCCCCTATACACATTCTGCGCCTATATTTGCTGAATAAAGCTGCAAAAACCTCTCTGAACTCGAAAAATAAGTGTTTGTGTTAAAAAAAATGTCGATCACTTGGGTCCTGGGGGTTCTGACCCCCCCCCCCCTCTTACCGTGGGTACGCCACTGCAGAGCACCTCACGTAATCCGAATAATTTTTCACATTGACATGCCATTCTTACGATAGGCCTATATCGTGTGGATGTCGATCGAATGGAAACGATTTTCCATCGGTAAAGTCTGTAGTTTAACGTCGGCGCCGTCGTACAAGACGACAATCATTCCCTCTCGAACTTGTATCGTAAATTGTACCTTCCTAAGGTCTACGACCAAGCCTAAGGGGGGTCAAGTACTTTTCGGTACCACGGCGTCTAGTCCAAATCGATGGCTCTCATAACACACTATCTAGGCAAGTAGAATACGGTCCCGCTCGAAACCAGTAGGAGTAAAATTGCGAATTAATGATAATGTCAAATTATCATATAGCGCTTTATCACCGAAATGCTCGGAGCGCTTCCGATATCGATCATAGAACGAGTCACGCCCTTCAACAATCCCGGAGAGTATATCTCGGCAGCTATATCAGCGCCAGCCTTTGGGTTCTGATACCTCTCGGTCTCCATTTTTACACCTGAGAGAAGCAAAGGTGATAAAGTACCTTTTGGTTAACAAGCTTCGACCCTTGACCAATTAGGCCACATGCTCCCACTGAGTAAATTAGCAATCGCGATTACGTTCACACCCTATCCCATGAGTTTCTGATAGTCCGAAGTCCACCTAGGCAGGCGGTTGACACAACACCCACCCCACCATCTGCCCGTGAACCCCGGAAACGCAGTTAACCGAAATAACGATCCTGTATGTATCTCCTCCTTGACCCGCACTTCTGGATGGAGCTATGGCCGCAACTCATAACAAAACAATATCAGATGGGATTAGCTATCCCCCAGCTATAGTTTCATTTTTCAACAATATATGATTGTACGAGACTGGAAATTGTCAGCAATAATTAGTGGGGCAGTATTTGACAATCGCGCTAGGTTTCTGTCCCTAAAAGTATAACATTGATTTACGAGGCAAACTTGCAATTCAATGATGTAATATTGCACTCTGGAGAGCTGTCTGGTCGTCAGTGACTGAAACTTATTTTAACGATCAGTTCGTTATGTTCGCTAAACTCCCGCCATCGTCTGGTCATCGCCGGAGGTCGGGGAAATTCTCAAACCCCGAATTCCTAATTCCGAAAGGCTATATAGTGGTATTTTCCCCCCCCACGGACCCCTTATGACGGTTGTAAAATACGCGCCAAGCCCTACAGAGAGCCGCGGTCATCTGCTTCGTATCGAATTAGACGTTCCTAACTAGGCCTCACATATTCAGATCATGTTACATCTGTCCTATTTTGTAAACATTACTGCAAATCCTTTGAACATGTTCCACGATTTCTAGTAATCTATGTCTAAGTCTTCATCTTCTCAGTTCGAGGATCCACCGGATAGCTAGGACCTAATTGGCATAGAAACTCAGTTGGCTTAATTATCAGCACTGATCTAAGAAATCGCAACGTAATATAATGCGGGGAATGTAGACAAGAGGCAGGCAAGTCGGAAATCTGGAAAAAGTTCAGGGTGTGGAAAAGTCATGGCGGATGATGCGGGGATTGCGGCGGGCCAAGGATGGCTGGTGGTATGTTGCCTGGACAAGTTACCAGTTTGTTCTGGCTTCCAGTGATCTTCCGTAGGTGCCCTTCTGGGTTTGGTCCAATATCCCCCAGCGTCCTAACTACCATTTGGATGATCTTCGGCTCGACATATACAGAGTCTCTGTATCTCCAGCCTCAGGTCCTGGTATTTGCGATCTTGTCTTTCTTCCCTTCTCTCTGCTTTCTGGTGTTGTTGATTTGTCGGTATTGCGACATCTATGTGTCTTGTGCGGCTGTCTCTCACGTATTTTCAAAACCACGAGATCTGGAACTCTCGCGTAATTGTCTGTCCGTCCGCAGCTCAAAGTCGTTACAGGATCTGACTGACTGCTTCTATACTGTCTAGGGTGATGCAATGCAAGCTGCTGCTGCTCTTCTACTGTTTTGGTTTGCCAAGTTTTAATGCGGCTGTGCTTTATTGTGTCGGGCTATGTACTCCCGTTGGGGTCCTTCTTTTGGCATCCAGAACCCCCGACGGTTCACCAGAGTTTCGTCTCCGGATGTTATCAATTTCGACTTCATTCAGTTAGAATCCCCCCCTGTTTGCCCTTATTTGATTTGCCAGTCGCTGATCGGTTATTGGCGCTATTGGGTTGCGTTGTTCAAGGTTGTTGGCCGAGAGTGTGCATACGCTTTCTGTACCCACGTTTTTTTTTCATTCACTTAGGAAGTAGCACCTGATCACCTCTGCATTCTCTGGTTTCTCCCATTTTCCCCTTGTTGTTATTTACACTCCTTGTTGTTATTTATTGTTACTATTACTTACTCTACTTCCCCAGTATCCCACTTTTCGCCAGGTCGTCCTGAGGGCACGACGACTGGCGCATACATTGTTACCCCCGGCGCAGACCCGTTAGTCTGAGCCGGTATTCTGCTCTTTTAATACTCTCCTCGTATATGGGTCGGAAGGGCGTAATTCACGAGACCCTCCTTCGTTTCTTCTTCTCTCCCTCTTCAGTCACTATTGTCCTCTCTTATCAATGAGCTGTATAGAGAATAATTCTGGTTGGAGAGATGAACATTTGTCTGGTGCTTCCCCTTCAGCCCTTTTGCTTTGAATACTACTCAACTACTACTACCACTACTACTACTTACTGCTACTACTACTACTACTACTACTACTATAATAATAATATAATAATAATAATAATAATAATAATAATATATATAATAATTGGTTAAGGTTGGCTCTCGATCCTAACTCTACATAATAACTTCTACGATGAATGGTGGGTGAGAGGATGGAAAATTCCTTGGAGCTCCTTGTTCACCTTAACTTCCATTGCTTGTTTGGCATCATATGGCTCAGAAACGTCCGTTAAAGTCAGCAGAACGTTGTGTTTTTGCCTGTCTCCTCTCCTGCCACACTCGAAACTTGTGTCTACGTATGACAAAATCTTCAAACGATGGCTCTCGCACGGTTTGTTATACGCACATTGCTCCATATCTCGGAGGCTATGTTTGTAACGCTACTGCCGCACGCTAGCCACATTCTTTTATCATTTCATCCGCCTAATTGTAAATTCATGTTATTCCTACATTTCCTTTTACTCATTCAGTTTTATATCGTTTGATACACAAGTCCATATTGGAACTGTCGGTCGCCATTGATTTTCCATTTTTTTTTTTTTTCCAGGTCTTTCCCGCCTCCATCCTCCATACGTCATCCATCCATCCGTCCATCCATTCTCCATCTATCCCTCCAACCATCCATCCATCCTTCCATCAATCCGATGTTGTCCAATGGAGTCAGTTCAAGGAAAGAGTTTGTACTACTACTACTACCTTTCTACTCTACTACTAACTACTACTACTCTCCTACTACTAACTACTAATATATTCGAAAACCAGTTGACATAGATTGGCGAGAAAAAAATCACAAGGAAGGCAGTAACTGTGCCAATTCGCCCGCGAATGCACTGAAAATTGAACCGTTTTCGTTTCGTGCTCCCGCGTGTGTACTATTGGTGACAAGGTTTCGCGTCCGTTGCTCTCCGGTCATCTCGTCAAACTCTACGAAAATTTTCTGCCTCATTGGCCCCCAGTTAACATCTCTGTGATGTGAAATTATAACAAGCACCTTCTCAGTGGCCTTGAAACTACAATCCAGCCTCATTGATTACTAAACCCTCCAGTCTCGGACTGCGTGGATTTTTTCAACGTTCATTGCTCCAGTAACCACTCGAACTTCCCCCTGCTCTCTCGGGCATAAACGTCATAGAGCTAAAGCTAGCCAAAATGTCTCAATTTTTTGTGGATTCTGTTTTTCCAGATGTGCCAGGAAAGACTGAGAAAATTTGAGCGCTTCGCGCGCACGTGTTGAACAGTCATATGGAGCGCTAATTGTTGAATATTCTGGTTGAAAAGCCAGTTGAAAACAGGTAATGACAAAATAATTCCAATTTTCCACCGATTACTAATTTGTATCATAAAAACACCCAGGTTTAGAATTTGGTACATGCAGCCTGAAATGTCCGGGAGGGGTCATTTCCGTCACGGGGGTGGGTGGCTTGCGCAAACAAACATTTTCTTGTACAGCGCCCCGCGCCAGCCTATTGTGGCGCCTCCGCTTAGATAGTAGTCTGTGCCCACCTGAAGAATGTATTGCCCCTCTGGTGCCCCCAGTGGAAGCTCCTGCGACGCACTTTACGTAGGCAAAATATTTCTTTTTCGGTTAATCTCAATAGTAATAGGCCTATATTAAGCGTGGTCGTCCACGCAACAAACAATGACGAATACTAATTAATTTTGGGGGAACATCGTGCGCAGCTGAGAATGTATCCACGCTTGAATCTCACAGCAAACGCTGGACGGAGTGCGATTACATTATCTTGGGTACGTCGTAACAGCCCTCACAAACATTTACTGAGAAGAATCAGCTTATGTGCCCAGTTCAGTTTAATGTTTTGTTACGAGGAACCACGGATTCCCCCTTCCGTGGCTTGAAAATGACTGAATAGCAGGGGAATACATGTGAAGAGGCATGTAGCGTGGGCGCTATAACAGTGGGAAAATTGTCCCAGGTGTCCGGATTTGGCAACCAATTTTCACAGTAACGCTCGCCTCGAGGGCCGTTGTCTCGCCCATAATATCCGTGGAATTATCCAATTCACTATCCATCCTGAATAATTTTAATCTGTTTTGACTGAATATTTGAAAGAACTATTAATTTACTTCCAGAAGTATTACCTACCTCCTCTCTGAATCCTAACAACCCGGAATTTGACGACTTCCTTTAGCAATTCTTAGGAAAAAAAAACGTCGGGTTAAGCGTACTGTGAAAAATTAGCCACCACAGAGAAATGTTAGAGTAGCATTCCCTGACCACAGACACTCGTTGAAGTCAGTGTCTAAAAGAAATTGCGAACAAAGCTAGCGCCCTAGCAGCGAACCACGAACAGAATTGTGTACGGAGCATATAGGGCCACCTGGCAAGCAATTTTGAAGGTAATAATTGATCTCACCGTACAGTGGCCGCCGGTATACCAATCAACGTTATAATCCAAAACGCTTCCATTCCTTTTAACTTCAATTGGTGATATCACGTGGACACACGATACGTATTGGGTCATCTCAAAGTTGATGATGGTCCAATGACATTGTATAATCTTACCACACGCGATTTTCCGAGCACAATAGTAAATCCAATTGATGAAACATCACCAGTTAGGTTCCTCTCCGGCACTCGATTGATTCGGACACTCGGCGCTTGGGGCGAGCCCTGTTGAGTGGCGCCGTGCATCGAGTAAGCATATAACGCCCCAACTTGGAGACCTTTGGTTACCGATATACGATATATCAAATCCGGTGTTGTCACCGAGTGCTTAGCTTTCTCTGCTTCCCATTTAGATCCAATCATGGAGACGCGGGGGCCCACGCGCCCCCTCTGCAATCTTCACTTGGAGGGCAACAACAGGCTTGGATACAACATAGTTTTTTGTGGAGAATGGAAAACTGTATCTATTGGTCCAAACCCCATTTCAATACGATGTTCCTATGTGGAGTTATTGGCCTTCAAAGTTTGGGCCATTAGGCAGAGAAATTGGGGAGATTCCCAATTGCGCAATAACGCATGACGTCACACATGAACAACACAGTAACTTATGTTATGTATTTTGATTGTTTCATTTTGTTGAATAAGTCAACATTTAGCAGAAATTCTGTGTCTTTCTCTCACCAAAGTAACCATCAACACCTGCTAACCCACTATAGCAATCCTCTCCCATAGACTAAATGCTTTCGAAGTGAAATTGATGTTTGAATTTCAATAGACAACAAAGAATGTTTGCAGGGTTGTGCCAGTATACATCATTTCGTAGTTGCAGATGGGATGCATTTTCGATCTTGCGCAATACACATGCTTCATAATACACAAACTTCGAATGACTATAACTCCGTAACGGAAATTCCTATGAACTTCCGGTTTGGACTGACGCATTTCAGTTAATCTGTATTCAGTTAATCTGTATAAATCATCCTGCAGTTGTCCTTTAATAACTGCGGACTGTACTTGTCACCCGGGGACGGCAAAACGTATTTATATGTGTTATCATTATTATTATTAATTATTATTATCTTTCTCTCCTCACAACTCTCTCAGTTGGCTTGTGACCTCTCCTTGTTTTTCTCTAACCCCGGATCCTACCCGGATTCTGGGAGGTTGAGTACACGTCTTAGTATGTGTGCAGTGCCAAGTATGGCCGTCTTCGTTAGGGATATTGCATGGTGGGTGCCTGGGATATCTTCCAGACTGTGGTCTATAATTGGTAGTGACACTTATTTTTTTTATTATTATTATTATTATTATTATTATTATTATTATTATTCTTATTATTATTATTATTATTATTATTATTATATATTATTATTATTATTATCTTTTATTTCTCACAACTATTACAAAGTTGGAATGTATGTACATATTTACACGCGGACCTCGGAATCCTAACCGGATTCTGGAAGGTCCAGTACTCGCTCCAGTATGTGGGCGGTTCCAAGGATGGCTTGTTTGGTGAGTTGCCTGGTGTTCTGGCTACCAGGTATCTGCTGAAGGTGTCCTTCCAAGTTCGGGGTTACAGCCCCCCGCGCCCCAACTACCACTGGGAATACTTCAGCGCTGACATCCCAAAGTCGCTGTCTCTCCAGTCTCTGGTCTTGATATTTTTCGATCATATCTTTCTCTCTGCTTCTGATGTCGTGATCTGTCGGTATTGCGACATCTATGATCCTTCCTGTCTCCCTGCTTTTATCCAGGACCACGAGATCTGGGTCTTCTCCGCTGTGAGTGACCTGTCCGTTCGCAGCTTAAAGTCGTACAGGATCTTGCTTCATCATTCTCCCGTTTACCTCTGCCTTACTGGGGGCCTTCAGTGGGCCCATTGCTTTTTCTGTGACAACTATCTCGTAGTGCTTGCATTCCCCCATTATGGCTCTGCAACTTCATTATGTCTGGCCAGGTACTCCCGTTGGGCCTCTTCTGGCATCCTGCTACCAGGTGTTTCACCGTTTCATCCCTGAGACCCCACATATTCTGCCTTGCTGTCCGTTGTGTTGTGGAGGTCCTGGGCTCTGTGGCTTTTGGTATTCAGGGCCTGGGCCTGTGCAGCTGTTATCAGTGCGTCCGTTTCTTTCTATTCTTAGTCCTGCATTGGACAACCCTTTGAATGCCGTTTCTTGGCTTGTGCTCCTCCATCTGCCGAGGGTCCTACTGACCATGGATGTTTTTCCTTTCCTTCCACCATTCTGGTATTCATGGAGCCATTGTGTCTTCCACTTCCCTTTTTTTTTTTTTCCTCCCCGTTGTGTCAGTGGTCCCAATTGCACTCCTTGCCACCTCTAGTAGTGGTGTTCCCTCCACGTTTTCTGGCGGATGTATTCCCACAGTCCCATTTTCTCAAAAACGTTACTGTAACTCTCCACTTGCGTGATGCCTCGCTCCTTGTCGTGTCGTGGGGGTAACAGCGGTGGACAGCTGCTCGGGGGTGCAGTCCACCGTGGGTGGTCAGGAGTTTCCGTTTTTTATTTCGTCGAGACTCCCGCAGCTCTGCTCATCGTCCAGTCCTATACCCCTTGCTGTGTAGGTGATCACGTGCATGGCGTTGTTGAGGGCCTGTACCTTGTTGCTGTGCTGCCGTTCAGTCTGGTCTTGAGAACTTGTCTTACCCGTTTTGAGTAGACCTTACACGGCATTGGCCTTTATTCTTTCTGTTAGGTTCTCCACGCCTTGGTGCATCCTAAGTATTTGTACCCCTTGGCACATTGCGTCCTGTATCGGCCGATTTCTAGGTCAAGGCTTGGGTAGACTTTACCCTTCCCTCTGTGGAATATCAGTCTCGCACCTTCTCGATGCCGAAATATTATTATTAATATTTATTATTAATAATTATAATTCCATAGACCTAATATAAATAATATAATAATAATAATACGAATAATATAATAATAAATATATATAATACTAATTAATAATAATAATAAAATAATAATAATATATATACTAATATAATCTTCCCTTATTATTAGTATTATTATTATTATTATTATTATAATTCTGGTGTGCTAAGTGGGTGGTGACGTGCCCCTCTTGGACCTGGTGATATCGACAAAGAACGACAGAACACTTTGGTGAGTCCCCCCATCGCGGCTAAGTACGAATTCCGGAAATCGGTTGGGGACAAGGCCTCATGGGAAGTTTCGCGATGTGACGTTTGTGGCAGATCAGAACTGGTCTGCTCGGAGGGCGTGTATATGAACACCATGCGGTTTCCCGATGATATGCAGTCTTTCCGGCAGTAGTCGCACGCCAAGGTGTTGTGAATGGCAACTGAGATGAAGAGGATCGGAGTCGCATGGCGACTGGACCTACACAGGGTGTGCGTCTTCGAACTGCTCTGGAGACGAGCAGTCGTGCATTCGGACTCCCTATAGGAAGAACGTACGAGGTACGTTATATATGGGTGTCTTAATAAGCCCTTTGATATGAAACGAAAAAAAAGTCACCTGAGTTTAGACGTTGATATTCCCCGATTACCTGCTGCTTCATAATCCGACCTCCAGATTTTTCGGAATCATAATTTAAAGCCTTAATTGAGGGTTGGTCAATGGCGAGTTATATTGGTGATTAAATATATGGCAGATAGTGTACGTTACTTAGGAATGAGACCTCTCCGCTGTCTTCAACAAACTACCTGTCATTGCTGGTTGGAGTAAAGGTGCCAATATGAAATGATGGCATGCGTGTCATGACTCGCCTTCGTGATGACCACTTGTTATTTAATTTGAAAGTGTGGCGAGGATTCCACCCCATGCTTCACGACCATATGGATTAATGGCATGTGTTTTAGAGTGACAATTATTAAATAGTTATGACTTGGACTTTTTTACCTGCAGCTATATTTTACCCCACCGGAAGCTTGGCCCCTCCCCAACTCTTCAAGTGGGGCTACAGGCCTGCCTCTTCACACGATGCCTTTTTTGTCTAGAGGCAATCATTTGCTTAATACAAAGAATATTTCGCTGTAAGCTTGGCATTGGGAATTTCTGCTAAAGATTCTTGTGGTAATAGATGCCTTAGACCCTAAAGGGAATGCATCCTCTCACCTAATTGATAGGTTCCCATTCGTAATAACATACATGTTGTAAATCCTAAGTTGAAAAACCACTTGAATCAGATTTGCTATAATTTTCTTCGGTTTTAAGAACAACCATCAAAATTTGGGATTTCTAACATGGACAGTAATGTTACGTCTGACGTTACATTGTCCTGCCAAAAAACTCATTGAGTTATGAGAACCAGAACTGAATCAGATTTTTGATTTCCTACATGTACTCTACTGTAAAGTAATTGAAAGACAACCACATTTTTTTTGATGGTGCGCTACACTGGAAAGTTTGTTCAAGCCTTTAGGTAACTCCACACCGAATATTATCAGGTACGACGAAGCTGTACTGTAGGCTTTCACTTGGCCACTTATTGACGGACATGCCACGCCTAAAATATTCAGTGTGACCTATGCCCCAGGCTACATCATGTTTTTCACAATGCGAGTGTCACCATTATGTATTTTTTTTTTTTTTTTTTTTTTTTTTTTTTTTTTTTTTTTTTTTTTTTTAGCCAGTAACAACATTATGCAAGTACAAGCCTAGCCTATGCATTCACTCACAACTTCATATTCTACTAGTACTATCCATGTGAAACCAATACAATAATTGTCTATGCTAAGTTGCAAATGAAACAAATTTTGGTTGATCTAGATTAGGATACGAACCCGGCTTTCAACTAAATTTAGCTCCACACAGCCTCGCAATTTTATATGGCTAGTCACACTCTGCATCGTATTAAATACCTGCATTGCAGCAACAGTTTTAAGTGATTGTGAAGAGGACAGCGACTGTTTATTGTTATGTAGTCCTATGTCTGATTAATTTGTGCAGGACTGGGCCTATGCCTATGTACAGTACCGAGCATGAATCACAATGCAGTCGCAGACCTAGGACCTAGCACACGTTAGGCCTTGTAGATGAGTAGCCTAAAGAACCTTTACTTTACTACTAGTACGGACTTGTCGGTTACGTTACCTAACAATAACGTGTAATGTACCGCGTCACAACTTGTAAACAGCGAAATGGAAGCCCTCGCTAACAAAGGATAACTTTCTTCATGCCTGCTATCCCCTTGCAATCGCGGCCGGAAACGACTCTGAGCATTCGGTCTGTTGTTGTTTTTACGTTCGCATGACCTCGGGTCATTGGTCTTGGTGACGTCAAATGAACATTACGTAATCGCAATAAAATCCTCTTTTCGCCCAAATACGCTCTTCCCTAATAATACAAATGTTCCATGGTCCTTGAACGTATAGAAGTTATGTCCACGCGTTTACGCAAGAGGGGCGGCTGCAACATAGTGAAATCGACGTCTCAAAGCATTACTTCAAAAACACGTATGAAACCTATTGCGGCTTCCGATCTAGCTTTCGTCGTGTGTTGCCACCTTACGGTGGATTCCGGGAACTGGGCGTCCATGAGATTTCTGGGCGTGCGCCCCCCCCATCATCATTCTGATTATTCCAGTCAGTCTGGCTGCATTCTTTTCTATAGACAGATAAGGACTCTTGGTTCAGGAAGGTCTAAAACAATAATCGTCCTTAACGCAGGACTAAGTAAGAGGTTACCAGAGGAGCAGCGGCAAAGACGAGGGAGGGTGGGGTGGGTTTCACATTCATGATAGGTGCTAGTATCCCCGTCATCTCCTTGCAGAACACTGTTCAAGTTTAACAGTCGTTTGGATGTGTTGGAATTTCTTCGTTTATTGTTTATTCTAATTGATTTGTTGATATGTTTATTATATGTATTTAGATGTCCAATGGATTGGCTTCTATTTCGACAGTCTTGGTTTGGCCGTCGGCCTCGTCAGTCGTGTTTAATAAGAAGTATATCGAATATCAGCGTCTCCTGTTTGTATTTCATTCCACTCTTTCGTCCTGACAGCCGTAGAGCGTCTTACTAACGCCATGTTGTCTAAATAGCCTTACCGTAGTTCAACTGATTAGCGTGTGAACGGTTCGAAACGTGCACAGATGATGGACGGACGCGAGAATTGTGGTTCTTGAGCTGCTCATCTGCGGCTAAACAAAAGTTTCCACTGAGATTGCGTGGGTTCCCGGTACGAAAGGTATGGTGTATCGAAGGCTCTTGGCCAGTTGTCGTGTGCAGTGGGGATGACGCGGGGGGGGGGGGGGGGGGGGGGGGGATGGGTACAAAGTGCCCTTTTCTCCTCCTAACAGTGGATGCAGCACATTACCCTGATTATAGGAAGCGGTTATAGCACTCCGACAATCCGATCGAGTGATAGCAGCTACTTAACGATGGCTTAATCGAGAGTGCTAGATTTTCTCATATGTTCCCATTCAGCACCTAAGCAGAGAGAAGTGAGAGGACGTTAATGGAGGAGCAGGCTACGTGTTCAAGAGCGTATCGGAAAGATGATGGGTCTCCGGTGCTGTTCGGTAACCAAGCCCCGGACATGCGGTACTGGGAGGCTCATGTGCAAGGGAGCAGAACTCAGTGTGGAGCCTTGTTGCTATGTCCCGACAGCGCCCTCACTGACAGTAGGTATAGTGGGGACATGGGAGATTTGGGCGACATGATTCGGAATTGTGTTAAAAATTAAGATTCGTCCATTGACAGCATCCTTAATTAGAGCTTAACATTGATTAGCTCTAGTTTGCTCCGTGATGTTATTATTCACGCCTAAGTGGGTTCCTGACCAGAAGCAATCGATTTGATTTTTAAATAATTTATGTGATCTGTGCTCCGTTAATAATCGTATGCGGGTGGTGGTGGGGTAACACGACCATCTGGAATATGTTCCAAAAATCTTGCAGTATGACATACTATCATTATTATGAAGCAAACAGAGGTACGCGTTCTGGCTATGGTAGACAGAAAATCGCAGATAGAGAGTAAACAAACTCATGTGTTGAACGAGGTTACACACAATAGGGCTCAGCGCCTCCTTACTTTGAGGAATTTTTTCGTTTGACAAGTGAGATTTCTTAAATGTGAAATCGTGAGAAGGATAACTCGACCCCACCTGGATGGACCAACGTGAGTTCAGCATAATTAGTACATGGCACCTATTGGTGGGGGGGGGGGGGTCGTCATGGGGGGGGGGGTCGTCTGAGGTCAACAAGTTAAGTCCGAAAACCTTGTGGAGTACGGTAAGTCGGAATGCGTGTCCAACAAAGGTAAAACTTGATATATAGCTTTTTTTAAAAAGGCGTCTGTCCGCAAAAGGTCACTAGTGGTGATTCCCAAGGATCGGTTCTTGGGCCTTCACTTTTCTGGAGTTTCTTGCGTTTATTGACGATCTCGAAGATTCGGTGCATCCCAAAGTTGAGAAGTTTGCAGACGATAACAAGTTGTGTCGGGAGGTTCCTTCGAACAAAGATCTTGCTATTTTCCGAAGGGATCTTGATATAAGTTCCAGTCTTTCGATTGGCAAATGTTTTTTCAAGACGAGCCCGTGCAGAGTTATGCCCATGTTGGTTTCCACAATCGCAACGCTTCTTTCGAGTTAGGGAGCAAACTATTAGATCCGGGGATCACTGGTTCTTTTGATTATTCTTTGGAAACCTATTAAGCAGTGTGCTGAAGCTGCGAGGAAAGGTTATTGGATTATCGGTGATGATTAGACGTCACTTCAGTTCATTGATAACGCTATGTTTGTCAGGCTGTTTATGCATCTAGTGAAACCTTACCTGGAGTATTTATGGCCAGTATGAATCCATTTTTCTCGGAGACCAGTAGGAATTACGAAACGCTCAGGCCACAGATTAATCCTGTCTTAGAGATTACAAGGAAAGATCAAGGCGCGCGTCCATTCTGATGGAGCTGAGGCGAATTGGAGGTGATTTGATCGGTTTTCAAAATTGTTAAGGAGATTCGAGGGCCTTTCCTCCCGGCGTCCACCATTTTTCACCACCAATATTGGTCATGCCTACAGTTAGTGGTTAACGCTTATAGATGCACATTCGGAAATATTTCTTTCTCGCAGAGAGTTGATAATAAGTGGGAAATAGCCTTTACGAGAAGTGTGCGGTCTAAGTGTGTGAATGCGTTCAAAGGACAAAAATGGGGCGAATTTTTTCAGACATCTGGGTTTTCTTCTTTCTGGGGTGTGGTGTGGCCCAATCTCTCTTGAGGATTTTGTCCTTCCTGACCCCATTTCACTAAACTAAACTAAATAAAAACTAATAACCCTCCTAGTTTTTGGTGTAGCCTGGGGAGGGAGGGGGTGTAGAAAAATTATACATATGTGAAAAAGTGATAATTTGGTCAATAACTATATAGACCCAAACCCGGAAGGACCAAGCTCATACTTGGTATGTGGGGTACTCCATAAAGAGTACAGGAACCTTCTCAAAGTCTGAAAACCGCTGGTGAATACGATAAGTGAGGGTCGATCAAGGAAATAATTAGGCCGTTTAGCAGTTTGGCTTTCAGGCTAATATAGATAAGTCTCTTTCAGTCAAACGGTTGATTTGGCGATCCAGCTTGATGCCATGAATTCTTGTTGTATAGTCCGGCAGATAGTGGATTTTGGGACCAACCTGTAATTTGGTGCAGTTTTTTTCTGGAGCTTGATAAAGGGTGCTCTGTCAGATTCTGCCGCGTGACATCGTGTCACCCGTTAGCGTTTTGAGTTATAATAGGCGTCGATTTCCATTGAAGATTGAGGGGGGGGGGAGGGGGACTTGTAGACTACCTAAGCGGAGCGCCACCATTATGGCGCGGAGCGTACAAGAAAATTTTGGGCACATGCGACCCCTTCAATGCAGGAGAGGGGCACTTAGCATGTCTAAACGGATTGTCGTGGAGGGAGTTTTTTTTTTTTTGTGTACTTCAACCATTGGCTACAAGAATTAACCGACATCTTAGCAGTGGTGATGCAGTTTTACTACTTCTGTGTTATTCGGCCGGTGATGCACAGGTTATTACCACCTCTGTGGCGTTAGTGTGTCAGTGGGTGCGGGACAAGGTTGTTACACCTCTATGCATTCCTTTTGACAGTGGGGAGCACACGGTGGGTAACACCTCTATTCGTTGTTCGAAAGATGATACACGGTAATTACTCCACCTCTAAATGCATTCAGTTTTGACAGTGGCGATGCCGGTCCGTTAACCACCTCTATGCGTTGTTTTCGGAAGTTGAAGGATACCCAGGCTCATTTCACCTCTATCGTTTAGTTGGAGTTGTGATCCACAGTCGTTACCACCTCTAGCATTATTTTCGGCAGTGGGTTGTGCGAGGTTGTTAGAAACTGCATTACGTTAGCCTCTGCAGTGGTGATGCAAATATGCTATGCTACCACCTCTCAGCACTTAGACAATACTTGAAAGATTAGTAGAATTAAATGACATTTTTTCCTATGATCCAATCACACGATTCTATTATCATCTTCTTGTTCATGACCCTGCCCCCCCCCATTTTTAAATATGCGTTGTTTTTTATAATAACCAATTTATCCCTACATATTGTATCTCTTCATAGTAACCAATGAACAGATACAGGGTTCTCATTACAAGCTTGCGTTTATGTCCTCTTGAATGATTTTGCCGACTTAAATACCATCTCGATTGGTTGAAAGAGGTCGAAAACTGCCCTATTGCCCGTGACGTGTCTCTGCAAAAAAAAACAAAAAAAAAAAAAAAACAAAAAAAACCAAAAAAACAAAAACAAAAAAAAAAAAAAAAACACGCGTCCCGGCCAGGGATACCAGATTGATATTCATGAGGGTTCCCATTATGTTACAGTTTTGCGGTTTCCTGCCCAAAGGCCGGGTTCTGTCGCCCGCATACCCAACGGGTAATGACGACCGCGGCAGTCCACGTCTTCACTGTTGATACTAATACTATACACGAAATCTCAAATTTTTGTTGTTATTTTAAGAAGGACGTCCATTCACCGGCCCTACCACTGATTGCATATAATTTACCTTAGTCAAGGGCGGCTGATTGTGTTGGCGGTTGGGGGGAACGGACAAGGTGAATAACATCTGAGCGGAGCGCCACCACAGGTTGACGCGTAGCGACGAAGAAAATTTTTCGTTTGAACAGACCCCCTAGATTGCCGGGAACGGACTTCCATGGCCTAATGACCGTCGCAAGCATTCGTGACATTGATAACAATTGTATTCCAGAAAGTTCTCCAAAATTAATCGCCTTATGTCAATTTCAAGTTTTTGCATTGGGTGCTGTAACATTCTGAAATACTATGCAAGTGAGGTTTCAGTCATGAAAGATCACGAATGGGCATAACCACTACCTCCGCGCGAAGCGCGAGATTTCGCAGGATCGATTTTGACTAACGATCGACGATTGCACTGACCCCTCTCTTACCGATCACTTACTATAGGGCAGGCTTAGTTTTTCACTCAAAGATTACGGTCGCCCGTTTTATCTTCTTTGTGGATCACGGTCGCATGGAGGGCATTTCTACTTGGGAGCCAACTTGGGTCAGAATGAAGTATAACAACAGAAGTAACACAATTGCGCGCGAGGCGCGCGCGAAAATTTTACCCTTTTGGACATTCCCTCTCGAAGACAGGCAATCTTTGGATATAACTTGGTCTTCACAAAAAAATTAATCATCTTTGCCCGAATTGTGGCGTTTTCTGGCCGAATTTTCGATGGCTTTATTTATAGGTTTTCCCACCGCACCTTTTGCCTGCCAACCCCTTTATTATTTGCACCGTGCACGCAACCACCTTCCAAAAAGGTCGCCCCCTAAATTGATTGCCGAATACTCTACTCTAAATTTGCAGATACGCTATTCAAAATGTGCGTTCCCTAGTTGCATTTTCGATGCCACACCGTGTGCTCATAGTTATATATGTGCACATAGCTAGTGCACTCAACTTTCGACACGTGTCGCACCAATAAATAGATAAAAATCACAGATCCTCCGGTGCGTAGACTACCCCGTAGTCTCAATCCCTCACCTCAGATAGCGATTGTTGACAACGTCCAATGAAGGAAAGATACACCAACGCTGGTGAAGCCGTCTGTTAAAAGCGATATGGATTGAAAGGGAGAGAACCCTTCTTTCATGATAATTTATTTGATAAGGTTAAGGAACATCATATGTCTGCAGAAGGTACGCGAGAAAATTCGAAAATGGAGACAGGAATTCACTCAAATTGATCATTTAGGTCTCATGCATTTTGTTTCAAAACATGGTTCTGTAGATTGTCGGGATACAGTGTCAGCGGAAATAAGCAGTCGGGCTCAAATATTGGGGGGGGCGGGGATGCATTGCGTCCCCCAAACCAAAGATTGGGGGGAAGCCGGCCCCACCCCGTCCCTTCCTCCCCCCCCCCCCCCCTCATGATCGTCGCCCTTGGCCTTACTCTAATTTGGACTGTAAATTGATCCACTCGTCGATGTCTTCGGGTCGGAAGTCTTCACTTTCTTCGTTCCGGTCACCGTCAACAGATCAACTGTACTCTATTGACATTGCCGGTACATGATCTCATCTTTGCGAGAGAAGTGAGCCTCTACACGAGTGGAGCTTTGGGTTAATTATCATACATACTCGACCACCTTCGGCAATGAGCGTGTTTGTTCATGGTACGGACTACGGACGTGCGAGCGCGGTACATAATAAAAACAAGTAATAGTTACAAATAGAAAAGTATATATAACTTCGTGGCGGAAGTCATGAATAGAGTGGGTGTCACAGGAATGGTTGGATTTTCTTTGACTCCAGCTCGTAGGATGGCTATTTTGAAAGAAATGCAACTGTCAAAGACATTCAAATTTTAGTGGCGGTTGCTCAATATTGGGGGGGGGGGGGGGATGATTACATAGGGGATCCCCTGACCAAAATAGAGGGGATACATCCCCCCCATCACCCCGGGATCAGACGCCTATGGTTGTCAGTGGGACCAGAAACAAGGAAATACAAGATTCAACCCTGAGGAACGAAAGCATGGCAGTGAGTGGCTATTCTAGTCGAGGTATTGGCGAATGTTGCCAACCATTCTCATTGCATACATCAGCCTCATGAAAGGTTTGCACGTGATAAGACTCAAATAAGGGTCAATGATCTAATTAAATGGGAGAGGAGATGCGGCTCCAAAATAAGTTAGATAGTAGAATTGCCGGTTGTAGTACTTGGAAGTGTGAGTGGAACCGGCACCAAAATCTAATGGCAGCGTTAATGCGATCACTTGTTCACAGGAAAAAACTGCCACGATCAAAGGGTCAATGTCAAATATCGGTGCTAAGGTTATCGAATGGACTACAGACTGATAACGTGATATCATGTAGTGGGAGCTGAACATCGGGAAATGCAATATCTCAATGACAAGATCCCGGGGGACACATAGTCAATATCGGATGGACAGGATAAAATAGTGTCAGTGATAACAGACACATTTGATGATCCAAATATAGAGGACCACTCAAGTGCCTCGCCAGTTAATAACCGTTCTTTTATCAGCGAGACGATTAATCAGCTGATAATGATCTAGGGTATCAAAAAGCTGCAGTGTTAGTCGAGTAGCACGAGGATGTGCCTTTGCGTTTTTCCAGAGCAGATGGAATGTTGTTCTGAACACGAAGCAGTGCTTTGTCAATGCAATGAGAAGGACGGTAAGTAGACTACCGGGGCAATGATGTGGTTCACAACGAGGAAAAAAAAAAGTCGAAATTGATTGACAACCACCTGTCAATAACCTTTCGAGGAAAGGAAAGTCGCACACAGATCGGGCGACAGTGGGCTAAGATTATCTTTTCAAAACCAGACGTTGTTAGCGAGGAGAGAAGCATGCCTCCGGCACTGAGGTAGACGCCGGAGGATTAAAAATTGTCCCTTGCCTTAGAGTAGTTGGAAGACGATGGTGAAGGAAAGGATAAAGTTGTTGACAGGCGGGGATCCAATGACAAGAGGTGCCCGTTGGATATTTGATAACACGGAGAACCTCAACTGTGTTAAACCTGGTCCCACATGACTCCGTAGTAACAACAACGAGGGGTAGATAGTTTGACATCACTTGCAAAAAACAAATCGTTGAAGGCGATTGCCCAAATCATCAGTTTTTCATTAGCAGGCAGCGATTCGGTGCCTTTGGAAGTGCTATCATGGAAAAGGCTACTTTAGTCAGATCAGTGTGATAATCGGATTTCAACGAAAAGTTGTTATTTAGACACAGTGATCAAGAAAAAGAAAATTTACAAATGTCTTGCCTGCAACAACTTCAACTTTCAATTTAATGTTCAGGACGACGACGCGATTTCTCTAGATACGGGGAATAGACAAGAGTACAGAATATCATGGTGCGTGAGGACGAAGAATAGAAATTCGTTAGAGTAAAGGTGCATGGTTGTTCCAGCGACCTAGCTAGGATGTTGAGATTAATAGTGATCAAAGGGATCGGGGACCCATAACAGGAATGAGAGAAAGTGAAATGTCAGTGCAAATGTCATCGACGTTGATAAATACCGGAACGGTTCGTTCGCTTGGCTTGGTGCCCGGTCCAGGACGGCAGATGAGTAACCTAATGATATGGATGCAGGTCTGCGTAGGCTCACAGACATGTTGCTGGATATTGTAATGTTGAGAATCCCAACAACATCACGATCGTTCACAACATCAACATGAATATTGAAATCAGTAGCCAATAACAGTTTGGTGGATCTGGAAGTCAAAATCTCGAGATGGGGGGACGAGGAGTCGAAAGAATAACAACATCAGCGAATGACAATGGGGGCCCAGCAAAAGCCAACTTTACAAAGCCACAGGAATCAAGCTAGGGGGGGAACATGGGGGACGGGGGGAAGCAATGCACAGGTGTCCCCCCCCCCCCCCCCAATAAAGTGAGCCCGGACGCTATGTCGCTGACACTGTAGCGACCATACCAGCAGGAACCGTGTTAACGGTGCATAAGGACCTAAATGATCAAGTTGAGTGAATTTTGCTGCCTCCATTATCGAAATTTTTGCGCGCTACGCTCGCGGGACTTCATGTGTCGGTAGTGTCCAGACCGTCGTATGGCTTGTGTAGAAATATGATGTTCCTTAACAGAGAAAAATGCCTAACATTCAACTGGGGACAGTTCATAGTCAAAAATAAACAAACAAACAACATAGAAATCGCTATTCCGAGGTGAAGGGGTCGAGGGCGACGGCCCAGTAGGTCTACCACCTGGCTGGTCTCTGATTTTTTTCTTCTTTTTTGTCTCAGGGTGCGACCACTGTTGAAAGTCCGGCGCACAGGTGCACATACTATCACTATGAGGGCACACAGGGCGGCATCGAAAATGCGGCTAGGGAACGCTACAAATTGCGTTGTCAAAAAAGGCATGAATATCAAAACTCGATTTCGATCAAGGACGGAAAATTAGTCTAAAGTACAAATATTGCCTGTTTTTTCGAGGAATGCCCAAAGTGTAAACCTTGTTGTTTTGGAGGGAAGGAGGTTGAGACGAAAGGGTGAGTCTACCACCGGGCGGGTTCTGTGATTTTTTGGCATGGTTTATCATGTTTAATTGCATGAGTACTTCAGCAAGCAATGTATGGGTGCGACCATTGTTGAACGTGGGTGCGGCACGGTGCACTTACCGAGGGGACAGGCACAACGGTGCGGGCAGAAACACGAAATAGCCGTTCGAAGATTCGGCCGGAACGCCACAAATTAGTGCAAGGTATTGATTAGAAATCCAGGTTAAGATAGGGTTAACCAAGATTCTACTCTTCGTGGAATGTCCAAACGGTCAAATCTTTGCGCGCTCATCGCGCGCCCAGTTGCTGTTTTACTTCTGTGTTTTAATTTAACTCATCTGGCCACCGGTCTGGCCCGAATTGGAAGTGTTCCTCCATCGCGCCTGTGGTTCCGCAAAGAAGATAAAATGGTGCATTATGGCGGGCCGTAACTCCGATTATAAAAAATCCGACCCATCTAAGTGACATGTCAGAGAGGGGCCAGTACAATGTCGTTGGTCAAATCGGATCTTGCAAAATCTCGCGCTCGGCGACGCAGTACGTGGTGTTGCATTGCCAATTTCATGCTCCTTCAAGACCGTAACCTCACTTGATCCTATTTAGAAAGGCAAAGTACCCAACGCAAACCTTGAAATTTTTGGAGAACCTTCCTGAATTGAAATTTGTTTATGAATTGTCACGAATGCTGCTGACTGTCCCATTAGGCATGGGAAGGCCGTTTCCTGAACACCTAGGGCGTCTGTCAAACGAAAAACAAAAAATTCTTGTAGCTTACGCGATAAACTGTGGTGCGCTGGCTTAGATGGTATTCGTCTTTGTCGTCCCCCCCCCAAACCGCCAACACCAAATAGCCGCCCAATGTAATTTCCAAACAACGGTTTATGTGCCCCTTTGATGACTTTGAACTTCACATAGACACAGATGTTCCGGAGGTCATGAAATGTTTGGTCCAAGTTAAGCCAATAATGCATCAGGGATGACTGCGGCTATGAGGCAAGCCGAAAAAAAAGCACTTGAAGACAAAAACCGTTAACGAACAAATTGAATTTTTCGCAGGATAATTTACTAACACCTCCCATTCAAATTTTACACTAGTCAAGCGATAGATATGTCGGATAACAGTCTCAGCGAAATAGCAGTCGGGCTCAAATATTGGGGGGGGGGCAAAAGGCATTGCGTCCCTCCTCCTTCCTCCTCCTTCCCCACCCTTCCCCATGATCGACGCCAACGCCTTGTCTACATGTGGACTGTAAAATTGGACCATACGTCGTGGGTCTTCAGGTCGAAGTCTTAACTTTCTTCGGTATGGTCACCGTCAACGACACCACTGTACTCTATGAATCTGCCGTTACATGATTCTCATCTTTGCGAGAGAAGTTAGTCTCTACACGAAGTTGAGTTTTGGGTTAATACATACTCGACCACCTGCGGCCTATGGGTAAGCGTTGTTTCTGTACGGAATACGGACGTGCGAGCGCGGTGCAATCAAACAAAATAATAGTAAATAGAAAAGTATATATAACTGGCGTGGCGGACGTCATGAATACAGTGAGGTTGTAAGTTCAGGCAATGGGTGGATTTTTCTTGACTCAAGCTCGTAGATGGACTACTACTGGAAAGAAAATACTATCCTGATCAAAATTCATTCAAATTTCAGTGATGTGGCTCAAATATGGGGGGGGTGATTAAATAGGGCATCCCCCCGTGACCAAATATGGGGGGAAACGTCCCCCATCCCCCCCAGGATTGACGCCTATTGAGTTAATCAAGGATAGCGTCCAAAATGATCGCCCTAACGGCCTTCTTATTCCATAACAAAGATTCCATTCAGCCAACGGAATGATTTACTTGTCGGTGTATATTGGTATGTTTTGCAGGCACAAACAATTATATCAAGTTAAATGTGTGGGGTCTAGTGAATCACGTGACAATAAATTTAAGATGGGTCCACAATGCAGCAATAAAATGTTTCTTCGCCACAACAAAGTTATATTCAGGCCCTAGGGTCATACGCTAATAATTAGGCCTATGTCTATATTCATGCTGCGGGATCACATAATTTATTCAGGGCTACTCAGTCCTAAAGTTATGGGAAAATCACGTGCACAAATATTTCAGGATTGATGTCCTCAGTTTTCCTACATTGTTCACATAGTTTTTTTTCTGTTATTATGTATTGTACTTAAGAGAGTGCTTCGAAACATATTTCCCTTTGGCGCCAAGTAATACAATTTCTATAATTGAGGAGGACTTGGAGACCTCAAATTAATACTAGGATGCGCGCCAAAAAATTTTTCAGGCGGCAACAATGTTATGTTATCAAGAAGGGGTGAGGGTTACTATAGGTAGAAATAAATCATGCTTGGAAACCCACACGTACCCCAAAGGTTTCCACATCCTACACACTTGCATCATTCTCCCCCACGTGAAGACTCCAAACTAGCAGAAATTAGCTATGCAAACGATCCTGTTCTTTCCACCTTTTTGGACAATAATCTCCCAGTGATGTAGGCCGAGATTGCCAGTTCCCCCCTTTGATACCAGCCCGAGTAGCAGTATATAGGCCTAGCTCTATCAGAGACGGATACGTCATACTGGGAAAAGTTTCCCTTCAGCAGAAGTACAGGAAGTGGTATGCCCGGACGGAATCCAGAATAGGAAGTACTGATGTATGTAGGGCCTACGGCCACTTTGGAGATCCAGGGTATCGGATTGATTTTATTTTTTCCCCTGGGCTCTGCAGTGACATATTATAATAGGGTCACGCCCTGCAGCTGCACTTTTTAATAGGTGGGAGAATTCTGGATGCCCTTCGTGGTACACACGCCACATACGCACAGTTTCCAGTCGGTAGTAGTAAAAGGTCCCAGTACGGTACCTTCGCCTGCCAGGGTGGCCAGCAGTTCAGCTGTATCACCGCTACTAAAAAGAGGAAATTTGGCGGTTTTTGAGAAAATTTGGCGGGACAAAATGGGAATTTCAGCGGTATTCTCAATATTCAACCAGCTAATTACATTTCCCTTAATATGATCTCAAATCCGCCATTTTAACACAGGTAAAAAAATATGCTAATGATGCGCATATGGGCACCTGCGACTGACTGGGCGTGACAGAGACAGAGAACACCGACCACGTGTTCGTCGCATCCGATTCGCCGATCGGATTCGTCCACAGGAGTGTAGCAATGCACGGAGCCTACATCACACACGTACAGTACTGTGCTGGACTCACTCCGATCTATTAACGTAACCAATGCCATGCAACAGATCGTCTTCAAACTGGACCACAGATGACACGTCAAAACCACACAAATAAAATTTGGCGATTATGGCCATGTTCCCGTGTGAGTATTATTTTACTTGGGAGGATTCACCGTAACTTTTTGAGACGTTCATCAGAGTAACGGTATATCGCCAATTGACTTGACACAGTGATCAGTGGTGGCGCCAGGATTTCTGACAGGGGGGGGGGTTCAAGTCCCCGACGGGGGGTCAGGTTCCCGACGAGCCGCACCCTACCGCGGCTAGGGGTAGACGACAGAACGATCATTCCTCCCCAAAGAACTGTCAATGTAACATTAATCTCTTTGCAGTGACATTTTCGAAGATTCATAAGGATTGGTTATCCTATCTATATCTGCTATATCTGACTATGTATAGTCTGTAGGAAGATAGGAAGATGTTTACGCTGATCTTAAACTTGAGCGAGGAACTCCGGTCGCAATATCATGAAAAGATATGAGGGCGCGCGAAGCGCTCCGAAAAATGTTAGGCTTTAGTATAGGGAAATTTTCGCAATAAGGTTTGGAAATACTCATACTGTCGGGCAATAGGCCCTCGTGGGGTTGTGTTAATTTTGCGTACTCCACTCGGGTCCCAAACTCTCGACGGGGGGGGGGGGGGCATGGGCCCCCTACCACCGCTGGCGACCACCCTTCCATTTTCAGTAAATGCTAATATTTTCGGCACAATTATAGCAAAAATATCGGTATAAGGTAATATTATAGTGGAATTTAATGGAATTATTTTTCATATCTTGTGAACAAATGTTTCCAGTTTTCAATAGATCCCTTGTAGTTGAGATCTTCTGTCACTGGTTGGTTTAAAAACACATGTTTTGGATTGAAGCTTAGTATTAGTCTACACAGGGTCCTCGGTTTCCTCTTGTGACGTCACGGGGCACATGCGCCGCAAAATAGCAGAATGTCTCCTCCCTTTTCACACTCGAATGGATCGAATCGACTGAAATTCTCCCTTAGGTTTGTGTTTTCCATAGAGATAAGGCACCAAACTAGCAAAAGTTACGTTTACAGGGCCTTAGTACTTGTGTAGGCGCCGAGAAAAACCATGTGCCCCAACGAGCTGCGATTTTCGAAAAAAAAAAAATTATGTAGTCAGATTTGACTACCAATTTGATTATAAACCTGCTAGTATGTGTTTTTTCATGACAGGCAAGGCGTAAACTGTGCCAAATGCCTTCGGATTCACAAATAAGTGTACAAAGTCGCGCTTCGCGCGGATAGTACCGTACTATACTGTTACTAGTTGTGGAACTCGTCCCGTTGCTCTTTACCCGTCTCCCGACATCGCAAGCTCTATGAGAAATGTCTGCCACATTGGCCCCCTAGCTTACATACATATCTGTGAGTTGAAAATATACAACGTTTTTCTAATGACCTAGAAAAACTACAATCAACCCTTTTGGATTACGAAACTCTTTCATCGTCCGTTTCTTCCTTCTCTCAAAACACGCCGATTTTGACTGCAAATAGCCTAGCGTTATCCGTCTGCTGGGATTTTCAGCGCCCGTTTGTTTCTTCAGGGAACCTATTCGGAAGTTCCCTGCGCCTAGGCATGCATGACGTTTATTCATGGTTGAGACTAGTAGTGCTAAATCTGGCGAAGGCTGAATGTCCTACTAAATTTGCTTGGATCCTTGGGCTGATGTAAGTTTTTGCAAGAGTGTGCTGTGGATGGACTCTGGAAAAAAAAATTGCGGATCGCGCGCACTCTGGATTAGTAGTTCTATGGCCAGGCAATTGTGATTTTCTGGCCAAAAAAAGTTAACGTAGGGGCACGGATAGGACCGAGGTCCGGGGCAAAATGTCCAAATTTTTCAACCTATACTACAAAATTTGTGATCATAAAAGCCCCATTGCCTGAAGTTGGTAACATGCGCTAAAACGCCGCGGCGAAAGGCCATTTCCGGCCATTCTGGCAGGGTCTTGCACAACCCAAAAAAGTTTCGGATACGCTCCGCGGCCAGAAGGTGGCGCTCCGCTTGGACAGTTTTTTCTTGTGCCCCTGACAAAAAAGGTCTGTCGTTCCCCTGGTCCCCGGTCCCCCTGCGTCCCCCTGCCCACGACGTCTGGTGACCCCACTGTGAGTAGGCAGGAAGTTCCTTGTATTTTATAATCACGCATTTAATATCAAGCCATGGGAGGGGGGCTGAAGAAAATCGTACGTGGCCTACGTGATATTCTTGTCCCGTCCGCCCCCCAGCGCTCTTAAAAAATTGGATGTTCAGTCGGGATCTGTTTTGGTGAAGATTTCGCGTTTTTTTTGTCCATTTGGCGGTGGATGACCAACTGAAAACCTGGAAGCCCTGGCAGGCCTACCTAGGCCTCGTCGGTCTGTGTGTAGTACTGAAATCACCAGCGCGCCTCGAGTTGAAACTGCAGGTTCCTTCTAGTCTTTGTTCTACTCCCACAAGAGAATGCATGATTGCCTCTAGGTTTTCGAGATGGCCAGGCCGCAGTAGCAACGTGGCAAGAGTTGCACGGACGAAAAATAGCTCTCGTTGTATGTCTGCTGTCCCACCACCCACAAATAATCAGAAATTGAGTGCCAACCAGGTTCGTAACCGAACGTTGGGCATCGGCCTATCATGGTATTTTATACCTGCGTATGTTCCGGACGTTCTGACCGGAATTGGGTCACCATAGCACTTCAGCATGCAATTCCGCGGAACTATTAATTTAGGTTACACTAACAAAATATGAAGGGGAGGAAATACTATCCTTCGAATATGCCGATTACCATGAGAACTCACGCAGCCATGGATGAATGAAGGATTAGGCTCCTGTATCATGTGAAAGGTTAAGTTCAAAATCAAATTTCATAAATTTTTAGCGTCGACTCCACTCCAGCCAAATAGGCCTAGTATCACCAAATATAGGACTCAGCTAGGCTACCTATTGCAGTGCCTACGCACGGGAGGGAGGGGGAATTTGTGGGGTCTAACCCAGGCCTAAATGTCTGAGGCCTTGTAAGTGTAAGGTTTGGAACCTAATTCCCCTTTTTGACACCCCAGAAACATCGATTGCAACAAACTCGAGAAGAGAAGCTTGATTTTCAAAGTAGACAGCTCCCAGGTTTACCTTACATAATTAATTTGTTTTTTTCACATCCAACCATCGGGAAAGTCTGGTGCCAATCTTGGCTGGGGTGGGGTGCCACCAATCTGATGAATGGTGCAGGGTGACAGCCCGATGTTCATAACGGGTTTTTATTCATAAGGTCCGGTTGTCCTAATGCCTTTTATTTCATACGCCTTTGTTCATAAGGCCCGTTATTCATAATGGCCGAAAAGGTCTTTCTCCATAAGGTCCGATAACCATCATCACAACAAAGGTCGATATCATATAAGTGAAAACGGTCCCGTTCCTTCATAAAATGAAAAAGTCCCGTTATTCATAATAGGAAAAAGGTCCGGTTATCATAATAGGAAAAAGGGTCGTTATTCATAATGAGAGAAAATGTCCTAATTCATACTGGGAAAAAAGTCCGTTTTCATGATAAGGAAAAAAAAGTCCGGTATTTCCATAATTAGGGAAAAAGGTCCGATATTCATAATCGGAAAAGGTCCGTTATTCATAATAGGAAAACAAACAAACACCAGTCGTGGATCTGTGCCAGGGATCGCAGCTGACCAAAAAAGTTCAGTTTTAGGGTTTTCATCCTTGCCGGCCTCGCATAGGTAGAATCAATCTGTTTGGCAATAATATCATCTGAAAAGAAACACATGAATAACGGACTTTTTCGCGATTATGAATACGACCTCTTTTGCTAATCTAAATAACCGGACATTTTTCACTATTATGATAACGGGCCTTCTTCTGCGCTTATGAATAACGGACCTTTTTTCGCCTGATTATAATAACGGACTCTTTGCTAATATAAATAACGGACCTTTTTCACTATTATTAATAACGCCTTTTCTGCGATTATGAAAAACGGACCTTTTTGCTATTATGAATAACTCCCCTTTCCTTTTAGGAATTACGACCCTTTTCGCTATTATGAATATCGGACCTTTTTCACTAGTATGAATATCGGACCTTTGTGCTCTGGGGTATGACTAAACAGACGCCTTTTGATAATTAGCAAACGGGCCTTTTTTGGCATTATGAAGATCGGACCTTTAAACAAAGACCCCTTTTTTATTATATAAGCGGACCTTTTTGGTCATTATGAATACAACCCTTTTTTCCGCAAATTTTGCTTTGAATACGGGCCTTTGAACAAAAGGCCTTATCCTAAAAGGCCTTATGACCATCGGGCGGTCACCGTTTGCAGACCCCTGTACAGAATCAATGGAACATCATTTATTATTTTTAGCATGAACCACTATAATATTGAGCCATTGTGATCTGCATATTCATTATATCCCACACCACATTTAGGCCAGTAAAAAATACAAATATGTTTAGCGGCGCCCGCCTTTTTTAGCAAACCAGCTATGGCTGGTTGAGCTATTGCAATCTGTATGTCACTTATGGATCTATCTCTATCTATCTATCCGTGTGTTAACAATTGCCTTTTTGCCCCAAACTCATTCTGTGATGGATTTGGCCAAACTTGGACACAATGTTTTATTGACCCATGAGACATGTTTGACTTTTAGTTCAACGCAAAGGTCATTAAAGGGCAGTATAGGCCATTAAGTGTACAATTTCCCAATGTATCTCCTCCTACAAATTTTGGTGGCAGTGCTGATGTGCAGTCCATAACGTGGTCTAACAGCCATACCTTCGGGTTCTTCATGAATTTTCGGTCAAGTCCCACTTGGGCCCGAGGGCCATTTTATGAAATTTCACACCATAGTACTTGAATGCATCTCTCCCACCATTCATTGAGTTCTCAATTTCTGTAATTTTCTTTGTGGAGGGCCATAGGGGTCGTTCGGGAATTTTGGGCCAAGTCCCAGTTTGGGCCCTAGGGTCCATTTTCTGAAATACCGCAAAATCTTGTGTCTCCTACAAATTTTGTTGCACGGGGGGGGGAGTGCTGATGTTCATCAGTCATAATGGTGGTCTAATAGCTGTACATTCAGGGTGTTAAGGCTTTAGGTCCCGGTGCCCAGTGTGGGCCCTGGGCCTCAGGGAATTATGCAAAGTGCTTCTCCTCTTACAACTTTTCAGTGCAACAGTGCTGACATTCGTCATAATGAGGGTATAACAGCCATACCTCTGGGGGTGGTTCGATTTTGTCTAAGTTCCACTTGGCCCGTGGGCCCCTTTTATTGAATTTCACACAATAGTACGTTAATGCACCTCCTCTCTCAAAATTCAATTGATGAATCTTCAAAGTTAAAAGTAATGGTCCTTGGGAAGAGGGCCATTGGCGGTGTTCAGGGATATTGGTTTTGGGCTCAAGGCCCAGTTTGGGCCCTAGGTCCCATCATATGAAATACTGCAAAATCTTTTTATCTCCTACAAATTCTTTTGCACAGTGCTCCTGTTCAGTCATAATGGTTGGTCCATTGCTATGCTTCATTGTGCCCAGGATAGGTCCCAATGAGCCCAGTGTGAGTCCCTAAGCCCATCATGTGGAAGTGCACAAAATGTTTCTCCTCTTACGAATGCTGTTGCGCATGCTGGCAGTCGGTCATAATGAGGGTATCAGCCGTACCCGTGAATTTTGTCCAGGTCCTACTTGGGCCCGTGGGGGCCTATTTTATGAAATTTCACACAATGGTACTTGAAATGCATCTCCTTCCAAGAGCTTCAATTGATTTTCTTACATTTACCGAGTTACATGTAAATAGTCATTGGGTAGAGGCCATTGGAGTGTTTGGGATTTTTAACACACCTAGAGCTAATATTGGCAATTCTGCAACAATCTTGTATCTCCTACGATTCTGTTGCACAGTGCTGAGTTCAATATAATGATGGTCTAATAGCTGTACCTTTAGGGTGCCCAGGATTTAGGACCCATGGCCCAGCGTGACTGTTGTTCCTGCGACCGCATTAATGGTGAATATTATTGATGCTAGGACTTTTTGTGGGCATAGGAAGACATGGGTCAAAAGTCCATGAAAGGGGCACATAGGCTTGTTTGAAATCTTCCTCTTTGGCCTAAGGAAATCTTGGAACATTTTCATAATTGTACATTCGTCTTGGCACAGTCGTGCAGTTGGAGCTACACACCATTTTTAGCTCAAACCCACTTAGGCTGGTTGAGCTACTGTGATCCGCCAGTCATTCTATCTATCTGTCCTGGCTGTCTGTCTGTCTTCTACAATTGTCCTTTAGGCTGCCAATTGATCAATCTTTTGGTTGATGTTGACCAAACTGGACCAATAAAGGTCATGACCTCTAGGACATTCCTGACCTCGTGAAGGTCAAGGTCAAAGGTCAATTAAAAGGAAAGGCGGTCATGGACAATATTTGCACGAAATTCGTATCCCGTTTTCGATCGCTGGCTTTGAATTTTTATTTAGTGTATAATGACACGAATAGAAGATATACCAATAACCCCAAATTCACTAGATTATTTTGATGATTGATCTGCTAGGATCGTGTACAGATCTCTTGGATTTCTTTATAATTTTTTTTATAGACTCTGCAGGGCACCTAACACTGGATAGAAATACAGAAAAGTTGAATTTTTCAAGAACGATGAGCTGAACTTACAGCATAGCATCGCAGCTGTCCGGCTTGCGTAAGAGAGGTACCACAGTAACGTTCGGAAAATAGATGGCCTAAAATGAGGAATAAAGGTACAAGAATTATTTAATTTAGTTCATATTTGGTTGGAAGTCACTAAGTAGCTTAGAACTACTGTGAATGATTTCTGGTAGGCGTCGGGGTCGGTTGGCTCGTACTTTTCTCACGGAATGAAGAAGGAAAATTTTTCTGCTCAGATTTTGCGCAATATTTTTGAACGTCGGATTGGCAGAGAGAAATCATAACCTGTTGTGAGTATTCGAAAAATATAAGCATTTTCAGTGTGTTTGATTAGTGTGCTCCCCTATATGATCTCTGGACTCTGGCTTACAGGGTCAAACTGAGTCACGTATCAGTTACCTGCGTACTTTAGCTATTCATCATGACCCCTTTAAAGCATCCCTATTGGCAATTTTGTTCAAAATTACAAAAGTATCTTTCTCCTACAAAAAGTATTTAGATTTTCTTGAAACCGTCATAATGTTCCTTTGGGGGGTAGTTTCCTTCGCTTTTGTACACAGATTTTTGATGGCACATCATAAATGACATTGAGTTAAAAACAGTAAACATCTGGTGAAAAGAAGAAGTATTATTAGCCCCTCCCCTAACTTTGATGGATGTGGACCGAATTTGGAAAAACAATGTTAATTGACCCAGAGGACAACTTCGACCTCGTGAAGGTCAAATTCAAAGGTCATAAGAAGGAATGAGGGACTATTTTGTTAAAATATATAAAATGCATTTCTCCTATGAATGAGGATTGGATGGGTTCTCACTTACATTCTAAGTTTCCCGAAAAGTAATCTCCATGGGCATATTCACAAAGTCAATGTCATGTTATCTGAGGTTAGTTTGAGGTTATTTTATGGAAAACGTTGACATATTTGATATTTCCCATGATCCTTTCATTTATTCCATAATGCACTTGGAGAATAATGACCCACAGTCTACTTGTTACTTAAATATCTTTTGTCGACATGACATCAACCAGAAATGCCAATTCTATGGACGGAACGAGCGATTGTGTAGGCACCCGAGAAGGGTTATTCCATTAGTAATATGCGTTTCCCATAGGATAGAAGCAGTGAGATATGGGATTTGATTCCATGAAGGATAATTTTAGAACTGAAAACTTGAAATTTTTTATGTAAGATTCGCGATCAATGACCCTGAAATCAAGGTTTTCGGCAGATAATTCGCACGCGAAGGTTTGACGCAAAGGTGCTGTAGCGGTGATCGCTATGCCAAAATGTAGCGCCTAGGCCTATTACCTCTAGTACAGCATTAATACTAATCTAGAATAAGTAGGTCAACCAGTGTGGTTATTTACCAGTTAAAATATAAATGTGGAAAGTAATGTAAAAAAAGGTAAATTACGGTATAAAAAAGGTAAAAATAAGGTTAAAATAGGTAAAAATATAAAATAGATACTTCGATCGCCAGAATTTTGTAATACGTTATAACCAGAGTGTGGTACTTAGTCCACAATGAATTATTATGTAGTGCACAACCTTCTCAGATTGCATAGTAGTTTTGAAAAGGTCATTGGGGGTTCGAGAAATGAAGAAAAACCATGTTGTATTTTACAGTATATGATCACGATATTTATTGTTAACTCTTAAAGAAGATAACCCAGAGTGAATGGTTTAATTGTTACAACATGATGTCGACCAGTGCCCACTTTTTAGATGGATATTCGCTTTAAAAATGTAATTGGAAGTGTGAGAAATGAAGGGAGACATGTTGCATTTCCATATGCCACACATTATCTTAATTCTTTACAATTACCCAGAGTGACATGACACCTAGTACACACCATGAGGGCGACCGGCCTTAAGCAGAGGGGATCTCACCGTCATTGAGAAGGCTTGGGGACAGGATGGAGACGGCCCGAGGATTTTCTGGTCTGTGTGACGAGGGCCCTTTAAGAGGCCACTAGTTTTATTTTTAGTTTTTTGTTGGGGGGTGGGCAACGATTTACTACAGTCAGCAAATGGACATAGTGCATTTGAAGTGCATTGTGGGATAATATGACATGACAAGTTGCTTTCTTGACTTCCACCAAAAACTGGGTCTTTCGGTATCGATCCGCGCTCCGCACTGGTGCCCGCGATCTGCAAGTGCATTTGTGCTATAGTGATTTCATCGTTCACAAGTGAGACACTATTTCGAATTCTGGCTAAGGCCCTGTGTGGACCCCTGTCCGCGTCTTTATTACCGTATTCATTCCGTAAGCGCCCAGGCGCGTGCAAATTTTCAGGATGGGCGCTTACGAGAGTAAAATTTCAACTGATTGTATTTGTTTGGGTGTATTTGCGCGGGGCGGGACAGAGGACTATGTACGTAAACACACATTCAAAATATCGGAAGGTTGAAGCAAACTCATGTTCTTTGCTATGTCTACAAGCAAGGTATTCCTCCCCCTCCCTAACCGCCCCCCGCCCCCCCCCTTCCGATAAATTAAAACTCACAGAAACGATAGTCTTTCAGCCGTAACATAACTAGTTATATGATGTGCATCTGCGCTATACATAACACGCTCAAGCTACGAAGGGGCACATATGGTAATACACGACATCACTGCATGCACCTTAACCATTGCCTCGATTTGGCATGGATACCGAAGCGAGAACGGCCTGGAATTGGATGTGAAAGTGCTAAATTCATTGCCTGAAATTATTATTTAGATAACGGGATCCAGTGTAATTGTTGAACCACTCGAATAATTAATGGAATTGAGTACTGTCTATGTATGTCTACGCGAGTCCACCAGGCCACAACACTGTTAGCGCGGAGCGGCGATGATTGGCTAAGGAGTGCTCGAACGATTCGGTTTTAATACCACGTGTGTGTGTCTGGTGTATGGCTGTTGTACTCGCGTGAAAGGTGATCGAGCCAATAGTGCTGTGGGCTACTGCTGGCATGCAAACGGAAAAAATTTCAGGCTTATTCGGCCCCGAACATAACGACTTTATATTCAACAAGACTTTGCAAAAAAGATGGGGGGGGCTTACGGGAGATGGGCGCTTAGCGGAATGAATACGGTATCCATACAGAGGTCCGCTCAAATTCAAATGTTTAGCCTGTGACTATTGGTTATAGCCACTCTATTTATTATCGACTCTTTATAAAGAGATTATACCCCAGGTGATATGGCAATGGTGGGCTGATATTGTCCAGACAGTAAAGATAGTAAAGTGACTGCGATTACATTGGGGCATTGAGGAACGGACAACCCAACTATAGTGTTTGCATTACGTGTACGGAACCACTAACTTATGGCAATTTGTCGGCACGAACATGATATGGGACCCACTGTCACGTCATTATTATCCATGCAAGGGTGTTTGACTCTTTGGCCGATGCAAAAAACCAAAAAATTCTCAGACTTACAAGTGATTACTAAGGTGTGAAAGTGAAAGTTATTTGAAAACTAATTGAAGAATGAGAGTGGGAGGTACACAGCAATGTTAAAATTACTGTGAATGTGACCTTGGGGCCAGGGCAGTTAGGATATGAAAAACTAGACTATTTACAGAGTAGGATTAGTCCATATCAGAGCGTGGAGGTCGCTGAAGTATACATCCATGGTTTCTCACAAATAACCATGCAGGGGAAGGGGAAGGGCGGTACCTGTTGCATGGAGAAAGGCAGATTACAAAATGGGCATGGGGGTATGATTGTCTGCACATAATTCAGTGATGAAGTGTAATGGACTTCCCCCCCCCGTTTTTTCTGACTCCTGGTATATGGGTTGTGATGGGGAGGGGGCTGGGGGGGGGGGGGGGGGGGGGGGGGGGTTTGGGGGTTGGGGGGTTGAAACAAGAACCAACCATGTTCTGCTCTAAAATAGCCCAGTGGGGCAGAAGCTCTGTAGAATACTGTTTTTGATGCCCACAAGGAATTGTGTATACCCCAGTCTAGTATGGAAATATGTTGCAATGGCGATGCCAATAGTGCATATAGGGACATACTCTAGGCCAGAGAGAGGGAGATGATTGGCTTCCCTGAGAAGATTATTATTGTCCTACTGAAAACTCATTTACTCATAAAAACTGCTTATTCCATATTTTACTTATTTTACCACATATTTTTACCCTTTTACCACGGTAAATATGATGGGTGGTAAAATTACCGGTAATTTACCATGTAAATGTACCGGGTGTAAATTACCAACTCACAACACTAAGGTCAACACTACGAGCCGCCATGGTTTGGAGAGGGTTTTGAGTATCGGAACAGGCTCATTTTTTGCACAATCTCTGCATACTCATATAATTGGGTGTCAGAAAGGGAAATCGTTACAATGCAGGACATGAGAAGAAAACAACTTCTTGTTTTACAATGGAACATGGAGTCATGATTCTGCAGAACTGGGGAAGGTACACATTCTAATGTATTTCAGGTGAAAAATGGGACCAAATTCACTGTAAAAAACGTTAAAATCTGCAACTCTGATAACATTGGCAAATCATCAGATAATGAAAACAGGCATGTAGAGGGGGTGTTGATACAACACAATTTAACAAAAGATTGATCATTTTATTGGCAAGGTGTCTAGATATTCACTTTCCTGATCTAGGGTAAGTGTGGTCCCTGTAACAAAATCATAGCAAGTTGAGTAGCTTAGGCCTACTGCTGGCTACCTTGTGGCGAATTAATAGAAGCCATTGGAATACCATTTTTGTTGTCTTACTCATTCACACAAAATACATATTTTGCATGGACAGAACATTCACATGGCCCAAAAAAATGTTGACGTTGAAAGATTTACCCTTTCGGCAACAGTCTCGTAGCTATGGGATGGAGGCAGGAACGGTTATATTTTATGGCTGGGTGGGTAGCGTCATCCCAGTGGGCATGTACCCACTTGTTTACAGTGTATAACTTGTGTAGCAGTAGTTTGCAATGCACTCATTGCAGAGTCAGGGAGACAAAACTTGGGCTAAGAGGGAGGCTGTGGAGTATGTTGAGATTGGTATTATTAGGGGTGGGGTCAGGGTAATGAGTGCACCAGGGTTACGGTAGGTTGGATGTTTGTAAACAACAAGATTTGTGAGGAAATCTGCAATTGGAATGGGACTCTACTCTTAGGCCCCCATCCCCTGACAACTGTGTGGTAACACTAATCTAATACATTCAAGTACACATGGGTATAAAGTTACAATATTGCAAACCCCCCCCCCCCCCTCCCCCCCCCCCCACCCCGCCCCCCCATCCTGTTCGTTTTTGTTTCGCCTGAAGTTCAGGCCCTGAACTGAACAAACTTCCTTTTTAGCGGATTTCTCTGAAACGGTTTTGGGTGGGGCCAATTTTGAAGAAGAAAGAATTTTGTATGTAGTGTCAGGGTTGGGTTGATGATACCACGATATGACTAGTTCTTGGCCGCAAAACTCGAATAAAGGAGGGTAATTGGCATCTATTTTATACTATTCATTGTTTAAGCTCGTTTCGCAAAAATACAGATGAACCGTACTGCTTGGGACTGGGTTTGGAACTACAGAGGTGAAGGATATGAGGTCGCTGAAAATGATAGATTTATTACAGCGTAAAATTATGTTAATTAAGTTGTCTAATTTTGATAATTTATGGGGAATATCAAGGTTTGTAAGATTTCTGAAACTTCCTGACAGTAATTATGGTCTAAATCCAGTCCCAACATACTTAACAGAGTTCAGGTCAATGGAGTCATTCAATGGGTCAATTTGCGTAATTTATGAGAAATCTGAAGTGGTGTCATTGTAATGACACGGGTGGGTACGGTTTACCTTCAGTTCCAAATTTTCCATCATGGATTCCGGGTCAATGGAGTTCATTCAACATAATGTCTAATTTGCCTAATTCATGCGTAATGTTTAAGTTTGCCCGATTCCATGAACACTTCGTAGGTAGGATTTTCCTTACCTTCCAACATTCTTTTAAATGAGACTGGAAGTTATTCCGGTAGTTTATTTTGCATAGCTCATTCCAAATTTCAAAGTTTGTTAGATTTTACGAAGCTGATGCTATGGTCTACCTTTAGTCCCAATTTTTTTACATTGACTGAGTCACTGGGGGTTATTCATAATCATGTGTGTATAATCTGGATTCATTCATGCAAATGTTCAAGTTGTTCGATCCATGAAATGTGTGGGGTGTCCACCATTGGTCTGAGATATATATTTGGAATGAGGAAAAAGGGTCATTGAAAGTTGAATATTGTGTCTACTTTGCATTAAGTCAGGACAATTTCAGCATAGTCCAAAAAACCTATACTCTGGCAGTAGACATGGTCAACCAGTTCTCAATGATTTGAAATTGTTCACTGGTATTAAGCTGTTGTTCATGTTTAAATGGCTAATACAAAAAATTGGGAGCAAGACATGGAGTGCCTTGTACTTGTGTGCATTATGACTAAATCGAAAACAATCGATCGTGCAACCAGGCGGGTCACTGGGGGGTGATCACCTTGTACCTCTTGAAACAATACTTTCTGATAAGTTGAAGTTTACCAAATAATTACAGATTTCTAAATTTCCAAAATAGCTGGAGGGACGATCAATATTATGTGCATTTATTTTTACTTAGCCTAAGTTAAGCTGGCCTTGGAGGCAAAAGTTGCGCTAAATGAGAAACTGGGTACAGGTAAAAACGACAGTAAGGTCAGTACAGTTTAATCCTCAATGACTGACTGTGTGTTCAGTGGGTTACAAACACTTCCACATAACAGACATGTCACATTCGGAGTATTCAGTCCTCTGTTGAGGACTGGTAGTTAGGCTTCAGGCCAAGGGCATATGGCCCAAACTTCTTGAGTTTGTATGCCAAGAGTTCAACCTACCGCTTTCTACAAGTTTAGCCAACAACAACCATTTCAGCAAGTACCCATTCAGCTAACCTGTATCCACGGACGTTTCGGCCAACCACGACCTGGATGTTTTGGCCGCTGCCTTAAATATGTAACCAAAACATATTCATTCCATGATAATGGCGCTAATGCAATAGTGTGTGACCGTTCTAACCATAGATCGCTCAAAGATTCTTGATACAACGCCATACTAATAAGAAGGTCAAGCAGTGTATTTGAGCCGAAGGAATTGATCCACAGGCTTTTAAAAGCATATTGTTTATTTAAAAAAAAAAAATCATTAAACTCCGGTGTGTATGAGCCTGGGAGGTGATGCAACTAACATCGTTGGCTACATCAAGGTAGGTTCAAAGGAACTGAAGAATCGAAAGATTCACATTGAAAGTTCCTGCAAGTATTAATGCACCTGGTGATCATTCGAAGGGGGTTTTGCCACTGACTTTTCAGAGGGGGGCGGGCCCGTGTTATTACTTTCATTTTATGGTCTACAGGTCCACTAACTTAAAACATGCTTCAAATGTCCTTTGTCAAGAGCAAAACTGAAATTCCATGAGTTAGACTTTCAAAATATTTTTAAAAAAAAGTTTTGGCCTGAACGAAGAAGATTTTTTTTTCTTCAGAATCGTCAAAAAAAAGGGTGGGAGGGGAGCTAATCATGAAATTATTTTATATTGGCTAAGTGTTCGAGGATATTATTAGCCGCAATAACTCTCTAAGGATTCATCCAAATAATTTCTGAAAACCTATTCTGTACACATGTCCATCCTTGTAAAATTTTTTGATGAATTCAAAAGGTGGCAATCACTTGTATGTCTGCTTGCCCCTCTATTTTTTTTGCAGGTTTTACGAAAATATAGAGTTAGTCGGATTTACACGAAATTTGGTGGGTCGGGGCACGAAAAACATAGTCCCGAAGAACCTGACGGGAATTTCAAGGTCACTGGAGTCAAATTTGTGTTTTTCCCAGTGAAAATGCAGAGTTAGTCCCATTTCCACAAAACTTGGTGGTGGGGACAAGAGTTGTCCCAAAAAAAATTGACGGTGATTTTGAGCGTGTGTAGCCCTGTTATCAGGTAACAGGTCACTATATACCGTGTAGCCATGTCATAGACTGTTGAGAATAAGGAGCAGAGCTTTGAATTTGAAGTCCTGTAAAGTTATGGGCAGTTTTGTTCCTAAAATAACATATACTATGGCGAATAATCTGCAAAATCTTGCTTGGACCTACATGTACAGTATGATGCCTCTCTGCAAAAACAGACGTCCATGTGTGCCAATTTTCAGCCAATCCGGGCTATGCTGGTTGAGCTATTGGAAGCTGCAACAAGTCATTATGGGGAACTGTCTAGTTTGGTTCTAATTACGTCATTGTGACCGCACATGGTAAACATTTTCAAGTGAATGGTGCACAGGGCATTTTTGACCATGGAAGGTCATTGTCAAGGGTCATTAAGGGGCACAATAGGCCATTGCATGAATTGGCATTTAGGCCACCAATTGGTCATTCTTTGATGGATGTTATAAACCAAACTTGGGGTACATTGTTGGTAGGAATAATCTGAGTCTGTGAAATCTTCAGTACCTGGGTGTTAAGTCTGGATTATAGCTTTCGTCGGTCTCTTCATATAAGTAACATGGCAGCAAAGGTACTAGGTCCCTGAATTTTCTTTCTCGTAATTTGTATAACTGCCCTCCCCAAATTAAAGAAAAGGCATATCTTATTTTTGTCCGTCCTCAGTTGGAGTATGCTCCAAATTTGGTCTCCACAAACTATTACTGCCAAAGAAAACTTGAGAATACCAATCTAGGGTGGCAGGTTTGTCATGGCCGTCACAAGCGAGGCTTCCCACTCAGCGGGCGCCAGGCGATTGTTACCCCAGGTTCTGGTATTTTGCGCCTGGTTGTTCTTGTCCTTTCTTGCATGCCCAGGTGACCCTTTTTTTCGTCACAGCGCCTGGTGAATTGAGACTGTCGGAATAGCAAACCTCTAAATTACTCTCATCGTTACTCAATCTACTTCGCGGAGTTCCGTAGTCAGGCAGCCTGAAGTATTTCTCATTAATACCAAGTGCCCACTGCATACAGAAAATATGTTGACATCGATCGTTTTTAGCCCATGAACAATCATGCACGATGTTTGCGATCATGCCATTGTACCGTATCATTCCACTCACGGCATAGCAAAAAACTATAGGCACTGGCACACGTCGTTGATACGGTGCATAATATAGTACCGACTATGGAGCTGGCTTGGCTCCTTTCACTCCTAAGCTTCAAAACAGTTTAATTGCACGGTACCATGACAAGTTACTGAAACTTCAGAAACAAGAATAAATTGATCATGTAACATGCCCCGTGGAAAGGAGAAGAGAAAGTAGGATTTCCCCGTTTCCAGTCAGCAAATACATGATTTTGGTTTTATTTGAACCAATATGTTCCAGTGCCACATTTGCAACAATACAGTACTAGTGTGTTGGGGATGTGAGTCACACATAGCAATAGATACTTGTTGTTATCACTGCGCATGTGTGAACCTGTTCCATTGAGAAAAAGTTTGTAGTAAAATCATCCACCAATCACTCAGGGGTTTTCAACAGGTGATCTGTTCTCACAGGGCGCCAGGTCTAGTTGGGGAAATATTCAATGAGCTGGGCATATACTGTACGTACTACAAAAAGAGTTGAACGTAGCAGCAAATACTGGCTGAGGATCGCAAGACGGTCAATAATATTTGGGGTTTGGGGAGTTTCTTCTTACAGGTACTTATCACTTGTTTGATTATTGATAGGCCTGATACTAGGTTTAAATACTTTGAGGAATGCCAAGGTGGTGAGTAAATCAGAAGAGAGACCCTTACTGAAATGCCATATATGGCCAGATATAAAATCCAGATATAGCCCAGATATGACACATATCTGGCCATATACAGCCATATATATATGGGATATTCAGATTTGGGCAGATTATAACTTGATAAAAGTATGAAGTTATATCTGGGACATATAAAACTTTATATGGCCCATATTAAGTAATTCGTTGGACACAAGCAGGTGAAATTGATATGGGCCAGATAACAAAAGCACTTTTCATTCATCTATTCATCAAGTGATTCAACTACAACTGCCTGCAGAAAAATATGGTGGCACATGGAGCTGATGTCATGAGGGAAATAGATGGTAGTACACTGGTAGGCCCTCTGCTTCATCTGGATTACTGTCACTATATTAACAATAAACACTTGAGCAATGTGAATGTCATGTTTGACATACATACTCATACTATCAAACCGCATCCTAAAATCTCAATTCATAACATAATTTCAACAAATGGCTCCTGGTCCACGAAAAACAGCTCCTGGTTCCACTAAAACCAGCTCCTGGTACCACCAAAACCTCCAGGACCAGGAGCTAAAAGTGTAATTTACTGTCTCCTGGTCATTGGCCGCTTAATGGAAGGCCTGGTCACAAGCACTCTGAAAGTCTTACTGACATTATGTCAACTTTGGGTTGGCCCTCGCTTGAATGAACTGTAGACGTAATATTACTGATCTTTGTACTTGTCATAAAATCATTCATGACAAACTTGTAGTTCCTTCTCAGAACATTTTGTTCCACACACTATCGTACTAGAAACAACACCAGTCGTTCAAAAATATTACCTGCAATGTTGGTGCTGCTGGCAACTCATACTTCCGAGAACCATTTCCAGGTGGACAAGCTCCCCCAGACATAGCCCAATTGGATAATGAAAACACCTTCAAGAGGGCCATTTCCAACTGGTGCCGGCATTAATAGTTTCTCTGCACACCAGCTATCCTCCATCGAATGCATTGAAGTATTTGAACAAGAACAAGAAATTAACTGTTGGGACAGAGATGTAGCTAGATCAATGTGAGTGTGGGTCGCACAAAATCAAATTGGACCCTCATGAGGTTGTTGGAGTGCAGGATCAAAGGAACTTTTGGCCATTATACCCCTCAAATTGCAAAAATTAAAACATTTTTAGAGGGATGTATCCATCATTTGGCATATTTTTTTTACTAGTAAAGTTATAATGAATATTTTAGTCTGGTTTAGGATGTTTAGAGAAGAATTTGTGAGGGTCAAATGAGCTTCATTTTAGCCTGAATGTGGGTTGACAAAAGCTAGTGTGGGTTGCTGCCGGCTCTTGCCGACCCACATAGCTACATCTCTGTCTTTGGCCATAGACAAAGGCCATTGTGAGAATTCTTAGGTGGTCAATTTTGAGGAAGAGTGAAAAGAATTTGATAATTTGACCACTTTTATCTTGTAATCAGTTCAAAAAGTTCAAAATGCCTAGTGGGATCAAGTTCAAACTTGGTGAGTTGGTGGTTGTGCTCCCCATGTTGAGTACATGAGCGTTATTTCTTTCGTAGGTGTAGGAGATCAATTTTGGAGAAGTGGAAACTTGTGAAATTCTGTCATATATTTTGGGTACTGCTCCTGCTCCTGCTAACCAGGCTAAGTCCAACATGCCTGGTGGGATCAAGTTCAAACTCTGTGTGTGTGCTTCCCATGATGAGTACATGAGCACTATTAATTTTAGTGTCAGTAGAGGGTCAATTTTATGCCAAAGTGAAAAAGTGCATGGATGCTATTAATCTCATTGAAGTATACATGGGGTGATAGAGTAGAAAAGGGGTTTCCTGCTTATCACGAGATATTCCTGGTACATGAATACTAATATGAAGTACTAATACCATTACTCTGTAATAGACCTGTGCACTTTGTTAGCAGTCAATGGAGCAAAAGCAAGAACAATGAAGATTCTTACTACGCATTTGTGAGGGGTTCGCACCAATTCATAATGTTGTTCTTGTATTCTACTTTTATAGCATTTAAATATGTATCATAGAAATTCTGATTTTTGTCTCTCCTGAACGAAGTTCAGAAAGAGACTTAGCGATCACTTTTGGCGTGTCACGGTGTGTGTTCGTGTGACGACTGTGTGAATCATATTCTCGGACAAACTAGATGCTACATGTATGGTGATTTGGTTGGCACATTATAGCCTACATAGCAGGGTTCCAAATAAGGATCGGAAGTCCAGGGTTTTACTTTTCGAAAGAAAGAGCCCCTGGTTAGTGGAACTGGCATGGGACCAGGGGGTTGGTTATTTTGGCAGAGGACCAGGGGATTCTATCACTTTTCTCGATTGTCCTTCTGCCAATGAGGCGGACCAGTGCTTCAAATGAGAAAATCAACCACAGAGGCTATAAAACCTAGCTCACGTGCATAACTACATACACTGGAAGTGTCAGTCTGCCAACAAAAACATTGAAATAGTGCTTGCTGCATGTATTTTAGTTCGGCTCCTAAATGTGACGAGTGAAGAACCCAGGGGCTATGTTCCACTCAAAAATAGCCCCTGGGTGATATAATTTCATTGGGACCTGGGGTTATTGGTGTATTTTAGAGGGCAAATAGCCCCTGGGCCCCGCTTATCGTGAACCCTGCTACATAGGTACAGTATATAAGGTAGATGAAATAATTGATTTCAGTGTAAAATATGCTAATTAATTTGCATGATTCATGTGAAATTTAAAGTTTGTGGAATTTCCACCAATTGGTGGAATATGGTCTACTTCAGTCCCAAAACTTTCCAGAACGATCCAGGGTCACTGGAGGTCCTGAAAGTGTCTAATGTGATTAGTTTTAAATGCAAAATCTTAGTTTGTTGGATTTGCATCATTGCATGAAACCTGGTGGGTATGGTTTTTTACCTTCAGTTTCCAAAATTGTCAACTAAATTTGAGGTCCTGGAGGGCATTCAGCATGTCCAATTTGCATAATGTCAGCAAAATTCCAACTGTGTAAATTCACTCGTGGCTGTTTGAAAAGAGCACTGGGTACAATGAGATAAAATAATATAAACATTTCTAAGGTTTGTCCGATTTGCTAAAAACTTGAGGGTATGGTCTAACTTAGTTCCCAAAAATTTTTAACATAGATTTGAGTCACTGGGGGTTAATAGTCAGTGTGTCTAATTGCTTGATTTATGCAACTTTTTAAGTTTGTTGGATATCCATGAAATCATGAGTGCGGTCCATAACTAAGCATTTGGTACAGTATGGCAAACTGTTGTGTACAGTACGAGGTGTGGTAATTTGTTCCATGTCAGATGAGCTGAAGTGGAGAGGGTGACCCTGAGACTGGCAAGATACAGTATTTTGTTTGTGGAAGATGGGAGAAGAGAGAAGGAGCTAAAGGAGATGGTTGCAACCAGTGGTAGATGTGTGCGAGGAGGTGGATACATTGAAAGAGTTTTGTTACTTGAAGGGGCAAGGTGCAACAAGCAGTAGGTGTGGGAGTCTGGGAGAGGTCAGCGATGGCATCAAGAGCAGAAAGTGGATGGGTCAGGGACCATTTCTTAATAAACTTACAGTAAACTCGCTATTTATCTATCTGTCTGTCGGTCTGTTGACCTGCCTGTCGCAGCCAGAGCCACTGGGATAGTCGCCTTGCTGGGGTCAAGCAATCAAAATGCTCCTCCTACACATTCAACTGGGTTTCTGTGGTACAGTATGGGGTCAATGTTCTCTCCGACTAAATGGTGTATACAGAGTCTTAAAGAATTCAGCCGAGCTCTTAAAGTTAGATAAGATAATCATTAAAGTTAGTCAGTATTATAATTGAACAATGGCACATATGGGGCATTCAGGAATCTGATGTCAAAGGTCATCTAAGGTATCACTAAAAATTATGCACATTTTCTACACTCAACTGATGCATATCAATAGGTTGAGCTACTGTGTCAGCGTTTGTTTGAATTTGATTTCAGTGTGTGTCAACACCATACGAAATATGCTGGCAGTCAATACTGTATATTGTCATAAAGGATTGGCTTGAAGGTCCTAACAAATAGTACAAGAGGGTTTACATGTTATCTGTACCACAGTGTATACAGAATGGTCTGTTGGGTGTTAGAATGTATTGGGAACATGTAGTAATTGTAGCACACAACTCTAGGCCAATTATTGTGTAACAGTTTCCTTCACATAAGCACAGGTGAACAGAGGACATATCAGAACCCCAGACGCCCAAAATGGAAGGTTTAGCATGTAGCCCTGTTGCGTTATTCCAATCAATTTTTGAAAATCTAGGACATCATCGTGGAGAATGATGCAAAATAAGGCATGCCCATAACATAGACTTTTCACAGTAAAATGCTGCATTTTTGGCATGCGCTTGTTAGTTGAAAGACGAAAATCAGTTTTCACTATCTACTGTAGACAATAGATTGTGCCTTATCGGTGCACTCTGATTTACAGTAGCTGAAATTCAGTCTGGGGGGTTGGCTGCCATAATGTAATGAATGGAAAGTGCCAAAACTGAAGTCACGTTTCCGAGGGCTTCCCCATTGAGCTGGTAAATCTTCATCGTTATGGAAGGTTTAAAAAGATGGACAAAAACAAAAGTTGGGGCGACAAGTTCTTACAGGGTATGAAACCCCCCCCTCCTTCTCCACTGCTATACGGACTGTTTAGTGTATGAAATCACATATAACTCCTAGCACGCCATATCTCCATACATTTCATTATCCGCAGCTTTTCATCAACAATGAGTTTGTCGATGCTGTGAGCGGGAAGACGTTACCCGTCGCCACCTTCAAAGAGGAGATCATCACAGAGGTCTCAGCCGGTGACAAGGTATGGTCCATGTTTCGTCATTTTGTCCAACCTCACGAGTTCCAAGCCCAGACCAGGACCAGCAAATGGGGTGGGTCAAGACTAGAGCATCCTTTCAGTTTTTGTTGGAATGCTTCAGGGTCATTCCTCAGTGGGAGATCAGTAACATTTCGTGACATGAATCATATGTATGTATTTGAAGGGTGGAATCAAATCTGCCTTACTGTCTCCTTCGAGCAGGGCAGTAGGCGGATTACTTACTGTAGCCTCGCGGTGGAGTTCCAGACCTAAAATCAGTAATTAGCTGCACAGAGTGCGCTTACGTAATGCCATAAATAGAAGGCTGCAGTATTTTGTCTGTTTTTCTCAACTCAGCCACTGGCTTTTTTTCTTTTGCTTGTCGCAAAAGCTACGAGGCTCTCGGTCCACCTATATATAGGTGTTGTAACTATGGCCTATTCAGGCCAATTCGTCATCGGGAGCAACAGTCACAATGTTGGAAAGGTGTTATGAAAGAGACCTATTTTGTCAATGGCCCCCTGATTGGATTGTATGTTTATATGCAATGGATTTCCCAAAAAAAGTGCATTTTGAAAGGACTCAAAGGACTTGGAGTAAGATTATATCCTGTAAATTGAAGGCATTATTTATATATAATAACCCAAATAGCAGGCACCTGGGAGTCGCTGTTGAATTACAGGGGTCATCACCCGTTGAACAACAGTGCGGTGGGCGGCTAACTGTGACGTTGCCACCGGTGAAAGACCCCAGAAGCAATATGATGGCAAATCGCTGTGATGTGTCTTCTTTTAAGATATGAAAACCGGATGTTGTCTAAGATGGTATTCCGATACAGGTGCAGGGGTGGCTCAAAACTGCAGTTGGAGCGCAGACTCCCTGCTAACTGGGTAATGCACAATTCAGTGACGCATCCCCTATAACCCGGAGAGGGTTTGTTATTCTCGAAGGTGGGTCATGTAATTCTAGTACCACTGATGGCACCCACCACTCGGTAACTTGGACTATCCTGAGAAAGACCAACTAGTTGGCCAGGTTTTTTTTATCCTGACAAAGTCAGAGGATCTATACAGTCATTATGACAGTGTGGTACTGTGTGTACTTGTTACAGTTGTGTGTGCGTAGGTGATGCCTAGCCGATGCCTAGCCTTGTGAAACACAATAACTGGACCCCACCTGGATGGATGAGGCTCAAACTAGGCACATAAATATGGGTTCCCTCTATACAGTAATGAGTACATGATCCCTATTGTTTTGGGTCAGGTGAGAGCCTGAGAGGTCAAAGTCTGAAATCTTGGTAACACGATAAGTCCAGTATGTCTAGCCCGATCAGGTTGAAAAATGTGGTATGCAGTTTTTTATGTGGAGTGCAGGAGCCCTATTATGTTTCGGTATAAATACAGGGTCAGATTGGAGAGAAAAACTTAGGGAAAATGATGATTCGGCCAAATTTTATCTTGTTGACATGTGATCCCACCTGGATGGAGGAAGCTCAGAATGGTATGTGGGTTCCCATATATTGAGGACTTAGTCCCTCTTGTGTTGGATCAGAATCAGTTATCTGAGGCCAAGAGGGGTCAAAGTCTGAAAATTCATAAACACGATAAGTCAAAAAAATGCCTGAACCAATCAGGTATAGTACGCAGCTTTCTATAGGAAGTACAGGAACCCTATCGTTTTGGTATAGACTGGGGCCAGTTTGGGGAAAATGGGGATATTGTCAAAAATATATATTTCGGCTAACTTTAGCTTGTTAACAAGACCTCATCTGCGTGGATGTAGTGCATACTTGGTATGTGAGTTCCTCATAATGAGTACTGCATGCATGATCCCCATTGTAAATCTTGTGAGCATGTGAAGTTGACAATGCTTAGCTTGAATAAGTCAGGATCAGTCAGTAAAATCACTAAGCCTTTTGGCTTTTTCTGATTCTATTATTTTCTACGTATTCAGAGTAGAATGACACTCGCCAGAGTCAGCTTCATATCTGACCATATAGGGAAAGCGACACACATTTATGATGACACTTGATAGACCATGCCCAGGGTATTGGAGGTGCATCACAGAACTGACAAGTACATGATATCTGTCTTGATGTGTCAGTGAACATGATCTAATCTGAGAACAGTGCCACATGTCCAAAGTATCATCTGGTGTGGAGAGGAGGGGGGGTGGGGGGGGGGGGCACTGCTCTTTCTTGATCCTCTTGCTTCGTTGTTTGTATCAACCAATAACTTGTCCAACACTTTATCATGTTCAGTGTGATGATTGCCAAATTGAAGAATGACTTTCATCAAGCTCACACAGTAAAAGGAAATGGTGAATGGACCTTGAATTTCAAAATCAGGAGTCCACCAGTGTGGACATAGTTCCACTCCTTGTGGGCTTTCACACATACCAAGTTGTTAAACAGGCCCAACAAATGTGGAGGGGTGGGTCGTTTTCCCAAGATTGTGCACCTTTTTCCAAATATGGGCCTCCTTAATTCTCCTGCTATTGGGAGCATGATCCCTTGTCCAACATGTCAACCATGAAGAGGCTATCTGGACAAAGACTGATTGTGCTGGACTCGATCGGAATTTCTGAAATAAGGTTAAGAAATACATTTCATAATACCCTGCCTTTCCGGTATAGTGGTTGGGGAAGCGGACCTATCGCAATTAGGGGTGGGTTGTTTGAATGCTCAGTCGAAACTGTGGGATGTTCCTACAGACTGTATGTGGAGTTTGTTTGAAGTTTGGTTCATTATGCAGAGATTTAGGGATAATTTTCTTCAACAATGCATGACGTCACAGATGACCAAAACAGATAATCACATCCTCGCGACAGGAGTGGTGTCCGCGGATATTATGGTTGTGGGTGTGCAGCTGCCGCTGCCGGAAACTTTAAGGCGTTAGCACAATTACTCTTCAACAATTTATCTGATCGATCCAAAACTTGGTACACATGTGCGCCCTAGTGAAATCTCGGATGAGTTTGGAAGTGGGCATCACTGCATGCCTGCTGCCCTCTATTTTTTAGGTTTTTTTTTTTTACACGAAAAATACTGAGTTTATGCGATTTACATGAAACTTGGTGGGTGGGGGGTGGAACAAAAGTTGGTCCGGAACAAATGACGGTGATTTCATCGTCACCGGAGGTCGAATTTGTGTTCTTTTTGCGAAAATACAGAATTAGGCCCGATTAATTGAAACTTGGCGAATGGGGAAAATTTGGTCCCCTGAATACTGACCTTTTCAAGGTCGACCATGGTCAAATTGTGTTCTTTTGCAATGTTTCCAACTAGTTGGATTTGAACAAAGCTCTGTGGATGTGGACTGTGTTAGTCCTAAACAATATGAAGGTCATTCCATAGTCAACGGAGGTCAAATTTGCGTAATCCATGCGTTTTTTTTCTAACTTTGTTGTATTCAAAAAACAAAAACCCTGGGCATGTGGACTACAGTTGGTCCTGAACAACAGGTAGGGCATTTCGAAGTCACTGGGGGTCAATGGATATATGGTAATGTGCTTTCTCTGAGGTCCACAAATGCATTTCTGAAGGGATATGACCGTCGCAGTTTATCCGCCTGCACATGTCTAGTTATGTTATGTATTCCACTGTTTCATTGTGTCAAATAATTCAACGTTTAAACACAGAGTTCTGTTGTCTTCTCTCACGGAAGTAAATCTCAACATCTACCAACCCACTGCAGTGATCCTCTCTCATAGACCAAATATTTAACGAAATGAAATTTAAATAGAAAAGGAAGAATGTTTTGCAAGGTTGTGCAGGTACGAATCTTTTACTATTGCATAATGGGATGCTTTTTCGATCTTGTCCAATACACTTGCACAAACTTAGAAGGCCTAACCAGAGTTGTATTCATGTCGAGTTTAGACTGAGGTATTAAGTGAAGATATTAAGTTATTCTTCAGCTAATATAATATTAGCATATATAGACCTTATGCTGCGGTGGTCCTTCAAGAAATCCCAGCGCATGATAGGTGTTATTCATAGCAATCTTCGGATCTGTGGGTTAATTCAAGGCTGTAATACTGTACTTTAGAGAAACCAATATACAGGTATACTTAATTATGCCTCTACATCATGGAATAGATATTGATGCCCCAAACATCATACATTTCGTAAGCCTCTAGTTTGTCAAAATTCTGTTGAAGGAGTTATTCGAAATGAGTTAGGACCTTTCAAAGGGCAAACTGATTACCTAACCAGGAACAAGCACTGAGTGCTCTCACAGCTACTGTAGGCAAAGACAGACCGTTCAAAAACCCACTCTCGTAATTTCTCAGTGAACAACTTCCTGGAAGAAGACTATTATAAGTAATTTCTTTGTGTGATCATCAATGATAGTATATACATGTATCCTGGAACTGTTTGCTATCAGGCTGATGTCGACCTTGCGGTGGCTGCAGCCACGGAGGCCTTCCGACTTGGTTCCCCCTGGCGGACAATGGATGCTTCTGACCGGGGGCAACTTCTGAACCGCCTAGCTGACCTCATAGAGAGAGACCAGTGTTACATCGCTGTGAGTATGATAATCATGGATAATGTACACTACATGTAGGCTATATAGCACTGTGTGCCACTGTCCTGGAGCAAATAACAGTTTACATTACCCCCGTCTTTGGAACCTCACAGCGCCTTGCAGCAGTTGAATTACCCACTTCTACTACTCTATCTACTCATCTACTCTATCCAGTGTGTCAACAAATGCCCTTTTGGCCAAAAACAATCATTGGTGGGGATGGATGTTTGCACTAAGCTTGGACACAATGTTTATTGACTCTATAGGACATGTTAAAAAAAAATTAAGGTCAAGGGGAAGGTCATTAGAGGGCAATACAGGCCATGTGTTTAAAATATCAAATGTACTGACTGCTGGAAAAAGAAAACTACGAATCAGATACGCATGAGCATAAAAGAATGCATTCTAACTGCGTTTTTCTTGCGATCATAATCCTCACAGCCTCTGAATGCGTTCTTCTATTCAGAGTGGTCTCACCTGTCACTCAGACGACCATCGCCTCGGCCCACCGATCAGCAGGCGGACACAATAAACGTTAATGAATAGGTCACACTGTCGACTATAATCAGCTGAACGATAACAAAAGTCCCCAAGTGAGGTAGTAATCGACCGAACCAGGAATTTTACAGGGCCGGGCAGTAGGTTCTAATCTTTGATGTAAACATGCCACTTCCTAAATTATTACTGTAGTTCACTTATTAGAATGGCATACCTATATGGAGCTATATTGGGGTTGAATCGCCCGAAACAAAATGAATGCGATGGGAGTGCGAATGCGGGGAATACAATTGTATAGTGACTTTCTGGTGGTTCTGTATACCTCCTACAAAGTACATTATATTTTCTTGAAACTGTGTCATATTGTTCCTTGGGTGGTGTTCCTTTCAGCCTGTTCACAGATTCGGATGCAACATCATATACTGTAGTGCCGTAGAGTTAAAAGGGTATACATTTGTTGAAAAGAAGCCTATGGGCCCCCTTCTTTGACTAAACTTGGACCCAATATTCATTTACCTTTGGAACATGTTTGACCCTGTGAAGGTCAAGGGTCAGAGGCACAATAGGCTACATTGTGTATTTGCCTTTTGTCCCCCAAAAGATCATCCTTTGATGGATGTTTATCAAACTCGGAGACAATGTTCATTGACCAATGAGACATGTTCCACCTTGTGAAGGACAAGGTGAAAGGTCATTAGAGGGTCACTATAGGCCATTACTGTATGTGCAGAATTCCCAAATGTATCTTCTCCTACAAAGTACAAAAGATTCTTGAAACTTGTGTCATAATGTTCCTTTAGAGGTGCTTACTTCAGCTTGTTAAAAACTTTGGATTGCAAGGTCAATATAGTAACTCGAAGAAAGAAGCATTACAGACACCAACACAGTCATGCTCTGGTGGATGTTGACCAAACGGGACCAATGTTCATTGACCTTTGGGACCTCTTCGACCCTGTGAAGGTCAAGGCCATTAAAGGAGACAATAGGCTGCTGTTTAAATTATTTTTTTCTCTTCTCTCATTTGGTCATTCTTTGATGGATGTGACCAAACTGGAGTAACAATGTTTATTGGCTGCTAAGACATCTTTGGCCATATGATGATCAAGGTCATATGAAGATCAATGTTAAAGGTCACAGAGGCACAATAGGCTATTATTTGAAACTGCCTTTTTGGCCTGACGTTCTTGAACATTTAACACATAATGTACATTTGCAGGCCTAGAATTAACCGACGGCACCGACGGCAACGGCCGTCGGTGCCTGCCAATTTGCCGTGATGCCCTTACATTTCATGCTTCACCGACGGCAGCGACTGCCGTGCCCTAATGCTAGTGCCGGCGGTGCCCTCACCCCTCCAGCACTACGATGATTACCCTACAGCAACTTCTGAAAGTTTCCATTGAATCATCAGGCCATTACATGTAAAAGTGTCATGAATTTCCGCATTTCATTCTTACAAGATTCTGCATTGGATAGTCCTTTCATTCATTGTATTGGATTGTTTGGGCACCATACATCCGTCTATCCGTGTATGTCCAATGGTACCGTACTATTGCGTAGTGAAAGTAAAACTTGACTGACATACGAACATGGAGCTATTATATTAACCGCCAAACCGTACTGTGACAATTCACTCGCGTAGGCCAACGAATCTTGCTCCGCATCGCACATTAATCGGCTTACCTTCAACCCATCATTTGTACTACATTTCTGTCCTAGAATGGTAGGTGAATTCCTAGATCGAGCGTGCATAATTAACGTTTAAAACCAGGCCTGGCGGCCCCCCCGCGGCCAACACATTACATAATAATTAAAACGGCAGTACGAATCACAGCAACGGCCTCGTATCACATAATTGTCATATTTGAGCTAATTAATATCACTGCATGCTGTATATGCATTGCCGTGCTGCGCACATGGTTGTTGAATGGTGTCGAACGATGTGCGGCAGCAATTTGAAGGGCTAGCGCTAGCGAGTGCGGCCAGGTCGTATGGGTGGGTGTGGGATTTGAGGTATACGGTATGACTTTGTTGCTCAAGAGTCCTTCGCAGCGACAAAACTTTTCACTTCACATTTATAAATTGCAATATATCAGTAGCCCTAATGATATGCGGTGAATGAATTATATTGGCCAGAAAGATACATTTGTTTTCATGGAAAAACTTAAAAAAACGATCTCATTGAGTATCTAGAGTTAAATAATTAACGAGTTGAAAAAGAATTGTCAAATCGAGCGGTTGACCGACAGTAAGAATACACTGGAGCTCGCTTATAACGTTAAGCTAGTATGAGGAGAGAGTTACCCCGGTCACAATAAAACATTTTGCAGTAATTTTCAAATTTGCCTCTGCCTTGTCTTTTTTCAAGATTGCCTTGCTGCCATTAAAAATGTTCTAAATTGCCTTGGTGCCTGCCATTTTGAATGCACCGGACGGCCAATTTTTGCATGGCCCTCCAGAAATTGCCTTGCCCTTCCAACTTTTAATCAGGCCTGCTACAGTTGTCATGGGACATTCATGCTGTGAGTTACAGCACTATTGGTGCTCTGGTTTTCATAATCATAGCATATTTTAGCATTTTAATTAATTCCGCATTCTGTGGTTTCTATGATAGGTAGGACAAATTGGGACTCTCCAGTAGTTTCTTGGAAAAATCAGTATCTCATTAAGTTTTCAATAAATGTTGAACATACTTCAAAAATAGTTAGTGGGGTTGCTGAGATTGCATGATCTTCTATCCTCTATGTGCAGGAATAGCAGTTCAGAATCAACGTTGGTGTATGGGGTCTAGCATTAAGTGTGGCTCTGTAATTTAGTGGATATCGGATCAGTATTCGGGTGGTAGGGGATTCCAGTTTATCAGATATCGACAACACCGATACCCCTGAGAACCTGATACTTTCTGTAGGTAAGCTTGAATTGGTTGATTCCTGAATGTTGTTCTACCCCGGTATTTGCAGAGTTTGGAAACCCGGGACAATGGGAAGCCCTACCAGGTAGCCTATGCTGCGGATGTTCCTCTGAGCTTCAAGCACACAGGTAAAATCATTTATCCTCAGTAGTCAAACATTGCTTAGGTGATAGGATCAGACAAGGAATGGCTGAGCCTTTTGGCTTTTTGGTTTACCAAAATTGCTTTTGCTCAATCGTGTCATAGTACTCTCATGCCATTGCCATGTGGCAATTGAATGCCCAGTAGGATCGCGAGGATACGTATGATAAATGTTATATACTGTAGTAGTGAAGGACCGTATGAACTGGCCATGCAATGCCATACCGTAGGACTGGCCATGCATGCAATACGTATGGACGGGCCCATGCATGCAATACCGTATGACTGGCCATGCATGCAATGACCCTAACCCCAGGGGTAAATATGCCATGATGAGGTATAAAACTAATAATATAATTTGCAAATGTATTTCCTACAAACCTGCTCAACGCACACACGGAGTTGGGACAAGCCAAACTTGTGACTGAGGTTGAATAATGCTGGTTGATTTGACCTATTTTGGTATTAACTACATTAAGTTTGTGCCAGTACTTGCTTGAAATGACTCGACTTGCACCCTATGTTGAATTTGATGTGACTCGACCTGCCACAGATTTCATGATTGCACCCATCCTAACAAATTGTCAATGTCAACTCACTTTTGTTTCCTATGCACCCCCTGCAGGTACTATGGTGGCTGGACAGACAAGATTCAAGGGCCTGGACATACTGTTGGTGCAGTCCTACCACAGACCCATTCATTACAGTCCCATATTAACTCGAATGCAGTAGGAATTTCCAGAGGAAGTTTGTACTAATAAGACAAATAAAGGAGAACAATGTATGCCCAGTACCAAGGGTGCCCAAGTTCATTCTAGTTTTCAGCCAAATTTAGCCGAGAGGTTATCATTTCAGCCAAATATCCAGCCTGTAATAATTACACTAAGAATCTGTTATGGAAATGTGTGTGTTGCGGTTATAAAATTTTCGAGAGAATTATAAAGAATCGGTGTGTTGTTGTTGAGAAATGTGTTCCAGACGATAATGTTGTCTTTGTTTAGATGTCAATGCTAGGGCTGTGCAGACGCAATTCACTCCTCCACGATGATTTCAACAAACAGTGCACCAAGGTTCTGTTCTGAGTCTTACTGTTCATTATGGTCTTTGAAGCTTTGTCTCAGGGTTGGTTGATTTGAATCACTGTTTAAATCACTGATTTAATTCGCAATTTAAATCAAATGATGTTTTGAAAAATCACTGATTTAAAAAAATTTTCTTCTTCAAAATTCCCTCTTTGTTCAGGAAAAGTTGAGCTAAAGTGAAATCAAAACTATAAACTAGAACATCAATACAAAAATATACACTGCAGAATGTTTCTAACACAGAAGGTATCTACCACTAATATCAATAAAACTCAACAGCATTTAACAAGAATAGGTAACACGTCCCTAATCACATGTTTTATAGGGAAATTCTTTATGCTCTCTCTCACTTGCCATGGTCCTCAATAAGTATAGTTATTACGTTACGCCCACATCGTATGTTATAAAAACGCAGCGAGCGAGGTTTGGGTTACGGGGCAACCGGGCTGCATCCGGTTACCCCGCTTGCCGACAAAAAGATTCAACTGGATTAGCGCCCCCCGGCAATGAATAGAGCTATAACTCCGAGATTTGTGTAGACGGAAGCCTAGTGACAAATCACTTCACAGCCAGCAAAGCATTCAACCGTCAATGCGTCAATCAGAGCAGGCCGTTCGTTGCTGTCGAGAGAGCTAGTAATCTTGAGATTTGCGCGGGGGCGGCCGGATCGATCGATTAACCTGAGATAGGCTACACGTTACCTTTCTTTGCAATTGTTTTTTTTGGAGGCATATTCGGCATTCTTCTACAGGCAGACCCATCGAGGTTGAGCTTATCGTCGAGGCTATACAGTCGAGTATCATCGAAAATCACGGAAACGCCGGCTCCATTTGACAATGAAAAAAGCACCGGTCGATGTGAAAAGTTGTGTACAGATTCCATGCAAAAATCGTTGGTGGTGTAAAGTCTAACAATAGCGGACTGAACTGAATAGCATGAGTGAGAAGAAAAAAAACATCGCTTGGCTGGCTTCCCACACCAGTGTATTGAACCGCGAGAGTTCAAGAATTGTAGCGGTTTTTAGCTTGTTCAATACAATAGACCAATAGACTAAATAGACACGAAAGAGAAATATGATTAACATAGTCGTTACCTTCTAAGAGGGCAAATCACGTAAAGCTTTTGATGTTGTGAGTTGAATCTTTCTGGAAAAATAGTTTTGATCACAAGCGCACAATTTGCAGAGAAAATTAGTTGCCGCCAGTATCTATAGTAGCAGCAGGTTTCACACTAGCGTGTACTGCAGTGCCTGTATATAGAGGATAACAGCTTATCAATTTTAAGTAAGCTGTTAAAATAACATGAATGATACAGTGATGAATATTAAATTATTGAAACGATGTATTCGTTTCTGTTTACATGCATGTGTGACTGCTTCCAAGGTTACCCTCGGTTGCGCGCTGCCCTCCACCCCCCCCCCATATCTCAAAAGGCAGGGTAAACAAGCGCCGATTGAAGGGGAAGTCATTGTCGTTGGATGGTGGTTTGGGGGGGATCTGGATACGTCAGCATGCTAGCGGCGGATACTTGTAGCAATTGCTGTCACTGTGATTGTTTGACTCTGGTGCATGGTCACATTCGGTGCCAACTTTCAACTATAGTGTTGGTATCTTGCGAGTCAATGACCTGGTCTACAGGTATTCCGTTAGCACAAGTCAAATGCAATCTCACAAGTTTTTGTACCATTTCTATCCACTGCCTTTGGAACAGTCGGTCACCGCCATTAAGCCCCTACTGGGTGCTCTTCTCGATTGTGTATCTCAGAAGAAGGCAATATGGTACGGATGTTAGTTAATGTTTCCTTGGGCTCATTTTGGCTGCATTGAGAGTGACCCGCCATGTTTCCCTGAATTTGGCCCCGTGTATTCACAGCGGTGCATATGGTCGAAGGGGTGAGCGCCAACCCTAACCTGAACTGGTGCCACGATGTTGCTAAATTTGAGCCCTGTGGCCTGTCTCCAAGCGCAGTTGTGTTTTTTTTTTTTCTCTGAGTGGGTATGAGAACACTGAGCACGCACGATTCTTGATTCGCGGCATCACTATACGGTGGGGGATTTATGGTGTATAGCCATTCACTCGGGTCAGGAGGGCACATTAATTTATTCCGGATTTGGATAATTTCTTCTTCCAGATTGGATAATTATGGTAAATACATTTTTCAATCCTCAATTCATGGACGTCGTCTCATTTTACCAATTCTTAAAATAAATCGAAAACCGTCGACAATTAAATAGGGAAAGGACATCCTTTATCCAGGTCACTAACCAGACTAAAGCTGCGTTTCCATGCAAGCGGGCGGGCGGGCGGACGGGCGGGCGGGGGCGGGCGTTTTGGAATACCTCGTTTCCATGCACGCGGGCGGGCGGGCGTTTTCTCGAGTCACGCACCTCTCTCACTTTTCGCGTGTATATGCGCTATATAAGAACCGATGTAGCCTACTATTATTAATATTGTTATTATTATTTATTCATTAATATTGTTTTTTTTTTTTATTATTATTATTGTTATTGTTGTTGTTGTTGTCATTGTCGTGTTGTTGTGTGGTGTTGGAGATGTCGTTGTTGACGTTGTCGTTGTTGTCAAACACCGGACGCAGACTAGTGTTTTAAACCTGAACACCGGTGTTTACTTTGAAAACCTTGTTCTGAATGTCAACGATTATCGGGGACACATTAAAACTTCACTCCAATTGACCAGTTTGGAGATTCAATTAGCAAATATTGAAATAATCGGTTTTTTTTTTTAAACATGTAACTATGTGTTTCAATAGGTGCTGGCCGTTTTTGAATTGAATATAGACACAATCTGTATTAACATCTCATCCTAGGGTTTGTGAAAACAGTTATAATTGTTGTTTGGAACATTATTCGAACCTAAAATTGTCCTCTACACTCCATTATCCGGTTCAAGCCGGGTAGATTGCAGGGAAATCCCCGGGAAATGATGTGAAATACCACGCGGAAACGCAGGCGGGCGGAGAAAAATCGCTACATGACCGATTCGAAAAACGCCCGCCCGCCCGCCCGTCCGCGTGCTAGTGTAAACGGCTCCATTGAAATTAACGATGAGCGATTTTAGACGCCCGCCCGCCCGCCCGTCCGCGTGCATGGAAACGCGGGTTAAGGCTGCATTTTTTTTTTTTTACAATACACTCCGCGGTCCGAATCGAATGTTTTTGTTGCTTTTTTCAGCAATTTCCACGGACCCCGAAATTTGCTTGAATCGGTATACCTGCAGGAAGGATATACCATTCCAAACCTTGATTTCATTGAAAGAAAGCTATAATCGAATATGATAGACTCGATTAGGTCTTACTGTGCTGCATGGAGTGGAATACCAGATTGAGAATTAAAAGGAATCGTAGGTGGTACGCATAACGTCACTGCAAATTCTAACTGTTTTTGGTGAAACAGTGTTCTTTGTTTTTGGCCACGCACATGGCAGGCAAAACGCGAACTTGTTTTTTTCTTTTTTTTCTGCCTTCCGTGTGCGTTCCGCCAAAACAGAAGACACTTTTCGCGGACAGGTTTCGTGTTCCGCGAAAAATGTTTCGCGACTATTGTGCGTGGACTGTTTTGCGTTAATGTGGTAAACTTAGTTCAACAGGTGAACTGTTCACTTTTGCATCCAGACTACAAATAGCTATCCCACTGCCAACGGATTTGAACTACTTTGTTGCGCAGAATCGAAAATCGCCTTCTCTTGAGAAAATGTGGGCGGAATTCCCCGCGGAAAAAGCATGTCTATACATGCTATCAGGCTCTGGAGTACGCGCGGACCCGTGACCTTGAGAAGGACCTTGAAAGTTTTTTCTCTACTTCGAATTCCCCGACATATTTGCACATCCTACCTCTGTAGGTTTTAGTTCGAACCAGATTCCCACTTTGCCTATTCTACACGATAGGCTACCGTTGTTTATTCAGGAAACAACAGACCGGAATTTGTTTGAATGTTAAATGCAGTGTTCAGAATTTAAGATGGATTTCGTCCATTAAAATAAATCTTGTAAACAATATCCTGCACCCAGCATTTTAGATAAATTGAAACCAAATGGTATTTTCCGTCCAAATAAATGATCTAATAATCTCGAAGTATGTGATTCCGATTACCCAGTTGTGCTGCACATTACGATATTTTTCGGACGTCATGCAAATTTGCCGTCGCTTGTTCGCTGGACTCTAGCAGACGACGATCCATCTTTTTGCTTTGTCCTGTAGGATAATTGATAGTCTATGGTTTTTAACGAGAGACGTTAAAAAGGTAAATGGAGTGAACGATTCGTTTTTAATTTTTGATGCTGAATTTGCATGGTTAAACTTTAAATCATTGACTTGACGATGCTGCGTTCTTTCGGTCCTCGTATATACTGTACCGTATATCCCAGGTAGAGCGGACAAAAACCGAGGGGTTCGTTATTGTGTTCACCTAAACCTCCGGGCGCAAACAACGTACTTTTTGGATCACTCTATCTGGTACTTACCAATTCACCACTTCGAAAGACGTATGGTGCATACGTTCATATACTGGCCAAAACGACCCGCGGACTTGTTGTCCCACTTCGTGGGATCGGACCGATATTCTGGAAGGATCGTTATTCAAAGCGTCAGTTTCTCCAACGATAGAGCACGGGGTGAGTGAATATAGCATCATGACCGTTATTTCAAATATAACGACCCCGACGTGCTTATTCAAAATAACGAAACTGAAGGTTCTTATGGATAACGACGCCTAATCTTTCGGAATACTGTTCTGATCCTCTCTCTGTTACTGATAACGCTCCTATGTTCTAATGTAAATAGGAGCATATGCACGCGAATGCGACCCTTTGGTAACGGTCCATTATGTTCCATTCGGAATTACGACCCTGTGGACAGGGGAAACCCAAGAACCTACAGTCTTAGCCATGCCACATGGACCAGATGACGATCGAAATTAAAAATGTTATTGTCGCCAAGAATCGGAGATTACTGTAGTCGCTCTGCGGGGGCCCAAGTGCGAAGACGGGATTGGGTCTGGGACTGATCAAACATTTCCGACCTCACCCGAAATAGGATACATCTGCATGTCAGGATGCACACTGCACTCTAAATCTAATTGAATATTTTTCTGGGCGCCTGGGTCAGATACCACACGGGGAGGACCACGTTATACAACATGCGGATACACAGCAGCGTCCAGATTTCGGGTTGAAGGGGGAGTATATACCGGCATAGCGTTGTGGGCCTCACAACTATTGAAAGTTGGATTCCCACATAATCGCCCCCCCCACTCTCCACGTTTCCACGCGGTTTGCTGGGTTCGCTCCGTCCGCAGCCGCAGCGTATGTTTCTTTTACTGATTGCAAAACGCGGATTCCTTACCAGTATTAACTCTTTAGATTCTACAGTTAATCATTGCATCCTTTTATTTGGATATATATATTAAACAAATTTATTTCCACCCTTCAGTGATAAAAGATAAATATAAAACCATTAGACGGTAACATTAAAGAGGCATGAGAAACAGCAGGGAATGCTTACAATTTAAAAAAAATAGTAGCCTATAGGAAACATTTTATAGAGAAGATCGTACCTTACAGGCTCTGCCGTTTTTTGACGAGGTTCTGGGGTTTACTGCCTTGCTCCTCCAAAGTGAGGGAAAGATTTAAGTACACACACTAGATTCTTCACTGTGGTGACAGCCTTTTAGAGAACCTTTTTAGAGAACCCGTCTCACAGCTGTTGTTTCTTCTACTGAATTTCACACCGCGTCCTTTATTTGTAGACGCTTCAGACATCAAAGCGCCGCTGCCGGAACTCACAACGAATGACGAATTGTTAACATTCTAATATTGAAAGTTGTACTTCTGGTTAACACTGTTCTTGCAATGTTTTCGTTCGAGCATTTAGTTCTTGACTGTTACAGAACACTGTAATGTCGTATCTGTTGCCGCTGGTGAAGAATGTAGGCCTACTGGATCTTCAGAACCGATTCGGGGAATAATTCGGCATAGTTCTTATTAGTTATTATTCTAACGTTTTACGGATTTTGCCACACTCGAAATATGGGTAAGTTTTATGTTTAAACTCGGCCTGAATAGCATAGGCTCAATCTGTCTTCCGAAGTGGGAGAACATGACTAAAATGGGAGGGGGGGGGGCTACGACCCGCTGCCCACAAAAAAATTACTGTGTGGAAAGTGAAATCAAGTGGAGCATCCTCTACATGTTGGTGGGTGGGGGGAGACACGTCCCTCCGTCCCTCCTCCTTAGATGTCAAATCCACCCCAAATGTGACCGGACAATTGTAGAGTTTATTGAACATATGCTCCACGTATCCCCTTGCTGGCCCCTACTCCGGCCATTATCTCCCATTAAAGGGCCCCGTGCAAGTGCTCCAGCACAAAGGACAAACCTGTCTGTCGTTTTGATATCGATTACAAACGCTATGAAATACCAGGGTCGATATGACGAATACTATTAATAAGAACGATACACAGGGCAATGTCAAAGGTGTGTGGTGTGGTCCTGTGTGGGGGGGCAGTCAAATCGTTAATCATCTGATATAAGGGTACATGGAACGCAAACACCGGTCGTGATCCCCACAATTTGACCCCCCCCCCCCCCAACTTGCAACCCTCGAGCACCCCCCCCCCCCCAATTGCCGGACCCTCGAGTAGGTCTGTAATACTAAATCTGTCATGGCAGATATTATTGAGAATTTTTTTTATGATAATTACCTCTTTGCTATGTCTGGATTACGTACCCTCTTCACTATTATGAATAACGGGCTTCTTGCGATTATGATAAGGGACCTCTTGCTGTTATGAATAACAGTCCCTTTTAGCTATTATGAATTACGAACCGTCTTCGCAATTATGAATATCGACTCCCGTACTATTATGACAATCGGACTTTGTGTTCTGTTTGTATCAACCTCCTTTTGATAAAAGTTTTTTTATCATTATGACAACGACCATTTTAGGAATTTGCACTTTAGAATAACGGCCTATATACGAATCAAATTCCTCATGATTGAAAAAAAAAAAATCCTGAACATTGGGCGCCCCCCTCAAAAACTCTCTCGATTGTGACTGTTCCACAGGCTCACGCCGTGCTCCGGCCCTTGGGTGAAACTCGAAGCTGGGGATCCGTTCCTATTGCCGCATCTTTCCCAGCCGAAAGTCCGGCCTATTGCTTGCTGTCGTTTTCAGTAAACTACCACATCGGCCGTCTTAGTTACGCCAGTAATAGGCCTGTCTGGGAAATTGACTTTGACCATTCTACGTGGTGTGGGTGCCGGGGCGACACCGAGGCGCCGCAGTTAGTCCGTCAAACAAAGGGTTGTGCAACGTTAACATTGTAATCAAACGGAACCGGCGAAAGAAATCCAGCAAGTAGTCCCCCACGTACGATTATCAGCTCTGTAATGCATGTGGGTAATCTCCGATCATCTAGTTAAATCCGGTCTTACAGTATAGTTCCGACTATCCAGGTGATGTATTAACAGCATCGTTTTCTTGAATCTATCATCTATGGATCAAATTTTGGATCTTTATAAAAAACCATTTGAGCTTGAGAAATCAGTCGAACATTTTCCAACCGATGACCGGCAATGCTTATGATTAATTGAAAATGCCCACGCATATCCCGGGTATGTATACGGCTTTCGTTTTTTAGGGCCAACAGCTTTGGCGGAGGTAGAGGGTTCCTCGACTTCATCCATTAAAAGCGTGGCAGAATATGGTTCACAATTAGTCTAAACCTCATAATTTACAGTACAATATGGAAAAATACGGAACATTTCAGCCGCATACCGAAAAAAGTGGCCCCCTAACTACAGTTACTCTGCTTCGAGCAAGTTGACAAACTACACAGCAACTAAGGCAGTATTGGGGCCGCCGCAACTGGCAGACATATATTCTCTAGGTATCGGCGCAATAAGTGCATTCAGTCACATGAAGCCTACTTGGACTGTTGGTTTGGGGGGGGGGTGTCAACTTTTCTGAGGAACCTCATACATTGCTTGCGCCCACCAAACATTGTTCTTCAATTGCTTTAGCACCTCAATTCCAACAAGTGAAAGATGCGCCCGGCATGGCCTGATCTTACATAGTTGTTTCGTAAGCTTTCCAAGAATGTATAATACCAACGTCAACGACAGACACGGACGTTTTAAAAACGGTCGTAGGGTTGACATTACTGTTCTCAGAACATCTCTGGGGTCGGTCCCCAAACTTTTATAGGCTCTAGCCTAAACAGAGACTGCCGCAAAAACGGCTCATTAACAACTTCGATCCCCCCCCTTTGATCCCTCTCCCACCCACTTCTTGAGCGGTTGTGGCCCTGGTAATATATGTTAGAACTTAAGCATCATCCGCCGTAATCATTGCAAACAAACAATCTCAAGCCCCTGGCAGCTTGATAACTATGGAATATTATGAAGTCTTTCATGAATAAATTCAGTAAATACGATCAAGTCTAAATGAACAACGTTTTGGAAAAGAAAAAAGTATACAAAAAACTATGTGATGAGCGATAGCGGTAAAATGTGCGGTTCCGCCGCGACCGGTTGATTTCTCATGTTCTTTTATGACCTTGTATATTACTCCAAAATTAACAATGACATGATTTGTGCAATCATAGGCATAGTGAAACAATTCATTTGCATTCATAAATCAAGACAATCGCAAATCCATTGTTTACGATTGCTTCAGCAATCCACTCTCATACTTTTTGTGAAATCATACCATTACAAAGGAGAGAATAATCACGAGTATTTATTGATGAATACATAGTCCTTGTGTAAATCAAATAGATAAACTACCCATCAGTCAGAGTGACTCACTTGATTTAGAAATTTACCAAGAGCCGACGAACCCTCCTTCGTCGATACTCACTTGTTAGCCACTGTAGTACTACGTACGGCGGACTGGCTCACAGCTGATTGTTTACACTGAGTGAGCTGTCAATCAATTCGACTGGCGGAGGCACACACAATAGGGGCTCGGGGCAAGCTCGCGAAACGGCGAAGCGGGAAGATTTTTGATCGCAGCGGGGATAAGAACTTTATCTATTGTGTACAGCGCGCTGCCCTTTTGTAGTGGGGGGCTTAAACGTGGTGGCAGCGGGGTAACCATTGACTTCGCTGTAGGCGGTTACCTGTAAGATGGAACAGGGACGTATCCATACTGTGCTAAAACAGGCCGAATATGAATGATAACAGTATTCTTTTCATTCAAAAAGGCTGCATATTATCCACCAAGTAATATTTCTGAACTATTATGAGCTGACTGATTCTTATGATTCCAAACAGATTCATAACCATTTGTGTGCAATGTGCCTGTTTTACCTCACAATTATAGTCCTTTCTGGCTTCCACAACTTAGGTTCAGGTTTGTGACTACAAATTAATGTGATTTGTGTTTATTTGTGCACATGTATTCAGAAGCCATGGACCATGAATCAATTCACCAGTCCCCGATGAAACTTTCAAAAACTATTCAGCAAATGAAAAGAATTCCAGTCCAGCGATTAAACCTCAGTGAACTTAATGATGGCATGGGTTGCATATTCCCGCCCCATAATTTTCTCGATTTGATGATATCTTGTTGTGTAGATATGGTGACAATTCAGTGACAATCGAATCACATAACTGGTCTTGATTTTCCAAAAATTCTCAACTTCTAAGTTCAAATTGGGACCCAATGGGGTCACCAGGGTGGAATACAAAACCACCGACCACCAATTGGGACATATATTCCTAGCATGTTATGGTAACTCTGACACTCTTCCTGGCATGGTTCTATGGTGGCTGGGGTTGTCATATGATGGCAATTGTATGTTCTGATATTCAAACAGAAGTTCAAGCCTCAGAGCCTTCAGGATACCATATTAGAATTGCAGGGTTATACTGGGTACTATGCCATGTGTATGGGGGTTTTTACAAAGGTTTAAGCAACATTTGAGACCAAGTGGATGTGGATTGAAAAAAAGAGTCATAATAAATCGATTTTGAAGAATCAAATAATCTATTTTTTTTTTTATTTAAAAAAATCACCAACCTTGCTTTGTCTATTGGATTTAGGAAGCCAGGTGGTCCCCTGCCTATGCCTGATAAATGACCTTGTGTGTTTGGTAGGGGACTCTGTTTTTTTTTAGTTTTCAAGTGTAAATGGTAGTTTTGTTAGTGTGTCCTTTCATCTGGTCGGTGTCTGTGATTTTGGTAATTATTTTTCCTTGAGTCTGGTGGAGAAGTTCTGGCTTTTTTCATGAGATTTAGGTTTTGGGGTGGTGTGGGCTGTTAAGTCTGGAGATTGATCAGTGCTGGGGGGGGTTGGTGTGGGCTAGCTCTTAGGGAGATATGATCGGTGCTGGGGTTGGTGTGGGCTGCTGTTAGGAGATATGCGTGTTGGGTGTTGGTGTGGGTGGGCTGCTCTTGAGGAAGATCAGTGTCGTCCCTGCTCTTCATGAGATATCAGTGCTGGGGTTGTGTGGGCGCCTCTTAAGGAGATATGATCAGGCTGGGTTTGTGATGGGCTGCTCTTAAGGAGTATGATCAGTGCATGGGGGTTTGGGGTCGGCTTTCTCCTTAAGGTGATTCAGTGCTGGGGTTGGTGGGGCTGGCTCGAAGGATATATGAATCATTAGGGGGGTAGGGTGGGCTGCTATCTCCAGAAGATATGATCAGTGCTGGAGTGGTGGTGGGGCTGCTCTTAAGGAGATATGACAGTGCTGGGGTTGGTGTGGGCTGCTCTTCCTGAGATATAATCAGTGCTTGGGTTGGTGGGGCTGCTCTACGGAGAATATGAATCGGCTGAGGTGGTTGTGGGCTGCTCTTCATGAGATATGATCATGCTTGGGTTGCTTTGGGCTGCTCTTAAGGAGAATATTGATCAGTGCTTTGTTGGTGTGGCTGGCTCTTAAGGAATATGATCAGAGAGGCTTGGGGTTGGTGTGGGCTGCTCCTCAGGAGATATGATCAGTGTTGGGTTAAGGGTTGGGCGCTATTCAGAAAATGATGAGTGCTGGGGTTGGTTTGGGCCTGCTATTCAGGAGAATCTCAGTGCTTGGGTTGGTTGTGGGCTGCTGCTAAGGAGATTGATCAGTGCTTGGGTTGGTGTGTGGGCTGCTCTTAAAGGAGCATAGGATCAGTGCTGGTTGGTGTGGGCTGCTCTCCAGGAAGATCATGATCATTCCTGGGGTTGGTGTGGGCTTGCTCTTAGGAGATTGATCATGCTGGGGGTTGTGTGGGGCTGCTCTTCAGGAGATATGATCAGTGCTTGGGTTGGTGGGGCTGCTCTTAAGGAGATATGATCAGTGCTTGGGTTGGTGTGGGTGCTCTTAAGGAGATATGATCAGTGCTGGGGTTGGTGTGGGCTGCTCTTCAGGAGATATGATCAGTGCTGGGGTTGGTGTGGGCTGCTCTTAAGGAGGTATGATCAGTGCTGGGGTTGGTGTGGGCTGCTCTTAAGGAGATATGATCAGTGCTGGGGTTGGTGTGGGCTGCTCTAGAAGATATGATCAGTGCTGGGGTTGGTGCAGGCTGCTGTCAAGGAGATATGATCAGGGCTGGGGTGGTGTGGGCTGCTCTAAGGAGATATGATCAGTGCTGGGGTTGGTGTGGCTGCTCTTAAGGAGATATGATGAGTGCTGGGGTTGGTGGTGGGGGGCTGCTCTTCAGGAGATATGATCAGTGCTGGGGTTGTGTGGGCTGCTCTTAGGAGATATGATCAGTGCTGGGGTTAGAGTGAGAGAAAGGTCCGTGGTTAGATTGAGAATGGTTGAAGAAGAAAGTTAAAAAAATAAAAAATTATGATCGTTCCAAACAAATGCACCGAAATGAAGTGAATGTAGATTTTCTCAGTCAGTGTGAGAGTAAAGCAACAGACTTACAGCTGGATAGGCTGGGAGGGCAATGTGTGGGCAGACACAGTTGGTCAAGTGCAAGTTAGTTAACCCCCTGGGAGATCGGGTTCGATCGGTGTTCGAGTCTGATCTGGTCATACTGAAGATTTGGTATTGTAACTGTTGCTTGGGTTGCTTAGCACAGGATAGCTGGGACAAATGATGGGTAGGCAATTTGCATGTTGTTTGTCTGCATGTGAACCCCACCCCCTCACCTCTAGGTCAATGTGCCGCAACAAGCACGGCCCTATTCCCTATACCTGGTGGAAGATTGATAGCCGACAATCAGTGACTGCAGGTCTGCACTGTTGCGGGGCCCCACGTATTGGTTCAATCCCTGTTCGGCAAATACACCACAAAGAAGGTCCGACACAAATGTATAGTGTCCATATTTCAGATATTCTTAAAACTACAACAGGTGTAAAGATGGATGGATGGATGGATGGAAAGATAAGAGAAGAAAAGAGAAGAGAAGAGGAGAGGAGAGGAGAGGAGAGGAGAGGAGAGGAGAGGAGAGGAGAGGAGAGGAGAGGAGAGGAGAGGAGAGGAGAGGAGAGGAGAGGGGAGAGAGAAATTACAATGAAATGAAATAATAAGAGAAATACTGAAAACACAGCTAAAATAATGAGAACAGGTCAGTTGCAAAATGTAAAAAAGAAGCATAGTGTCATGGCCCCCGCCCCTCTCAAGCAGCAGAGTATAGAATACATTAAAGTGGGGGAAAAAACCTGTGATGGATTCATCACATGTGAACATCTCTTGACCTTTGGTACAGTACTTATATTATCACAATGAGGATTTGAAACCATCGAATGGAATTTCAACTGATACGAGTGGGGAAATCTGGCACAGTTCTCTATTACAGGGACACCCTGGCAAGTTGGCAACCTCTGTGTACTAATTCCATGGGACGATATGTGCTCTGATGGGGGTAGGAACTTAAAACCTGGGAAATTGCTCAAAAGATAAGGAAAAAGACATTGATTTATCTGTCTGTCTGTCTGTAATGGATACCACTCTGTCTGTTATCAATGACAGCAATTTGTTGTGTAGGCCTAGAGTCTGTGGGCAGCATTTGTGTTATCCTACCCATCCCACTGTGACATCATCAATGCCTTCAAGGAAATTGATTGAACTGAACAAAATAACATGGTTGAATCACCATGTTTAGGGTGTTGGGTCTATTTATGCCATTTGTTCACCTGTGTCAGTTTAAAAATCATCTGTCAGTACGTACTTACATGACCATTAGAACCTAAAACGTTCATGAGTGAAACTTGGGGCCCATCTGAGCTGAACGAAATAATTTGTGCAAAAAATATAAATAAACTGTTTATAGATATGAAAACTGTAATTGCTGCTGCTGTTCTCTCCACAGATGGCAACAACTTTGCGTATACACGCCGGGAGCCAGTAGGAGTGTGTGGCCAAATCATACCAGTAAGTTCACCAGCTCAGTAGAATGGTCTTTGCTTGTTAAAGTACAATGGTCACAAAATGAAGTTTCTTTGAAATTCATCGGCTGTTTCTGTACGTTATATGCATCCACCCAAAAATCAGTTTGAGTACTTTGTTTTATTGGCCAAAGTAGTTTTAGAAGTAATGCTTTGGCCAGAACACTGCACATGAAATATTCTAGAAACAGCATTAGAGGGCAGGCAGCGGGTTTCTTACATTCCACGTGCTTACAAACGTTGCGCCAAAACCTGGCTTCAGAGAAACAGACTCGTGAGTGTGCGTTTGTTCCTGTACAGATTTTTCGTAGCTACTTTATAGACGCGCGCGCAGAAATCAGAACACGCGTACTCTTCACACAGTGCTATGTCCAATAATCTTTTAGACGCGGCATGTTGGATACAAACCGTTCATGACACAATCTAGCAGAATGGTCCCTCGTGACGTCACGAGTGGCCCTCTGGACAGGTACAAAATCCCATATATCCCATATTTAAGTCAGATTTTAACAATTTAAATGTCTATTTGTATCTTTTGATAACATTCCCGACAAAATTATGAAAGTTGTTTTTCGTGACCATTGTACTTTTAAGTTCCATTCAGCCTTTATTTCATGTCTCCCTTTCCTGCCCAGAAGCTACCCATACTGTGGCTATCTATCGTATCGACTGATACAAGAACTACAATTGAAAGGAAAAATCAGGTCAGAGAGAAGTGTTAGGCCGAAAGTCATAATATCGTGGAATAGGATCCTGTGGCGAAACATATCGTTTGTTGCGGCCGGCAGGGCTTTGTCTTAAAATTTGCGGACTGATCACTATTTCTCCAAGAATTGAAATGATAGATTGCTGTAATTTTGAGTGAAGTTCTCCTTGTAGATGAATAATGACAATAATTTTCAATATCATTGATGCTTATTTTCTGGCATATTTCAAAGGCTGAATGGAACTTGATGCATTTGAGGGAGAGTTATATCATTCACTGCTGATTGTTTCCTGAAGATACCAAGTGGGTCAAACATTGTATTAATTGTAAATCCATCTTGTTCCACCAACCAAATTAGTGTGCAACCGTGTTGAAGACGGTTGATTTTAGCTGGAAGCCAAGCTCTAAGCGAGTAATCATGACAAATCATGGCCTGGAATCTACACTGCATAAACCAAGTTGGATGTCTAATCCAACAGTTTGATATGCTTCCTCCGAGAGTAGGATATTGAGGGCTGAGGAAATAGCTTTTTTATGATATTCACCTGTAACATGTTTCCCATGAATTGCCCCCCTAGTTGTGACTAAGCCATCCTACAAATATTTGTGGGAGGGAATTTTTGGTAGTAGGGTATCTGCTGCGAAAAGCTGGTTGCACACGTACACATAGACATAGCAAAGTAGCAAAGACATGAGTTATTGTACAGTGTTAAACATACCAGCAACAATAGGATAGGAGACCATCTTTGGATTGTGGGAATAAGAAGTGGGAGGGCTTGTTTGCAGAGAGGGTTCCCCCCAGCATTAGGTGTGTACACCCACAAACGACCGCAAGTTTCTGCAAGCATTAGGGTGAATTGCAGCATCAAACTCTGTACAGTGTTGAGGCAGGCCTTATGAACTCCCTTCTCAAAATTACTCAAGGAGACTGCAAAGTCATCGACTACCTATGCATCCAACTCTTTTCATCCATAATTTGCAAAGATTTACATGGAATTTCTCTCATACAAGGACTCAATTTTGCTATTACATCCATCACATTCACACCCCACAATTAAGACCGGTACTGTTTTAAGTAGGGCTGTGCGCTCATGATTAATTTGTTAGTGTCACTAGACAAGTGTTGGCGGGTAAACTGCCCACGTGTATATCCCTGCTTTTGTGCAATCATTGGGATGAAGTATCTAACACCCCATAAAGACCTCCATTTTGGTCAGAAACTATTAAGATAGCCTTCATCCACCAAGTTTTGTTGTAATCCATGGAAGTCAAAAAAGGTCTTGGAATGACCCCCATCCACCAAGTTTGATCAAATCTGACAGAGTTCGGAAAATCACATAAATTCTGCAAATTTGACCTCCGATGACCTTGAAATGACCTTCACATTTTTTTGGATCAACTATAGTTTCCTACCAATCAAGTTTTCATTCAAATCCAACTAACTTAAAAATTTCTCGTAATTATGCAAATTAGCGACCCCCAAAATTGCAGTGTTGCCCACTTTTGAACTCATCCGAGATTTTACTAGGGCGGACATGTGTACCAAGTTTCAGATCAATCGGATAAATGAGTTTTTGAGTTTTTGCGCTAACGCCTAAGATTTCCGCGGCGGCGGAGACGGCAGAAGCTACACACACAAAACCATAATATCCCTGGACCCTTCAGTGTCGGGGGGAGGGGGGGGGGTTAATTATTCATTTTGAAGAACAAGAATAATCAACTAATTTATGAACAGTCCAGTTTCGTCGATATTACAACATGACGACAAAATGTGTTCCTATCATTCATGGGCATTGTCAACAGCACATGTTCTGTAAGCCATTTCACCCCAATCCTCCGATATTAGTAACTGATGTATTGGCGAGTTATCTGGTAACTTAATCCCACAGTCCGGCATTCACAAAGGGCTGAGTGATCCAGTGTAGAAAAAAATACAAGGAACCCTCAACACAGCCAAATTCCAGGCCCTCGCCTTGCCCAACATGGCAGTTGCAGTGAAGATATTATTACCAGCATGCCACGTAGCACCGGGATTTTGGCAAAGCCAAGAGCTGAGATAAGACTGATTGATTTATCGAGCGGGATTCCAATTCACAGTGTGGACGATCAACGCCACATATTTCACGGCCAGTAGTATACAGTGACCTTCGTGGGGCTTCAGTGGAGGTATATCAAATATTTTTGATAGGGAACATGAATGATCACATTTTGGTATAGCCCAGGTCGTTGACGATTCGAGGCTGGCCTGGGGATGCAGGGATTCGTAGAGCTCTAGTTCTGATTACTGTTATCTTTCATCTTTTTTCTCCATCCAGTGGAACTTTCCTCTCCTGATGCAGGCCTGGAAGCTTGGTCCTGCCCTGGCTGCTGGCTGCTGCGTGGTTATGAAGCTTGCTGAACAAACCCCTCTCAGTGGCCTCTATATAGCCAAGCTCATTAAGGAGGTGAGTCCTTATCCAATGAAACCCCCCGTCTCCTGATGCAGGCCCTGGAACTTGTCCCTGCCTTGCTGGCTTGCTGGTGCTCATGGTAATGAAGTTTGCTGAACACAGACCCCTCCAGGTGGCTGAGCACAGACCTCCAGGTGGCTGAGCATTTTAGAGAAGTAAGTTCTCATCCAGTAGAACATGTCTCTCTTGATGCTGTTATTAAGGCTTGACCCTGTTTTGTTGCTGCATGGTCATGAAGCTTGCTGAATGGACCTCCTCTAGATGGCTTAGCCTTTTAGGGAGGTAAGTCCTCATCCAGTAGAACAAGTCTCTCCTGATGTTGTTATTAGGGCTTGACCCTGTCCTTGCTGCTGCATGGTCATGGAGCTTGCTGAACAGACCTCCTCTAGATGGCTAAGCCTTTTAGGGAGGTAAGTCCTCATCCAGTAGAACAGGTCTCTCCTGATGCCATTATTGAGGCTTGACCCTGTTTTGTTGCTGCATGGTCATGAAGCTTGCTGAACAGACCTCCTCTAGATGGCTAAGCCTTTTAGGGAGGTAGTCCTCATCCAGTAGAGCATGTCTCTCCTGATGCTGTTATTAAGGCTTGACCCTGTCCTTGCTGCTGCATGGTCATGAAGCTTGCTGAACAGACCTCCTCTAGGTGGCTAAGCTTTTAAGTGAGGTAAGTACTCAATCTGTAGAGAATGCCTCTTCTAATGAGGCATAATGATGTTTATGAAGGCCATTCAGGTCATAATACTAGTCAATTGCTCCAGCATCTCCATATTGTCTGTGAAGGCCCTATCTAACCTGCATCATATGGGAAATGGACGTAGAACAACAACAACGATAACCATCTGCCTTTTCGTGGTTCTCCATTGCAGGCTGGCTTCCCACCTGGTGTAGTGAACATCATTTCTGGGTACGGGCCCACAGCTGGTCACGCCATAGCCTCCCACCCTTGCATCGAAAGGTGGGCCTTCACTGGCTCCACGGAGGTATGTACAATACCTCTCAAAGGAATGTACTGTATTCATTATAACAGAATGAGCTAATGCCCTAATGAAAGCACCCTGCGTAGTGAAAAAAAAAAAAATGGGTACACAATTTTGTTTGAAGACTAGAACGACTGCCATTGTATGAGGTACGCTCTACTAGAGCATCGTGGATGGGGAAAACTATCATGTGACCCACAGCTAGGGAGAAAGGCTGTGCTAGAGCCCAGGAGAATCCGCAAAATTACGCGGAATTCAGGCGTCGGTGCAGAATTTCGAGAAAATTGCGGATTATGCGGAAATTTTGCTTGTTGGTCACAGAAATCAAGTTGCAATTTCCGTTTCCTTCATCTCAATTCCCTTTGCTGAGACTATGATCGTTTATTTGATATAAAGTTTGGATACACTCATGCACCAAAGCCTTTGATAGTATATTTAGTATTTAATTATGCAAACTCCGATCCCGGTCTTCAACTGAAAGAAACGAGGTACTTCTCCAAGAACTTCTCAGGGAAAAAGCATTGGCTAAAGCGGCTGACACCGCACCGTGCAGTGGGGCGTGACTACCGCTGTCAATGAACCAATCACGATGGCGTGATGGCCCTATGTCTAACCGTAGTTTACCGTAGAGTTTAGAGCCACGTGCATGGGAATTAATTAACTCCACGTCTGCGACAGTAGACTAGCGCACATGTTATGTCGTTGAGGTTAAGTGTCGTGCCGTTAATTCAATGTTCCATTCTGACCAATGGCGGCCAGGAAAGCGATACGATTGGTGTGTGCATAGTTGATGGCTAGTTCGGTGGGGTATTTGTGACCCATGTGCCCCTGAGTGTTTATATATATTATTGCACCAACCAATGATCAGTCCTACCTTCAAATTCATTGGCTATTGACCTTGTCTTGTGGAATGTGTCTAGATCAGAATTCGCCTGGATTATGGAAGTTAGACCTCATTTGACCCCTAGTGACCCTCTTTCCAAGTATCTCAGACCAAAGGTAGATCCCATTCACAGAGTTCCGATATAAACAAATCTGCATGAAATATGCAAATAAGGCACATCAAATGACCTCCAGTGAACACAACTCACATTACAAATTGGTCAGGACCGTAGCATACCACATACACCAGGTTTGTTTTTCTCTGTGGTTGTTCCATGGACAATGAGTAATATTTGTAGTGCGTTTTGATACAACCTAGTTTAATTTGCGCTCTATAAATTCCTAAATATTTTTACCCTATTTTATGCAAATAACCCTCTCATTATATTCCCGCAACAACTTTCAAGTGTTCAGATATATGTAACAGAAAGGTCTTGAGTGGTAGTATCAATTATGTTCAAATTGTAAATAATATGCAAATTGTATGTTGTTGGCCCTTGAATTCATGCTTGATGGATCTTAACCTACATTGGTCACAATGTTTGCATGATGCTCGCTCAGTGTCATCAAAGGTCAGTATAACTGAATCATGCAACACCTCCAATAACACATCATAACCAGTTCACTACATATTTAAAATTTGTCCAGTTTGAGCTACTGAATGAACCATTGGTTCTCTAGTTTCCATAACTTGTGCGAAACTTGGTGGATGTGGACTGTTTGTTAGTCCGAAACAGCATGGAGTTCATTTCGAGGTCACATGGGGGTCAAATTTGCATGAATCATGCAATTTTTGGCTCAAATCAAGCTTTGACACAATGTTTATTGACCCAAGGGACATGTTTGACGTTGTTGAAGGTCAAGGTCAAAGATCATTAAAGGGGCAGTATAGGCCATTATGTGTAAATGGCAAGATGCATTTCCCTTTCCTTCAAACTTTGGTGTCCCATTTTTATGTTCGGTCCTAGTGTGGTTCAACAGTCGTACTCTTCGGGGTCGTTCAGGAATTTTTGGTTCAAGTCCCACCGTGGGCCCTAGGCCTATTTTATGAAATTTCCCACACATCTAGTTACTTTATATGCATCTCCTCCCACAATATTCAATTGATGTTCTTCAAAGTAATGTTCCTCGAGTGGAGGGCCATTGGGGGTGTTCAGGGATTTGGGGCTCGAGGCCCAGTTTGGGCCCTGGGCCCAATTATATGAAATACTGCAAAATCTTGTATCTCCTACGAAATTTGGTGCACATGCTAACTTTCCGTCATAATGGTGGTCTCCAATAGCCATACTTTCAGGATGTCCAGGGAGTTAGGTCTCAGGGCCCAGTGTGGGTAGGCCTTGGGGCCCATCATGTGGAATTAATATGCCAAATGCCTCTCCTCTCACAAATTTCAGTGCACATTGCTAATATTTGGTCATATTGATGGTATACAGCAACCTTTGGGGTGTTCAGGAATTGTTGGTCCAAGGTTCCACTCGGGCCCTGTAGGCCCATTTTATGAAATTTCACACAGTGGTGCTTGAATGCAACTCCTGCCACAATCTTCAATTGAATTTCTTCAAAGTCACATATGTAATTGGCCTTGGGTAGAGCTTCATCAGGGAGGTTTGGGAATTTTGGGTCCAGGGTCCAGTTTGGGCCTATGGCCCAATCATATGGAATAATGCCAAATCTTGTATCTCTACAAATGTTGTTGCACAATGCTAATGTTCAGTCATAATGTGGTCCTCCAATAGCCATACTTTCAGGATGTCAAGGGAGTTAGGTCTCAGGGCCCAGTGTGGGTAGGCCTTGGAGACCATCATGTGGAATTACGCAAAATGCTTCTCTCTTCCGAATTTAGTGCCACCAGTTGATGACATTCGGTCATAATGAAGGTCTAACAGCCGTACCATTTGGGTTGTTCAAGAATTTGGTGCAAGGTCCACATAGGCCCGCGGGGCCCCCCATTTTATGGAATTTCACACAGTGGTACTTGAAAAAACATCTAATGATCATGATGCTCCAAGGTTTCTCAAGAGTACAGGAACAGTCCTTGGTTAGAGGGTCATGAGGGTGTGGAAAATCAGGGCCCAGTTGGGCCCTAGGGCCCATTATATGAAATACTGCAAAAAACTGTGTATCTCGACTAATCTGTGCAAGTGTGATGTTTGGTCATAATGATGGTGATAGCTGTACTCCAGGGTGCCTAGGGATTAACCCAAGGCCCAGGTGTCATGTGGGTCCTGCTGCCCATTGAGTGGAATGTTGTTGACTGCTAAGACATTCTTTGGGCCATATGGAGATCATGATCAAAAGTTGTTACAGCGGCACAATAGGCCCCATTGTTTGAAATGAATTGTGCCTCATGCTCTTGAAACATTTATCACATAATGTACATTCGTCTCAGTTACATCTGTGCGCGTTTGAGTACAGCACCATTGGTGCTCTAGTTCTAACTTAGTCCTATCTAAACAAAACTTGGAAAAAGGAAAATGTGGACTACAATTGTCCTGAACAATAAGGGCGCATTTCAAGTCACTCGAGATCAACGGACATAATTATTGTTTTCCTCTAAAAAAACGCCACAAGAGCCAGTCTGTGGGGATGGGATATCCACGTGGCGGTTTGACCAGCTGCACATGTCTAGTAGCCCTCTGGGGGGGTCCTTGGGATAATATGCAACATTACCCTCAACCGTCCTGCCAACTCAGCCAATATTCTTAATGTTGAGGTTCACCATAAATTAGGACCCCTCCTGCATCCAACTCATCAGCAAGTATTCAGGATAACTGAAGGAGGGTATTTTACATATTGATTGCTTCAATGTTGCAGATTGGTCGACTCATTCAGGAGACTGCCTCCGCCAACTGCAAACGGTCACGCTGGAACTAGGTGGGAAAAGCCCCAGCATTGGTGTTCAACGACGCTGATAGTAAGTAGCCCTTGGGTCAATTGCCAAAAAACGACTCTCTCCATTTATATAGTTGCTCATAAAGAGAAATAAATTGCAAACTGAAACCTACTGAGGCTTTAGCAGTGGAATTCTCTCAATCCTCCTGAATTTTGTTTGTCATATAGGAATTGGACAAGAGGGGTCGGGGATGGGGGGAAAAAGTATGGTTTTTGACTGGCCCGATCAGTGTGTGTGTGCCACAGCTGATAGTGCTTCATGCTACATATAGTTTCGACAACATGTGGGAGTCCGATGAGGGTCAATCAATATTGTGCAAAGGAATATCGACTGAAGGTCTAGGTTTTGTGTTCCATTTCGGTGAAAAAGGTAATTTTCATCGACCTGAAAGTAGGCATAAACCACCGACTTCAGAAGGCTAGCTGCTTTTAGCTCAAACCTGCTATGGTGGCTGACTATTGTGTCCGCCATCATTTTTCGTATCTGTCTGTCTGCCTTCCCATCTGTCCTGTTGTCAACTTATTTTCACAATTATTGTTCTTTGATGGTGTATCCAAACTTCCGGGCAAAATGTAATTGGGTCCACGGAACAATCTTTGATCACTTCACAGAGGGGCATAAAAAATCATGAGCCAAAATGCTTCTTCTCCTCCGGTAGTTGGGGTTGAATTACCATGATACTCCGATCAGTGCTATCATTGTCTACTGGTTCAAGATCGGGGTCATTTTGGAGGGGCCTAAGAGCTTTTATGTGGAAATGCTATTATGAAAAATGAATCTCTCCTAAGATTTGGCATTGAATTTACTATGTTTGAGACTCTCTCAGGGTAATAATCGACTAGTGGTACGTATGTGGTGATTGATATTGAAGTTCAATCAAATGGTTACTTCAAGCTATTTTTTGTAAATTTGGCTCAGAACTACAGTAAAAGTTTACATCAGACTATTCCTTGGGGGTTATAATTGCTTGCTCATCTTCCTAAACTGATAAAATTTCTGTTTATTTCATAATAGAGTTCAAGAGTGAATGAACTCCCAAAAGAGAGTGAAGACTCCTCTAAAGCTTGACATAACAATCCTGTGTTCTACTGTATGAACAGTCGAGAACTGATAGTCAAATACAACCATTTGCCTTAACTAACCAATTTTTGCCTTAATATTCTCCTCATTGTTCTTTATAGTGAGACCACCTGTAGAGATGGCCCATCAGGCCTCTTCTTTAACCATGGCCATTGGGTGCACAGCAGGGTCGCGGACTTTCGTGGAGGAGAATGTATACGATGAGTTCGTGGAGCGCTCCGCCGAGAAGGGCCAAGAAACGGGTAGTCCTGTGTCCCTTCAAACCGGAACGTGAACAGGGCCCTCCGGGTAAGTATAAAATTTAGACAGGTAAACAATCAGACAAATATGGACAAGATCGATAGATACATATGCACATCAACGGAAATTTTATTCAGATTGGGGTTTATGGAGGTAAATATTGGTGGAGAGATTTGTTTGGATAATTCGCAAATTTACATGTATGTGTTGGATCACTAGACAAATTCATATGTAAGGCATGGGTAAATCAGATAGATCTAGTAGTTGGGTCGATAAAGTTTTGATTCCAATTATATAGGTCGATATCGTATGTGTTTGATATTGGATCAATATGACTTTACACAAGTTCAGATAACGGTAGAGACATATTTTTGTTAGTTAGTTATGGTAAGATATGGTTTGATTCAGATTTAGATAGATAGGATACTTGGGGAGGTGGATAGCTCAGGTCGGTATAGCTTCCAGGCTCTGCCAAACCATTGATTGCGATTCGGAGCCTATTGGAAGCCCAATGGACTTTTCCTCAGTGCTGTTGAGACAAGGCATGTCTCCTGAAATGTCCTTGGGTGGATCCTTGTGCGGGTGACTCCGTGAAGAGTAGCGCGCCCGGTATGTGGTGCGTCGGGGGAGAACAAGCGAGCGGTGCGTGCTGTAAGGTATTTTGTGTGACAAGTCACTAAATGATCATGGGTAAAAATCTGTAAATGGCTTTGAGCAAGTCCTTCGACCTGGAAACGCGGCTATTCCAGAAGAATATTATTTTTATGAGTTGGATAAATACACTTCACATCATAAGTAAGTACCGCTATAGAGGTTTCATATAGTACTAAACACTTCCAAATACAGGCCTGCTCACGACTGTTGAGGATATAAAAATTGGCATCGTTAGGACTGACACAATCACACTGTGGCGATGAAAACACACATGATGTGTTGGCTATGCGAATTTAGGTCTCACACCTACCGCACTAGACATCCTCTAAAAATAAACTGTCGACATCAAGCTGTAAACACTCTGATTGGTGTACAGTTTTATCGTCAAAGGATAGTACAACTGCTCATTGGTTTCACACGATATCGTTCCATGCCTGAATGGGACACTTTGAATTGGAAAGTACGGGTGGCGCAGCCTCATGACGTTATCCCTCTTGCTCTTTCTTATCCAGATGCTTATTGAGGCAGGAGCACCAGATAGCCTGCTGCTATTCTGTGTCCTAGATCATTTATGTTGCGGCCTGTTATCGCAGTAATAATCTGTCACGGGTTCAAGGCAGATGATGCACATCATGGAAATCAGCACTTTGGATATTAGGGTGTCCATGGTGTGAGTCGCCTGCAAAATTTCCATTTCAAAATGTAAGAAAACCTAAACCACAATAATACAAATTTTCTAAATGAGTCCTCTGCAATTCCCCAAGAGTGACTTGAAAAAAATACCAAAATTCATAGAAATGTATCCGAGGGAGGCTCGCTTCCTACTCTCTCCACAACATTCTGTATTGTTTTCATAATTTATGATCCTGTGGTGCATGACTTGGGAATGTTTTGATTCCGGCTGGCCGTGGTCCCGTTTCAATAACAGTCCTGCCCTTTTTCGTCATGTTCCTGGCCAAAATATTTCAAGGGGGGGGGGGGAGGAGGGAGGGAGGGGGAATTGGGTTGAAGGACTCACCTACAGAACGCCACTGCACAAGTTGGCAATGCTGCATGCATGACTAACTCATGGTATGACTGACTGACCCATCATACATGAACTGTGTATGTGTTTTTTACACCTTCCAGCAGCTTCAGAACATTTTCTCATTTTGGGCACTAGATTCGTTTGTGGGGCTAACCACAAGGTATCTAAGTATTACCTGATCTCCCCAATTGCAGGGCGCTGCAGCCTAAGCCACTTTGCATTCATAGTTGTGTCATGACATTGATTGGCATACTGGATGCAGCCCCATCAAGTGGTCCTGATTGGCTGCTCATTTGATTTGAATTGGTTTATTTTTAATTTGTTTAGAATGGATTATGGATTAGGGTCGCATTATTCAGTTTGTAAGAATGTTTGTTCAGAGTTGTACATCTGCCCAACTGGGGTCAGTTTGATAGATCTATTTTGCATAACTTATGCCACGTTTGTACTTGGTTGGATTTTTCACCAACATGTGGTATATATGGCCAACATTATTCCTCGATACAGTTATCGAATTGGACTCTGTCGGCTGCTAATTGTGTTTTTATGATGTTTATATGGTGAGATTTCATGGCTATAAAACTGCTGCCTCCCCATTTGATTCAAACCAGCTGTTTAAGACAAACTGTATAAGTGACTACTGTCATTAAAACAGGCACAAGAATAACAGTACGAGAACCCACCTAACATCTTATGCATGATAAGGCTTGGAACCCGATGTCAGATTCGGCATTGTCAATGAAATTGTGTGTTTTTCATGGGTAGAATTCAGTGAGTAAGACAGCTGGCTCTTTCAATTCTTTGGGTCCTAGATGACTCCCATTATTAATCTACCTCGCAATCGCTCATTCTTCAGGTGGACAACGAACAGGTTCCCCAAGATCCTCAACTTGATCGCAGTGGCAAATCTAGGGGGCTACCCTGGTGGCAGGTGGAAGCAGGGCCCAGGACGTTGGCTACTTCATCCAGCGGCCGACTGTCTTCTCAATGTCAGCGGACTCCATGATGATTGCGAGAGAGGAGGTATAGTACCGCCATGATGACGACAGCAATATTGGGGATGTTGGGTTGTCGTTCATCAGCGACCAGTAGGAACTTCGCGAGAACGATTGAAGCTGGAAAAGCATAATGTGGCTGTGATTTAGCCACCAAGAAATTACAACAGAAGTCAATATTGACGTGTAGTTGTCTATGATGAGTACAGACGTCCTTATTCTCAGTTGTCTGAGAATGATAAAGACGTTCATTATGGCAGCCGGAGCCGTGGTGCTGCTGTAACCACTGCAGAAAATCTTTTGCTAATGAAACATCATCTTCGGTAATAACTGCCGACTAATGGATAAGGAGTCAGTATGCGGCAATGGCCCGCGCTGCGAATGTGAGTGAAGAAGTCGTGTGCAAATATATGTTTAATAATGAGTAACGCACTCTGCTGGAGTCAACAATTTGTCTGAAACAGGGCTCATTATGTGGGCAGACCCTTTCTCGTTATGCCAACTGACAACCATAGTCGCATAATGAGATCACATATTTTTCAGTCATTATGTGGCTGTGATTTGTTGTCGCCCAAATTAAAACTGGCATCAAATAAAATACCTGATAATGCCATTTTTGGCATTCCATATAAATGACCTTGCACCCTGAATACTTGAACACGCCTAACAAAAAAATAAAGTAACCACTGGTGGGTGATGCCACTAACTAACGATGGAGAAATCCACTCAATCTTGTAGATGAAGCATCTTGTATATTTGTTGCAGGATTGCTGAGGCTGACCCCTATATGACCTTTGCCCAGTACTAACCTTATCAGTATGAATACTAATATTGCGATCATCCAATCGAACCTACAGGAGAATCAGCTTGACTAGTCCAACAAAACAACCAAAATTGACCCTAGCTGACCTCAGCAGTCAGCAATAGTCCTAAAACTGATGAAGGTCTGTAGAAAAAGAACAACAAATGGGTTAAACGTTAGATCCCTAGATGACTGTGACCTCAATTCTTGAACATCCCATTGTTGTTATTATTTACAGATATATTCCGGAGCACTGTACTACCATCAGCATATTAACTACGTCTGCAGCCGTGAGGGCAACTCTGGTACATTGATATCTGGAAATTCTCAGGAAGTTCGTTTTTGGACCCTTTCTAGAGGCCGCTGAATGTTAAGTTTAACTTTTCACAAGATTATACCTTCGATGTCTCACTGCATTTGATCTAGAACTATCCGAAAAGTGAAGTTGTCATGCGAGGCCTTTGTTTTGGTCACGCAGTCCACAATTGTTTCGACAGAGATACGCAGTAATTACAACGTTTAGGCCACTATGATAATGATAATTATTAATTGTCTTAGAGATTGGTACCTCACAGGAAAGATTACGGCATATCGTCCTAACTTTCGATGGAGCTGGAGAATTTGAGGTGATTTGATTCAGGTTCTTAAAATTGTTCATTGATTCGAGGGTCTTTCCGTTCACTATTTTTTTGTTGATTCCTTACGAAGTTCAGAGGAATCTATGCGTCACGTCGTGTGTGTGTGTGGTGTGTGTGTGTATGTCGTTTGTGGATCCAGTAAAACGGGGACACACACGGGATCCATTCCACTTACGTGGGGATACGCCGCGACACCGGGGATATCCCCCGTTGTTTGTCCCCGTTTCCATAGAAACCGCCCCACAAAAAAACGGAATGGGGATATCCCCGGTTCCTGTGTTTCCCTTAAAACTGCTTAAAATGATACTTGTAGTGGTTGGGGTACCCTATGTAGGTTTTGCACTGATGTCCCATTTCCATCGGTGAAAGATCAATGTCCAGTTTGTGTGTCCCCGTTATTCCCCCTACACAGGTATGTATGTGTTTGTGTGATGCGGTTGTGGATCCAGTAGACGGGCCAACACGGGATTCCTTTCCCCACGTACCTGGGGCTAACCCGCGAACCGGGGATATCCCCGTTTGTTGGTCCCCGTTTCCAATGAAAGTCCCCACAAAAAAAACGGAATGGGGGTATCCCCGGTTCCTGTGTTTCCCTTAAAACTGCCAAAATTATACTTGTAGTGGTAGGGTACCCCATGTGGTTTTTGCACTTATGTCCCCCCTTTCCATAGGTGAAAGACAATGTCCCTTTTGTGCAAAGTCCCCGTTTGGGGCGCCTACACAGGTTGTTTGTGTGTGTGTGTGACGCCCAGCTGTAAACACACGATAACTTGATCAGGTCTGGGTAAGGTCAGCCCTCATACTTGGTATGTGTGTTCCCCCAGATGAGTAACATGAACCCTATTGTTTTGGGGCGGGTCAGAGGTCATCTGAGTCACCCGAGGTCAAAGTCGGAAAACCTTGTAAACACGATTAGTGCCAAATGGTTGGTCCGATCAAGTTGAAATTAGTTGTATAGCTTTCCTTATGGGGAGTACAGGAACCCTATTGTTTTTGGTCCAGGTCGGGGTGGAATTTTTGTCGAAATAGAAAATTTGCTGAAAATTGATTTTTAGCCATTTTGGTGGCTTGGAAACACGATAACTCGATCCCCCACCCTGATGGATGAAGCTCATACTTGGTATGTGTGTTTCCCCATGCTAGTACATGAACCCTATTTTTTGGTGTCAAGTCAGAGGTCCATCTGATGTCACCAGAGGTCAAAGTCCTGAAAAAAACCCCTTGTACACATACGTCCGATGGTTGGTCCTGATCAAGTGTACATGAGGTGTAGCTTTTTATGTGAAGTACAGGAACCCTAGCGTTTTTGGTTCTGGCAGGAGTGAATTTTGGTCGAAAATAGAAATGGAAAATTCATATTTTGCCAATTTTGGCTTGTAACACGTAACTACTATCGACCCCAGCTGGATGGATGAATTTCATACTGTTATGTGTGTTCCCCAATGATGAGTAACATGAACCCTATTGTTTTGGGGGTCAGTCGAGGTCATCTGAGGTCACCAGAGTCAAAGTCTGAAAACCTTGTAACACGATAATTCCAGAAGGTTGGTCTGACAAGGTTGAAACTAGGTGTCTGGCTTTCTTATGGGGAGTACATGCACGCTATCGTTTTTGGTTCTGGTCGGAGTGAATTTTTGGTCGAAAATAGAAAATTTGTGAAAATTTGATAATTTTGGCCATTTGTGGCTTGTAAACACACGATAAGTCGATCCAACCCGGATGGATGAAGTTCATACTGGTTGTGTGTTCCCCATGATGGTTACATTACTCCCTAAAATTTCTATTTTTTTGAGGTCAGTTCAGATGTCATCTGAGGTCACCAGAGGTCAAAGTCTGAAAACCTTGTTAAACACGATAAGTCCAGAATGGGTGGCTTATCATTGAAAATCATTTGTAATAGCTTTCTTTTGGGAGTACAGGTAACCCTTTGTTTGCCTGTCAGGTCGGGGTGCATTTTGGTCGAAAATCGAAAAGTTGTGATATTTTGGCCAATTTTGGCTTGTAAACACGATAACTCCGACCCCAGCCCGGATGGATCAGCTCATACTGGTATGTTGGTTCCCCATGAGAGTAATGACCCTATTGTTTTGGGGTCAGGTCAGAGGTCATCTGAGGTCCACCAGAGGTCAAAGTCTGAAAACCTTGTAAACACGATACGTCCAGAATGGTTGGTCTCATCCAGTTGAAATTAGGTGAAAGCTTTCTTAATGGGGAGTACAGGGACCTATTGTTTTTTGGTTCAGGTCAGAGAGTGATGTTTGTCGAAGATAGAAAATTTGTGAAAATTTGATATTTTAAGCCAATTTTGGCTTGTAAACATGCTAACTTGACAAACCCACCTGGATGATGAAGCTCATCTGGTATGTTTGTTTCCCCATGATGGGTAAAGGACCCTAATTTTCTGGGGTCAGGTCATATCATCTGAGGCGACCGAGGTCAAGTCTGAAAAGCCTTGTAAACACGATAATCCAGAACGCGTTGGTTTTTCATTTGAAATTAGGTGTTTAACTTCCTTATGGTAGTACATGACCCTTTGTTTTTGGTAAAGGGCGGGTGAATGAGGCTCATCCTTGGTTTGTGCTATTCCCCATGATGAGTACATGAACCCTATTGTTTTGGGGTCAGGTCCGGAGGCATCATCTAAGGTTACAGAGTTCAAATTCTGAAAACCTTTGAAATTTAGTGTTTAGCTTTCTACCAAGGGTAACCGGAACCCCTATTAGTGTGGTTTGGTAGATCATGCAAATTTTTCACGTTTGTTGTTACGTTTGCCTATAATGAGCTGGTACATCTCCGTGTGCTGGAGATGAGTTGACCAGAAACAGATCAAGGAATACGAATGCCTTTTGGTTTCTGGTTTAGTTTCCAAAAGTTACCACCAATAAGGGGCCATTGTCAAGCCGGGGGCAAACGCTTGTAGAGGTGGACGTTCGTAAATATTCTTCTTGGAGAGAGTTATTAATGAGTGAATGCCTTTCTGAAGAATTTTCTCGAAGAATGTGATGCGTCAAGAACAGTCTGTGATCCGCAACAATGTCTGTTCTAGCGGGTCATAATGTGGGAAGTCCCCCCATTTTTATTCCCATTCTTGATGGATGTATTCAAACTAGTTACAGTGATCGTTGACTGCTGTGGCATCTTCGGCTTTGTGAAGGTCAATCCCAAAGGTCCCAAAGGCCACAATGAGCCATTGGGTTTTGGCTCCCAAATGTTTATCCCTTGATCGATGTGGACAGATAAACACTCTTCATTCTTTGATGGATGTGGGACCCTTCAAACTGTGACACCGTGATCATTTGATGCGGTGGATCTTGACATGTGAAGGTCTAAGGTCATTGAAGGGGCACAATGATATGACATAGTGGGAAATCACCTTTTTTAGCCCCATTTGTTCATTCTTTGATGGATATTAACCAAACTCAGCTACTGTGATCATTGACTGCTGTGGCTTCTTTGACTTCATTGAAGGGGCACAATAAGCCATTGTGTCAAATTGCATTCGTCTCCCAAATGTTCATCCCTTGATCGATGTTTACCGAACACTCTTCATTCTTTGATGGATGTTGACCCATCAAACTTAGACACAGTGATCATTGATTGTTGTGGCATCTTCGACCATGTGAAGGCCAAAGTTTGAAGGGGCACAATTATATGCCATAGTGGGAAATTGCCTTTCTGGCCCCATTTGTTCATTCTTTGATGGATATTAACCAAACTCATTTACTATAATCATTGACTGCTGTGGCTCCTTTGACTCCATTGAAGGGGCACAATAAGCCATTGTGTCAAATTGCATTCGTCTCCCAAATGTTCATCCCTTGATCGATGTTTACCGAACACTCTTCATTCTTTGATGGATGTTGACCCATCAAACTTAGACACAGTGATCATTGATTGTTGTGGCATCTTCGACCATGTGGAGGTCAAGGTCATTGAAGGGGCACAATTTCATGCCATAGTGGGAAATCGACTTTTCTGGCTTTGATGGATATTAACCAAACTCAGCTACTGTGATCATTGACTGCTGTGGCTTCTTTGACTTCATTGAGGTGCACAAAGCCCATTGTGGTCAAATGCAATTTTTGACACCCCAATGTTCATCCTGTAGAAGTTCTCAACTTGGGTGATCATTAAGAGCTGGGGCATTTTTGACCTTGCGAATGGGAAGGTCATTAAAGGGGCACAATATGCTACTGATGAAATTGACTTTCTGGCCCCCAATTGTTAATTCTTTGATGAATGTTGACCAACTTATTTGTATTCATCATTGACTGCTGGTGCAATAATAACCTTTGACCTTGTGAAGGTCAAGGTCAAAGATCCTTAAGCAACACAATAGGCCACTGCCATTGTGTGCAGTTGCCTTTTTGCCCCCAATTGTTTGGTATTTGATAGATGCTGACCAAACTTGGATACAGTGATTATTGCCTGCTGGGGCATCTTTGACCTATTTCTAGGTCATGTCATTAAATGGGCACAGTGAGCTAAGGCATGCAGCAGGGCGAGGAACATGATTCCTTGAATATTGTTTCCTGCGTGGTGCTTCTTCCACATGTTCACCTGTTTGTAATAAGAAGAAATTGTCATTAGAGAATTTAAGCAGTTTAATCAGCCATTGCATGAAATTCTGCTGAAACATGTGTCTCTCTCTACAAAGAGAGGACAATTGTGTTTTCAAGAATTTGGATCATATTGTTTTGTTTGAGTAGGTAAAAGCTGTAAAATCGGGCAAAGGTTTTGAAGGCCCCTACAGAATTTACCACAACTCTGAATTGGTCTTTTTTCAATGAAAATATTCAGTCTATTCGTGCAGTTTGAGCTAAAGCACCATTGGTGCTCCTGTTTTTGGGCTTCTTTTGTTCGTGTGTGCATTCACATTGGTTTCTTTTGTGGAAGGGTTGTAAATATTCGTATGGGTATCAGGGTTTGAGCTACCAGCACTATTAGTTCCTTTGTTTGTATATTTCACTCCCATTACCGGAGGTATAAAAAGATCTCTACTGTTGTCAGCAGTAAGGCATACCTTTAGTGACTACATGAATGATTTTCTCTGGAGTGAAAAAGTCATGCGAGTCACATATTAGATGGTACAACACAGCAGTTTGGAGCAGTGTTGGAGGACTCGAGTCCTGTCTCGAGACGGGTCTCGAGACCGATTTCCAATGACTCGACTCGGGATTCAATGTCGGGGACTCGGTCCGAGTCCAGGTTCAAGTCCGCTCAAAAAATCCTTGGCGAAAATCCTGAAAATCATGAGGAAAAATAATGCAAAATTCTAACACTGATAATCAAAACCTGTTGAACTACGTGATGTATTGTTGCAATGTCCCCTAATTCGCTCATATCAATTTGGACTATTCATTAGTAGTACTAGAAGCTAGTGGTGCCTGTGGAACGGCCGGCAGCATGGGTATCACGTGAGACCAGAGACCATCATGCGATGCCGCTTCACCGCAAAGACGGTGGTAATCTGACATTGTGATGTTCTTGAAATGCAATGAAAGAATACTACTGCCTAACTACTGCCTGGAAAATTCTTATCATCCAAATGGTAGGTAGGCGAATGAATTATATGATTTTTTAGGTCATTTATTTGGTTAGTTTTCGGCATCATACATTGTCAATACATCGCCATTGCTATGAACTTTCTTGATGAGCGTCCTAGCTCTTGAATGGGAGTGTGGAGCTTCAATATAATTTGGCATGTGCCGATCATATCATTATACAGTTTTGGGGATGGAGCATCTAACTGTACTAACTTCTATTTGGATCCAATACTAGGCTTATTTTATCTTTGCTGAAAGCCAACTTTTAATAGGGAGACTCGGGACCTGCGTACAAAAGGACTCGGTCTTGGACTCGGACTCGGATGTTGAGGACTCGGTCTTGGACTCGGACTCGGATGTTGAGGACTCGGTCTTGGACTCGGACTCGGATTGGCTGGACCTTCGACTCCAACACTGGTTTGGAGTGACATATTCATCATCCCCTATTCTCCCTCACACATACCATCCTCAGATATTTGGACCCGTCATGCAAGTCCTCAAGTTCAAGAATCTTGATGAGCTGATCGAGCGAGCCAACAACACAGAGTATGGCCTGGCTGCTGCGGAATATTCACACAGGACCTGACAAGGCAATCTACCTAGCAAACAGTATCAGAGCTGGGACCGTCTGGTAAGAAACCCTCAATCATCACACAGAGTGCACTAACCTATTACCTATAGGCAAAAGATAGTTTAAAGGACAACAGCAGGCTTGGATGCATCAGAGCATCATATCGAGGAGAATGGAGAAACGGATCTACAGGTCAAACCCCATTTCAGTACAATGTTCATAGTAGGACATTTGTAGGGGGAAGCATGTAATTATAAATCAGTTATAATGCATCGTTAAAAAAGTGGATGTGATTCTTGAGGACTGTCATTCCTAATAAATTTAGATAGATTTTAGCAGATTATTGACACATGGCATAGGCATTTCAAAAACTAAACATTGAGTATTGAGTAGCATGGTTCTACAATAAGATGTTTTTTTGTTGTTGCAATGTTATCCCACTTGTTGGTTTAGATTTATAGCGTTTATGTGGAGCTTTTCTCCAGGTGTTTTTTATTTTATTCTTGAAGAAGTCGGAGGAAACTAAGCAGTCATAACATGTTTGTGCGTGTGTGTGTGGCACCTAGCCTTGTTAACATGATAACTCAACCCCGCTTGGAAGGATCAAGTTCATCCATTTGTAATATGGGTTCCCTAAATGATTACATGATCCCTATTGGTTTTGGTGTCAGGTCGAAAGTCATTCGAGTTTCGATAGAGTCTGAAAATCTTTTTAGCACGATAGTCCAGATGTGCCTGGTCCCGCATCAGTTGAAATTCGGTATGCAGCTCCTCTTATGAGATTACAGGACCTTATGTTTTTTATGTACTCCCACATTAACGATTTGGGAAAAAACTTTGGACTTGTGACAAATTGATAATTTAGCAATTTAGCTCGTTAACACATAACTCACCCTCACTTGGATGGTAAAGTTCGTACCTGTTGGTATGGGTTCCCCATCATGAGTACATATTCCTATTGTTTTGGGGTCAGGTCGCAAGTCATCTGAAGTCACGAGAGGTCAAATCCATGCAAATTTTTGTTAACACGATAAGTCCAGAATGCCTGGTCTCATCAGGTTGAAACTCGGTCATGCAGCTCGCTTTGGGGAGTATGGGAAACCCGTATTTTTTATTGGTGTGATTCGGAGTCAATTTGTGGGAGAATTGGGATATGTGAAAATGGAGAAAAAAAAAAAAAACAAAAAAAAAAAATTGGCTGATTTTAGCGAGTTAACACAATAACTGCCCCCACTTGGATGGATCGAGTTCATACTTGTCTAGGGTTCCCCATAATGAGTCATAATCCCTAATGTTTTGGGGTTGGGTCCAAGGTAATCTGAGGTCAAGAGAGGTCAAGTCTGAAAAAGCTTGTTAACACAATACTCCAGAATACCGGTCCACAGGTTTGAAAATTGGTAATGCGCTGTCTTATGAGGATTAAGGAACCATATTGTTGTGCTTTTGTGTAAATCTGGGGTTCGATTCGGGGAATTGTGGAAAATGATAATTTGACAAATTTTAGCTTGTTACGACGATTAACCGCCCATTTGGATGGATTCAAGTTCATACTTGGTATGTGGTTTCCCCATAATGATGCATGAACACTATTGTTTTTTTTTCGGGTCAGGGCAAAGCGTCTGAGGTCACCAAGGTCAAAGTTTGAACCTTGTGAACATGAGAAGTTCAGAATGGTTGGTCAGGGGGTCTGATCAGGTTGAAATTTTGGTGTGGGTGGGTTAGCTTTCTCTTACAGGAACCCTATTGTTTTGCTTTTGGTTTGTTAAATCTGCGGGTTTCAGATTCGGGGAATTGTGAAAATTGATTAATTTTGACAAATTTTAGCTTGGTAACAAGATAAACTCGACCCCATTTGGATTGCGATCAAGTTCATTAATAGTATGTGTGTTCCCCCTAATGCGTGCAGAACCTTTGTTTTCGGGTCAGGTCAGAAAGAAGTCGTCTGAGGTCACCAGAGGTCAAAGTGTGAAAAACCTTGTAAACATGAGAAGTTCAGAATGGTTGGTCGAGGTTGATCATGGTTGAATCTGTGTGAGCTTTCTTAAGGAACCCATTGTTTTTGGTTAGGTTGGGGTAATTTTGCAGTCCAAAAATTGACAAATTGTGAGAGTCAATATTTTGCCCATTTTGGCTTGTAAACCTGAAATCTAAACTGTTACTTGGATGGATGAAGCCCATACTTGCTTGGTATGTGTGTTTCCCCACAATGATACATGAATCCTTTAGTTTTGGTTCAGGTCTGAGTCCCAAGGTCCATCTAAAATTGTGAAATTCTAGTAGCTTTCTTATCAAGCTTATAGGAACCCTATGGTTGGTTGGGGATAAATGGGAAATTTGTCAGATGTTATGTTGCCATAATGAACTGTGGCAATCTACCATTTGTCCTTGTGTATAGCTATAGGTTGGTCCGAAAGAGTCAAGGCATCAATAAGCCTTTTGACTTTCTGGTTCTTATTAAGCTAGCTTTTTTCCCCCCTTTCCAGGGGGAACACCGTCAACCCGTTTCCCTGCCCACCTACCCTTTGGAGGTTACAACAAGCAGTCCCTGGGACAGGCGGGGAGCAGGGCCAGGAAGCCCTTGATTGCATACCTCTAGGAGAAGACCAAATCTATCGGTGAGTGTGGTCCCATGGAGGTAAGTAGTGGTTGTGTGAAGGTTGGAGGGTGGGGGGGGGGGGGGAAGGGCTTGCACGTGAGAGGCCAGGGATTGATTCCACACTCGGTCTGTTTCCCATTACTCCACCAAGGGGAGGAATCTATTGCAGTTATGACAGTGTGTGTGGTGTATGATGTAGGGTGTATGTGTTGTGATGCATGGCTTGTGATTCGATCCTGCGATGGATGAAGCATAAAACTAGCAATATACGATAGGTGAAAAGAATACACTTCAAAACCTAAACTCCAAATTGGGAGGTTTAGCATGTTGCATTGTTGAGAATTTACCATGTACTTTTGAGAAATTGGGTGAATGTGGAATCACATGGGAAATGGTGGGCAGGCCACCCATAGAAGCCACACAGTAAATGCTGCATTTTTTTTTTTTGCGCCATGAGAACGGGACAAACGATGAAGGGATTCACTTAGAAATTAAGAGATTATTCTTTGATATTCTTGAATGATTCTGAAGATTTTTATCTCGACCTATCTATTCGTTTGTTAGTGCAGGTTTTACCTTGACTTTGTTTTATAGGGGATCTTGCGGTTCCCCTCATGAGGCACAGGGCAAATTTTGCAATAGGATTGTGCCTTACGGTACATTCGAATCGGCTGAAATCGGTCTGGAGTTCCGGCTGTATATTGTCACAACTAAAAAGCACCAAGCGTGCAGTCAGGAAATTACATGCCATTGGCCTTTAATATACGTGGTACACAATCCCTATCCATTTAGGGTCAGGTGAAAGGTCACTGAAGTCGATAGAGGACAGTCTCAAAACTGTGTGAACATGACAATCTCAGAATGCTTGGTCCTACCAAACTGAAATTTGCTGTGTAGCAGCTTCCTCGTGGGGAATACATTTTCAAGGAAAAATAGGGGAATAGTGAAAATAATACTTTAGCTGATTTTGGCATGTGAACATGATAACTTGACCCTAACGGATGGATGAAGCACATACCTGATATGTGTTTTTTTTTTTTTTTACAAACTAGTGATTAAGGGAGGGGCACACCCATAATTGCCCCATGATTGCCCGCAAAGAGGGGCAATTCTCATGCACAGAATATGAAAAGAGTGGCAATAAAAAATGGAACAAGTACAGCAAGTACCGTGCAAAGGGGGGTACAGCTCCTCGTAGTTTGGAGGAGCCTTGACATAAAAGTACAGTGAAGAAGACAGGGAGAGAATAATTATCTATGAGTGGGTAGAGGCTGAAGAGTAGCAGTGAGATGGTCATCATTGAGAGGGTTATTAGCATTTCTCTGTGTATGATCCAGGACACTGGAAGTGATGGTGAAAGCCCCACCCCCTTATATACCACTCATTCTATGATGGAGCGGTTACACAGAATGATTACATACTTCCTATTGTTTTGGGTCATGTCCAAAAGTCTTCTAAGGGTAACCGAGGCCAGAGTCTGAAAAGCTTGAACACAAAATAATCAAGAATTCATTTTCCTACCAACACTGGACATTTTGTATCAGCTTTCTTATGAATACACATACCCTGGGGACTTGGGGGTCAGCTGAAAGCTGAAATTTTGTGTGTATCTTCCTTACGGGGAGCACAAGAACTCGACTGTTGTTGTAGTTGGGTATCATTTTCAGTGAAAAATCATTTTCAGTGAGAATATTGAATTGGAATATTGAATTGAACTCAACCCTACATGTCCTGTGGGTTCTTCATTCTGATTACATGAACCCTGTTTTGGGGAGGTCAAGTCAAAGGTCATCTGAGGTCAACAGTGATTGAAGCCTGAAAAATTGAAGCCTGAACAACCTTGTGAACCAGAGAAGTGAGCAATGATACTTAGCTTCGTCCTGGATAAAATTTGCTCTGAAATTTTTATTGGTAAGGTCCAAGGTCATCTGTGGCAGTCAAGTAATCGTGAAACCTTGTTTTTGTCTCGTCTGAATAAAGTTAAGGAGAGACTTAGCAATCACTTTGTCATGTGTGTGTGTGTATGCATGTGTGTATGTATGTGTGTCCCACTTTCTTGTTAGCAGAATTTCTCTGGAAACAGTCGGACCAATTCGATGAAATTTGTTTGTAGTATCGGGGTTGAGTGAACACGATTCTGATTAGATTTTGGGCACAGAAGTCACTTATTAAGTGGGTAATTAGGCCTATTCCATGTTTTTACGTATGAAACGTCGATGCTATAGTGACTTGGTTTGCCACATAGATGCAGGATTAAGTGTAGATTAACTAATTAGATTCTCATTGAGATATATTAATGAGTTGTCTCTTTTGCATATTCATGCCAAACTCCCACAAACTTGGTGAATATGCTTTACCTTCAGTCCCAAAACCTTTTAACACAGATTCAATGTGTCTAATTGCATGATTTTTGCAAAATCTTGGAGTTGCTTCGATTTCCATGACCTGGTGGGATGGTTTACCTTTGGTTCCAAATTTTTCCTCATGGAGTCAGGGTCACTGGAGGTCATTCAACATGTCTAATTTGCATGATTTATGCATAATTTTAAAGTTTACTGGATTTTCATTGAACTTGGTAGGTAGGGCCTACTTCACCCTATGCAAACATTTATAACAGGTCTGAGGTTACTGGAGGTCACTCGGTATGTCTCTTCACATAGTTTATTCCAATATTCAAGTTTGTATTGATTTCTATGTGCTTGATAGATATGGTGTACCTTTGGTCCCTCAAAAGTTTTACATTGACTCTAGTCTCTGGGGGTTATTCACTGTGTATAATTTGCTTCAAATGTTCAAGTTTGCGTGGACCCCATGTGAAAGCAAAAGTGTGGTCCAACAGGTCCAGGGATATTTTAAATTAAAAAATTGGTCAATGGAAGTTGACTATCAGGTCTAATTTGCATGATGTAGGCAATTTTAGTCACATTTTCACAAAACTTATACTCCTTTGGTAGACATGGTTATGATATCCTTATGATTTGAAATTGGGGTCACTGATCAGTGAGCGTTCTTCTGTTGATCTATACACTATCAGCAACACCTGGATGTTCAATTGGTTTGCATGGTGACTAATAATAAAGAAACCACTGATCATGCAACAGACGAGAGTTTTTCTGGCGTCTTGTTGTTGAATATGGCTTCCGTCTTCTTCAGTTGAGTGTTGTATGTCAGGAAATGATATATTCTGTTGGTCAGAGACTACACACTGCTGCTCTATAGTGATGTTGTAGTACTGCTTCTCCTACACATTGAAGTGGACTGTGGTAACCACTTGTTGAACCAGCTAAATTCCCTGGCTCAAAAATGTGTCTACCACTTTCAACTTGCAGAAAAATGACTGCATGTTGAACTCTCCACCCCAAAAATGTCAAACAGGGGGGAGTAAAATGCATTGCCGCGGATGTGGGTAATTATTAATACCTGCCTTACCCGACTTTGAACACTATTCCAGAGGAGCGGGTTATGCTATGTTAGTGTCTATTTTTATCTTGCCCTGATAAGCAGTGCAGTCCTGGAAGGGCCGCCTCGATTGACGTTCTCCATGTTTTCGGTCCATAGGTTTGCATCAACCTCCCGAAGAAAAACTCTTAAATGAGAAGGCGGATGTTGAGGATATGAAGCGAGAGAGAGGAGAGGAGAGTAGAGAAGAGGAGCTTAATGTTTGGAGAACACATCTAGGCAGTATGCAAACTTGATTTTATAGGGGGAGGCAACCGAGGTTTGTAAAAAATCAGAGGAGGCCCAACCAGAAAAATATGGTATCTTGCTCGTTGTGGGTTTGTTGCCATCAAGTGATCAGTGTTTGTTTTTCTTAACATTCTACCTCACGTGAATATATCTCAATCTGAGTGGAATGTGTTTTTCTCTACCTTAATCATGACTCATTCCTCAGGAAATGATTCGTTACAAAATGAAGAGAGTGACCCCAAGTCTGGCAAAAGATTTCATTTTTTAGGAGTTGTGAGAAAAGAGTTGGGAAGAGGGTGGACTGGAGGAGGAGCTGTGTGAGGAGGCAGAACGGTGAGAGAGTTTTGTTATTTAGGAAATACAGTGAATGCAAGTGGTGGGTGTAATAGCAACAGTGACAGCAAGGGTGGCGTGGGTTACATGTTGTATGGGAGTGCGAATGAATTGATGGAAAGGGAGATGGCAATTATGAGAAGGATGGAGAGAGCAATGGTGAGAGCAATGTGTGAAGTGGAAGCTCACGAAGGAACTACGGACCAGCTGGCCAAAGGGGAATATAGTGCGGGTTGGTATGGACGGGTGGAGCGAGGGTGGTGATCATGTTCTGAGAAAAGCGTGGAGTTGGAGTTCGAAGTAGAATACCTAAGAGAGCATGACAACAACAAGAAGACATGGAAGAGTCACGGTGGAGGTTGCGTGTTGAGGAGGGGACGTGGCAATAGAGCGACGATGGGTGAAGCGATTGCTGTGATGAAAGTGATGTCATCCTGTTTCCAGAAACATAAATGGATCAAACCTGGGGAAGAGGAAGAAGATTTTGGAGTACAGCACTCTATGTAAGCCTAGCCTTTTCAGAGAAAAACTGCCTGCATTTAAGACAATTAATTTCAAACTGTGGTATTATGGGTCCAGTGTAAATTAGAATGCCGTAGAACAACCACAAATGAGTGATAATGTTGTTCCCGGTTGGCTCCATTGGACTGAACACATGCTTCCTAATTAAATCAATTTTACCATGGTGCGTATATTATCTTCTCATCAATCATCAACATCTATATGTGTACCCATAATTAAATATATGATATTTTTTGTTGTGGCGAACAATAGAACCATTAACAGTCTATCTTTTTGCATGTTATCCTGCTTCATATACTACTTTGGATCAATTATATACTAACTACCTACAATCAAATTACTCAGGGAAATCCTAGATACTCCCTGGTATCCAAATACTCCCAGTGCAAATGTACATCCTCCTTCACTTTGGATGCATTGCGATTGTTCATAACCCTCTCCCGTGCCGATACGTAGGTGGCTCACTGTCACTAAGGTTGCTTCCCCCTACTGGCTACTTTCCCCTCCTCTCCCCCCATACCCCGGGATAGCCGCGCAATTCGGTTGGAAGTGCGCACATCTCGTTCTCAATATAGTGGGATTGCACAGTAAAATACAGGTTTTAAGCCAGGATTCCATTGATTTGGCAGAGGAATTTGTTTTGCGCTATGCCAGAGTGTATTGGCAATTGATCAGGGGATGCAACACTTTTTATAGTTTGGAAAATAATAAACCCCGCTTCAGTTCCTCTATTGTCCCCTTTATTCTCGGGTATGGGGGGGGGGGAGGGGTACAATTGACAAGAGCATAAATTAAACCTTACTTCTATCTGCAGGATGCCCCATCAATAGACTTTGATACCATGCACTATAGACCTTCATTTGATTTCGGCGGTGGTATGACCTGAGTGTGGCTCCAGATTGTGGAAATGCTCCTATCCCCCTCCCCTCCCCTCCCCCCTCCCCCATTCTATTACTTCAGGTGAATAGCCTCCTCAGAAGAAAGAAGGAAGATTGCAGTAATTGCTTAACACATGTTATTCCTTGCAGCAGTTTTTAGCTGGTGACCACTTGGGGCTTGGGGAGCTGTGTTATAACACGGGCCAGTGACTACCATGATAAGACCGTGATCAGTACATTACCACTTGTGTAAGCTGCCCTTATAGTTAGGTTGCTCTGGTCCTTGGTTGTCTCAAATGTTGGGAAACATGCCCAGTATGATAATTTGTGATACGTACAAGATGCCTCGGTTTTCACTTTTCAATGAAACACGCACACTGGTCGTGAAACCTGTGTACTATGAGTACTTACCCCATAGTGCACCATGTAGCCACCTCATGCACCAAAGAAATTGGCAGAACAACACTAGTCTGGGTTGGCCCTCATCTGCATCAATCACGCCTTCTTACGGGCTGATTATGTCTAGAATGAGGGGCGAGTGCCAATGACGCAAAAAAGGAGGATGCCTGTGATGCTTGGAAGCGGGGACTGCTGGATGGAGTGTCTATCATAGGGCGTTAGTAGATCCAGCATTTAAAAAAAAAAGATAATAATTTCATTGAGCTAGGCTCAATAAAACCATACATAATAGGTTATATAAAACATCTGAGTGACTAAAAATACATATATGCGGATGAATATATAAAAAACACATGTGTCTAACTATATGACACTAACTGGTTTTTCTGAAGGCTAATCAAACCTACCTATCCAAACGCTTTCTCGTAAATGTTGCCTTAACAAAATCAACTAGCCATTCGAAACGGCCCTAACTAGTAGGAAATTAGTAAAGTACATTTCCCTTCATATTAAGAAAGGTGAGAACATTATAGGGAAGTAAAGATGGTGCCTAATTTTCAGGGAACCCTAGGGTTTTTGTTCCTTTTCATGGTGCCTGGGTTAATACATCAACTGTTGAAATATATATTCCTATCTATTGGAGGCTCTGAACAAGAGGGCGATGGCCCACAGCTATAGAGAACGAGTTTAGAAAATTAGGCATGGGACCGCTTCTAAATCTCAAAAATATGAGGCGAGTATACAGTAAATGTCATCTTGCATGCAGAGTTTCAGAAGGGATGTGTTCCTACGTAGCAGGTTCATTTAAAAATTATGTAAAATTTATATTCTTTATTTTTATATGTTGTTAGCAGGTATCTAGGAAGTTCATTTCAAGTTCATAAACATTTTTCATATCATAATTTTTTTTAACTGGATGGGGGGCAGTTTACTATAAGGGATGCACTTAAACACTGTCTGTAAGAACACACTGTGGGAAGGGTTGCTGTTAGTCTTTTCCAAGCACAGATCCAAAATATTGGCACCTAGAGGCTGAGTCCCCGGCCACGGAGAACGAAAAATAAAAAAGGGCTGGTTTTCTAACATTCGATGAGTACAGGACCACCCCACAAAACACCCAACAACCAATGAGGATTGGTTTAGAACATTGATGAGGCTAAACACAGAGTTAGCCGTGATGCTGTTTGAAGTTATGTTTATTGTGGTGCAGCTCAAGTCACTGGAGCCAGTAACGAAAGATGAGTGCTGAGTTCAGCATTGCCAGTTTTATGTGGAACACAGCACGGTCTAATCTGCAATCAAGTTGCAGTGAAGTAATTCATGCAACTAGCGCACCAATGGTGAAAAAGTGACAAGTGGTGCTATTCTAGGAGCAGTTTATTATGAATGACCAAACGACCATTAATGAATTCAAATTCTTTTTTTGGTTTGAACGAGATACATAATGAAGTACTGTGATATGAAGCACACAGTTCCCACAATTTTTATACTGAAAGCAGAGGGGATAGCTAAATGCCCATTTAATAAATCATTTGCACAGACCATTTCAGTTTAGCAATGGCTTTATGAGTAGGAGTAATAAAAGTATGAATAGTTACTTCAGAATAGTTAACATTGTCTAATCATGTTGAGAAAAATGTAAGTATTGTCATTAGTTTGCATTGCCCATGGGTATTATATGGGTCGAAATTCTTGGTCAAAGATTATATAAGGGTTACCGTTCTTACATTCCCCTACAGCTGTTGTGAATTTCCATGACATGGGGTCAGTATTCTTTTTGGACAGTGGTTGATATCAGAGTTGAAGGGATAAGGTGGTCAGTTTTCATATCATCAATGAAAAACAACGGAATGACTTTATAGAACACTGAATTGTCAGGCACACGCCAGAATCGCCAGGCACGCACCCACACCCACTCGCTCAACATCGCACCGCGCGGACGCAGGGCCGATCAGCGGACCCTAGTAAGCACAGTGGGTGTTGCGAACTGTCTTCTATCGTTTCGCCAACAGTGGGGGTTTCTTTTATGTATTTGGTTCAGTGGATTTTTAGTTGATGAAATCACTGTTTCTGATTGCATGAGTTCTCCTGATGACATTTACTTGTAATAATTTATATGAGCTGAGCAAAGGCATCTAGTGCAACCCTGTACTCTCGACCATCCTTGACTAATATGGTGTGAACAGTCAGCACTGGATTTATTTGGCCCCGACTAAAATAGTTTTGTTTCCTTTGTCAATAAATAGAAGCTGTCATGATGTGTCCTCACTGGTCCTTTTGCATGGACTTTCTTAATGAAAGTATACTATATATATCAGTTCTTTCAGTTCAGTGCATTCCGTATAAACCGGTGGGATTTTTACCGTTCAAATGTATATATAACGTGTTCATATTGTCTCTACTCTCATTATATATTTGGTATTTCCACAAGCAGTCTGAAGAAAAGGCCTCATCATAGGGAGAGTAGATGAAACTTGCTTTGGATATCTTAGACAGTGGAATGGTATCCATCTTCATCCTTGTCTTTGCTGAGGACATGAATCGCATGCCGGTGGTGTGATAAGAGTGGCCAATTCAGGGGACGTTGCATGATCTCAGAACTTGCCAGGAATGGTATCTATCCTCCTTGCTTCGACTAGGAGAGTCTGCATTCATTGGGTGCTTGTGACACGGTGATCAATCGATCCTCTTGCATTATCTTAGACTGAGAGGATGTACACTACCTCAACCTTATCCTCAGTCCCGGTTCTTGTGTGTATGAATGTTCCAAATGGGAGGACCGCATTTCCTTCTATTGGAAGCAACATTACTCGCCCATTTTGCTTCTCGAACGAATCAGCTCTGGTTGACCATGAATAGTGGTGTATGGACTAAGCATCATGGTGACATCCAAATGTCATCATAGTAGTACGAACCGAGGTACATATAACAGAGTCCCTGTGAATCTCCATGCCTAAGATTGCTGACACTGAGGGCCTCAAAAGCCGTCGAGAAATTGGTCTTGAGCATTTCACGACTCGCCGGCACGTTCCTTTGACATGGGTTTTGGTGATATCCGCTTCTATGAAACTTTTATCACCGCATTTTTCCAAACAATTCCTCCCTCATGAAATAAACAAATTTCACCACTTGCATCATTGGGAGACAACCTATACATCACCTACCGTAGACTCGGCAATACCACCAGATATAGGAACTGCAGTGATCTAGGGGTTCAGAGACTTTTCGGGATGTCTAGTTTATTTATGCTGAAGTGTTTTTGTTCGAATTCATCAAATAAATTCTATGGCCCTAGCATATCGCGTGGGAAGTCCTTGCCAACTGTCTTTTTTCCATGCAACGCGGGCGGCGACAACGCGGTGACCCGTTTCCCTTGCACGCGGGCCGGGTGAGTAGGCGGGCTTTTTCTCGAAATCATGCACCTCATCTCACCTTTAGTGTGTATAATGTTAATAGCGCTATTTAAGAACCGTGTAGCCAACTATATATTTGTTATTTTTGTTATTATCATTATTATATTATTTATCACCGAGACCCCATATGCCTACTAGTGTTTAAACCTATCACCGGTGTTTTTTATTTTTTCTTAGAACCATTGTTCTAAATGTCAAACGATAGCGCCTAAAATACAATTAAAATTTCACCATTGCCATATTTTGGAGATTTTATTAGCATAACTTGCACGTCAATGGTTTGAACAAGCAAATATGTTTCAAATATGGGTGTCGGCGTTAAAATGAAGAAATTTGTATAAGATCTCATTACGAGTGCTGAAAACAGGAGTTTTGCTTGGAACATGATTTGAACTCTGCACTATCGGGCTGCCAAAGCCAGCAAGATTGCAGGGAAATCCACCGAAATCGATTACGAAATACCACGCGGCGGGCGAAAAAAACGCTACATTACCGATTCAAGAAAAACGCTACCGGCCCCCCCGCCCGCGTGCATCGGAAAACGGCGCCATTGGAAATAACGGTGAGCGATATTACACGCCTGCCCACCCGCCCGCGTGCATGGAAACTCCGCTTTACAGGGGCTTGGTGACAAGATCAGAGCTCTAGTCTCAAACATAGCCGTTTTTGATCAAAACCAGCTATGCTGGTTGAGCTATTGGAATCTGCATGTCAATCTATCTATCAATTTGTGTTCAACAAATCGCCTTTTTGCCCCCAAAACAGTCATTCTGTGATGGATGTCAACCAAACTTGGACACAAGTCCATTGACCCATGGGACATGTTGACTTTGTGAAGGTAAGTTAAAAGTCATTAAAGGGGAGTATAGGCCATATGTGTGAAATTTCAAAATATATCTCCTCCTACAAATTTTTGGTTGCACAGTGCTGATGTTCGTCATAATGATGATCTAACAGCTATACCTTCAGGTTTTTCAAGAATTTTTGGTCCAATGTCCCACTTGGGCCCGGGGGTCCATCTTATGAAATTTCACCCAATGCTACTTGAAATGCATCTCCTCCCACAAGATTCAATTGATGTTCTTCAAAGTTACATGTAATGGTACTGTGGTAGAGGGCCATAGGAGGTGTTTGGGAATTTTGGGCTCAAGGCCCGCTGTGGGCCCTGGTTGGGCCTCCTCCCTTTATAGGAAATTTAACGCAAAAAATTTCTTGTATCTCCTGCAAATTTTGTTGCACAGTGCTGATGTTCAGTCATAATGTTGGTCTGACAGCCGTACCTTTGGTTTGCTGCATGAATCTTGGTCCAATGGTTACGACTTGGGCCGAGGGTTTCCATTTCGGTATGGAAAATTAGACCGATAGTACTCCCGAAATGCATCTCCTCCCACAAGATTCAATTGATGTTCTTCAAAATTACATGTAATGGTCCTTGGGGGAGGGCCATTAGGGGTTACATAGGTTTGTGGGCTCACGGCCCAGTTTGGGCCTTGGCCACAATTATATGAAATACCGCAAAATCTTGTATCTCTTACAATTTTGTTGCACAGTGCTGATGTTCAGTCATAATGGTGGTCCAATAGCTGTGCACCTCCGGTGTGCCCAATGATTCAGGTAACAAGCCCAGTGTGGGCCCTTGGGCGCATCATGTGAATTACGCAGAAAGGAATGCTTCTCCTCTACAAATTTCAGTGCACAGCACTGACATCGGTCATAATGATAGTCTATCAGCCCTACCTTTGGGGTGTTCAGGAATTTTGGTCTAAGGTCCCACTTTAATAGCCCGTGGGCCTATTTTATGGAATTTCACACAATGGTACGTTTTGAAATGCATCTCCTCCCACAAGGTTCAATTGATGTTCTTCAAAGTTACATGTAACGGTCCTACAAATTTTGGCACGTGATCATGTTCAGTCATAATGGTGGTCCAAATGCCATATCTTCATGGTGTCCAAGAATGATCCCAAGGCCTAGTGTGGGCCCAAGGGTCCATCATGTGAATTACGCAAAATGCTTCTCTTACAAATTTTGTTACACAGTGCTGACATGGGTCATAATGATGGTATAACAGCTGTACCTTGGGGTGTTCAGGAATTTTTTTGGTCCGAGCCCTACTTGGCCCATTCTATAAAATTTCTCACAATGGTACTTGAAATGCATCTCCTCCCACAAGTTCAATTGATGTTCTTCAAAGTTACATGTAACGGTCTTTAGGTAGGAGGCCATTGGAGGCGTTTGGGAGATTGGAACCCTAGGGCCCAATATTTGGAATACTGCAGAATCTTGTAATCTCCTACAAATTCCGTGGCACAGTGCTGATGTTCAGTCATAATGGTGGTCCAAATGCCATATCTTCATGGTGTCCAGAATTCAGGACCTGGTCATAAGGACCCAGTGGCCAATGTGGGTGATGCGGCCCATTATGTAGAATATTTATTGGCTGATAAGACAACTTTGGGTCATATGAAGGTCATGGTCAAAAGTCATAAATGGGCCACATGGGCCATTGTTTCAAACTGCCTCTTGGCCCTCCAATAATCTTGAACATTTATCACATAATTGTACATTCGTCTTGGTACATTTTTTGTGCGGTGTTTGAAAAGCGGACGGCCACCATTGGTTGATATAGTTTATTCCGCCAGAAGAATCTAGGGAGGTCACCCACTATGTATGTATTTGTGCATGTATTTATAGTGTTGTGACGTCTAGCGTTCAACCTCACCTGGAGGTATGAATGAAACTCCATGGAGTATTGTGGGTTTCCATAATGTGTTACATGAACCCCCATGTTTTGGAGCTAGTGTCAAGTTAATATAGGTCAAATTTGGAAAATCTTGTTAACAGCCTGAATATCGGAATGCTGTCCAGATCCGTCAAGTTTAGTATTGTAGCGTCTTCAGGGGGAGAGAGTACCAGAGTCATGAAACCAATACTGTTTTTTTTTTTTCGTTTCTCGGTTGTGTAGACTACAGGTGTTTATTGTATCAAACCAGAGACGGTCGAGCTATCATGATCGCATCAGATATCGGTCTATCTATTTATCTGTGTCTGCATGTGGGACCCTGCAGTCTTCCGTGGTCGGTCAATGTTTCCTCAGCTGACATGGATAGTTGACCAACTTGGACACCAATGTTCATCGACTCATGTGACATCTATCTTATTAACCTTGTCGAAAGTGAGTGATAAAGGGGTCATCATGTGAAAAAAATAACAAAATGTATCTTTACAAGGATCAGTTGGGATTGATCCATACGGGTCAGTGTTATCATGGACCATGGTAGGTATGAGTATTTCGGGGGATTGAATAAGTCATTATAGGGGTATGGTGACCTATGTTATATAGAAAAATTAAAATAAAAACTCAAGTGGGCAATTCCACTGTGACTAACGTTACAATTTAGCAATTTTAGAAAACAAATGTTCACTATAAATACACCAGGTGAGCATTTTATATCTCATGTTATCCCTTTAAAGGACCATGTCGGCATAATAACTTGGGATGCAATGTGAGACAATTACTAGATTCAACAACAAGAAAAAAATCATACTTCCAAGCACTTTGTCCCCCCAAAATCTACCCACTTTTTTTTCATGAATCAAAGTGCCCTGTTCATAGGGTGATGAACAAACGCAACTCTGCCGTAGTGATTCCTTGCCGTTTTAGACCCGCCCCATTTCCCCAACAAGGTAGGGGCATACATGATTGATTCAGCTAATCAAACACAGCAAGATGTGTGTTGTCAACTCAACCATCAACGTCTTGACACAAAACGACCCCAATCACCTGCAATATTTACTAACTGCAAAACGAGGATGCTTGTTGCTTTGACCAAGGTCAAAAAGTCATCTGAGGGCCATTGAAATGAAATACTGAAAATAAACTGGTAAGTAAGTGGATCGTGAAGAGAGAGAGAGAGGGTAAAGTCACGATTCATAATAACCAGTGAGGTCCAACGTTTTCCAAATCAGTGTGGGGAATGCGTACCAGCGACCTACACTGAGCGGCAGGACTGCGTCAGGCTACATGATGAGGATCCGTTAGCGAAATTTATCACTCATAAGTAACTGGTTGTGGTCAAAGCAGATAAGATTGAATGAAGTGGCGTTTTTGAAAGGACGACCAACATCATCCACATCAACAATTGTAAAAAAAAAAGAAAAACCTCCTTTCGGAAGTATATGTGGGGGGAAAGAGAAGTGCTGCGGCATAAAGGCTTACATATGGTTTAAATTGCATCCCTCCATTATACCCTGGACAAGGTGAGTCAATGTAGGTACATTCAGGGTCCAATAGCAGAGTGTCTCACATGTAGGTCATTGTACCATATTTCTTTAATCACTGATGTTGACGGAGGGGTAAGTCATTACCAGTCAATTGTTTCAAATCGTACAGCAGAGCAGAGTAGTAGTCTGTGGTCTTTTGAAGTGGCTGTGGGCTGTATCAAATTTTCATTATTTTCAGGCACAAAAGTGACTGGAGGGGTGCTTCATTTTGTGGAACCACCTAAGTCAATGACTCACCTTGTCGGGGTACAAGGGGTGGTAATGCAATTGACAAGGTGCATAAGTTTAAAAGACTGTATCAATAGCCATTTTGCCAGTCCATCAATGTCTTATTGCCATTTTTAGGGTAAAAACTTTTCCGAGGCTTTCAAATCACATTCCCTCCTAAACATTGTGGGGATATGGCCCACCCCATGCAGCACCTCCCAGAACAAATATATATCTGGCTGCAGGATGATAATACAAATAAGAGCATAAACCGACAAGATCTTTGCCATTCAGTGTTATTAGATATATTACAATGGGGGGCTCATTGAATGTGGAATCCAGTAAGACTTCTGGCCAAGGGTTTTTAAAATGTGATTATCGGCAACCCACTTTTCCCAAATAGTCACATCATGGGACTGTCAACCACCAGATAGATAGGCACTGGGGACGAAGCGGAAATATTTTATAGACTCAAACCCCTACCAGTCTGCCTGGGGTACAGGGAATGCCCTCACTTTTTGCCTCAATATCGAAAAATGCCACAATGTTGTGCACTTCCCACTTTCAGAAAGCTTCTTTGACCCTTGCTCTCTTCCAACTCACCTACCCTCTCACCGTTCTACACACACAACAGTTGATCCCCTCATTAGAGCTTGTCTATGACATAGTGACATCACCACAGGTACTAATACCCAAGAGTCAGCAAGGCCTGTCAAGTGATTACATCCTGGAAGGCTGCTTAACGAGAAGTTTAACCTTAAATGTAACAATCAGATAATCAGTAAACTGGGTGGGTGCACTAGAGAATTAATGGATTACACACTTCAAGTCCTCTGAGCATTGCCAGTGCCAGGTACCATTGTCCACACTGTGTGTGTGGTTTAACAGCTCACTCTCACACACACAATAAGAGATTAATTAAATCCTTTTGGGGATTGGGCCACCCCGACCAAGGTTGACCTAGCAAACACAAAGGGCTTATTTTATAGTATACACCACACAATGCAGGCAGTAGTTGAAGAGGATTGTATAGGTGTTCGAATTGAAACTTGGCCTTCCCAAGACATCATATAGCGCCTATGGAAAACTTGACAGTTTGTTCCCCCCCCCCCCCCCCCCTCGCACCGCCCATTGATATCCATGGGTACTAATCCCAATTTTGGACCTTCCTTGAGAAAATGCACATGGGATTAATTAAATGTAAGATGTAACACTAAATGAGAGGAAGAATACGCAAGAAAGGCGTTGCTGCCTCTTGCAATTAGGAATTTGTCAATTAAATGCAGTTACGCAGGCTTCAAATAGGGACCATTTTTCAATTTTCATAAGCTGCCTATGAAACCGTGGGGCGCGGGGGGGGGGTGAATGCAAGACAAAATTACCACCCCCAACCATAGCAACACCACTATGATCAGGAGGTGGTCAATAGGCTGGTCATTGGTGGCTAGTCCAATCTCAAAATATCAGGAATAATGAAAAATGACCAATCAAGAATGTGTACTGTCTCCACTGGGGGCAATATTGTATGGGGAGGAGGGGGGGGGGGGGGTGATGGAAGCAACCCAAATTTCATGAAGGGGGAAACACAACACTTGTGTTCATAAGTAACATTAAATGAGAGGACGTATACGAAAGAAGAGGCCGCTTGCAATAGGAAGTTGTCAGTAAAGCAGTGATGCAGTGATGCAGGCTTCCAAATAGGCTACATTTTTCAAAATTCATAAGCTGCCTATGAAAACATTTTTTGGGGGGGGGGGGGGGGGTGCGGCAGCCAAAATTGCCACCCCCACCCGTAGCATCACCACTACTGATCGGGATGTACATATAGGCTGGTCACTGGTGGGAATAATAATAAAATGAAAATTCAAGAATTTGTACTGTCTTAACGGGGGAAAAATTTGGTGCTAGTCCAATACTCACATTCGGGAATAACAATAAAATGACAATTCAAGAGATTTGTGTACAATCCACACAATTAAATGTCAAATGCCAAATTATCACATTTCAGTGTTTAGCGGGTTGACCTTCCACAGTCATTGAGATAGTTTGTGATACGAGTACCGTAGTATGGTAGGGTAGTGTCATGACTTTTTTGTTTGTCTTAACAAACCGCTTCGGGCAAACCAAAAAAAGCATTGCAAAATCATCAGGTCAAAAGGTCAAATAAGGTCTAAAAGGTCAATAGGTCAAATGAGTCCAAAGTAGGTCACCAGATTGAGTTTCACCAGACGACCAAAAACTTTTTAATTACGACAGTCATCCACAAGTTTGCGTTGCCGAGATATATGACGATTTAGCTGTCTGACCTTCCACATTCATTGATAGCTTGTGATAAGAGGATCATAGTATGGTAGTGTCAGGACCTTTTTGTTTTGTCTTAACAAGACGCCTCCCGCCGAGCACAAAAAAACAGGCAAAAACAAAACTCACCAGGTCAAAAGGTCAAATGAGTTCAAAAGGTTAAAGTCGGTCACCAGATGTATTTCAACCAGGACGAACGAAAATTTCAATTATGACAGTCCTCCAAACTGTCTCGTTGCGGATATCTGACATTTCTTATGGTGACCTTGAATGAACTGCCGGACCCAAAAACAATAGGGTGATCCTCAATATACAGGCTACCCACATACCCAAATTTGACTGATAGATACTCGCGTCGTTAGATTCGTGATGGACACAGCTTTTTGAACTTTGCCCTCTCGGGACCGAATGAACTTGAACGGGCACCCAAAACAATAGGGGTCATCTCCCCATATGTGCAACCCACCATAACCTAATTGAATTGATACCAGTTTGCGTACGTTAGATAGCGTGCTGACAAAGGGTGTTACACACACACACAAACAAACGGACACACACACATTAACATACGCACGGTGCATGATTGCTTAGATTCCTGTTGCCTTCGGCAAGGAATAAAAAAACGATTGAATTAAAATGGAAACGAATATAAAGATTAATTAAAATATCAATTGATAACGTCAATCACGTTACAGTTGTCCCTCAAACTGATGGAGTCAATCAATTAGACAAAAACCATCAATGGGGACCAGAAAAAAAACACAGTTACGGGAAATCAATTTCGACAATAATAGAGCCAAAAAAATCCTGTAATTGGAGGCTATTGAGACGAGCGTATATGTAAATGGGGTTTTTGAGGAGTAAATCATACCAAACGATTTTTTTTCCACTCCAGCTGAAAACAGTTCTCAAAAGGAAAGGACTCTGGATACTTTCAATCAATACCATTACGATCTTGTAGTCCTTGTAACTTAAAGTTATTGCTGTGTCTTGGGTTTTGTCTGTTTTCAGGGAATGTTCCAACTATCTGTAGAATGCTTTATCCTCTACAGGTTAAGTTGGATTACGATCGAAATCGTTCAGGTGTGTATCTTGGACCAAGTTGGTACCTACCGAGGTGTAAGGGAAGTTGGAGGAAGGTCGATTAATTCCTTTTCTATATTTGTTATTTGTTTTCCCACAATTGATCCCATTTGTTTCCCCGCTTCCCATGGCGTCAATCCATTTCGAAACGTGGGGGGGGGGGACGGGTCGGACTGCGATACACTTTCTAAGCGGAGCAGGGCCACTGGTTGGGCGCGTAGAGTAACGAGGAAAATTTTGCTGGTTATCCCAGATCGCGCGGAACGGAAATGGCAACTGCTCGTGCATAATTGCACCCTTGTAAAAATCCACTCGTGAGATACTGGAGAAAAGACTCGCGAGATTTACATGAGGAAATTGGGACCATTTCTACGTGATCGAAAAAAACTCGCTGAAGGATTTGAAGAGATACTCACGAGGAATTGCCCCTCGGCGAGAAGTAGACGAGAAAAAATTTTTTGCGGAGACCAGTTCTAATGAGAAATTAGACGAGAAACCCGGGAGATCGCTTCTCAAGAGAATTATCGAGGAGGACACTCGCACTGAGAGCATTCTAAAGATCACTTCAATTTCATGAGAATTTGCCTGTCCCTTGTGAGAGGACGTACTGTTTTCCTAGTAAATTGGGTTCCAATACGGATCATTAGGATGAGCCGCTTATATGTGGCTAGTTGAGTACATACAAAGCCTCGTCTAGATGCTCTTGCAAGCTAACTTGGGCCCAGGATGATGCGTTGTGTTTTGGAGGTCGGAATGGGAGCAAATTATTTTGCTACATCACAATTCCCTGGAATCTTGAGTACAAGTTGATGAGCAGTGGCCTATGAGATGGCATTTACATATATCATGAAAAACTGACAAAGAAAATGTTCGTTGTTAAAATAAATTATTTCTTGTCGTTTCGTCCAACAGAGCAAACCCACTCTGAATTGTTGAGTACCATACAAGACACTTAATCTCACACATGGATGATATATATTACTGAAAAATGCATGTTGCATTCCAAAAAAGTTGCATGAATATCATGCCAATGATATGAAAGTTATGATTTTTAAAGTGGTACCCGGTGTGATTTATCACAATAAGTTGACGATTTTGCAAATTGGCAACATTGATTGAGTGTAATTTCCTCCCAATTAATTATGATAGTTTCACTTATGGTTGGTAGAAATTGACATCATGAAACTATGCCAACTTGCAACAAATCGCCAATTCATTTATAGGCCATGAAGTGGAAAAAAGTGATATGTACTGCTTTTCAATACTCTATATAGAACATTACAATTATATCCCATCATGCATCAGCTCGTGATTCCATGAGATGGCATCAACCGGTTCTGACTTCAGTGTTCAATTCGGTCCCACGAGAGGAGCAACACGTTCCGGGTTCTCTCTGTGGGAGGTGTGAAGCTTGGTTGAGGTTTCGAATCGCGTGCGTCTTCATTCATCTTCAGCGAAACTAGGACTTATTCAAGGATCCTCATACGGCAAGTCCGCGCGTTTGTCTCTATGGCGTTCTCGGAGTGACAGCACTTGCATTGTTGACAATTACAGATCTGTTCTCTGTATCCCTACTCTTTTTCGGGACGTTGTCCTTGCGGTTTTTGCTTGTTGAAAACAGACGACTCCGTTTTCAATGAGTTGGAGACGGGTGGTTTGTTTGTTAAAATGGCTTGGTCCGTAATTAGCTTGTTCCCTATTTCGATTTGGTGCAGAGTGATATTTTTACCGAAACAACTAACTGTGCTTCTGCAACGTTGTAGGGCTTAGCCTATTCTCTGAAAGCAGTGACAGTAATCGGTCCTACTAAAAATCTGCGCGGGACTGCCCGGTGGACAAATGACTGCCCGGCGCGTGCTAAACTGCCCGGTGCGTGCTAAGCTGCCCGGAGCTGAAGAAGACCTGCCGGTGTATACTAAGGGACGACCCGCCGTGGAAATGAACTGTTCCGACGAATTGTCTAGACCGTGACCAGACGGCCGCCTATCTTAGTCGGTGTATACAAGTCTCATGGAGCTGATGAGATCTTCAATGAACCGACGACTTTCTCAGCCGAACTCGATGAGGGAAGAAATGAAGAAAATTGTAAAAAATCCATTGTTATTTAGGCGGAAGTGGTGTTCGACATTGACACATGACGCTGTTTTGTTTTCGGCTAGTTCTACATCGTTTTAGAGTGAAATGATTATAATCTGCCTGTATGAATAATTGAATAAAAGCGAAAAAAGGGCTTAACTGAACCGGACGGGGTGGGGAAGGCGAAAGTGGTCCTCCCCCTTTGTTTCAGAACGGAATCTCAGCTATTGTCTAAACTGGCAATAGTATGCCCCACAACTTGCGGTAGGCAATGCAACCATCTTTCCCAGGCTGGCCGCGAGTCAGTAGTCCTATACGCCACAAATCTACGGTATAGGCCTACATTTCATGGACACTTTAAGAGTTGTCATGAACTTTTCTAAACAATATTTGCCATCACATTCAACCGTATGTATTTAAACTCTCGGCCTAAGTACTCAGTATTGTGACACTGCTCGACAGTGGCGTAGTAGATTTCTGTGTTGCTTGGGGTGGTGGGATGGTACGAAATAATCGAAGCGGAGCGCCACCATGGTTGGCGCGTAGCCTAGCTGAACATTTTTGGATTTCGAGACCATTCAGATGCCCGGAAAGGAACTTGTCGGGTGTTTTGAGCTGGGATTCAACCAACCTTGAAAATATGTATCGCATGGCTGCAATTTCTAATTTAATTAGAAAAAAATAAATATATAGTATAGAATGTCAATACATATCCGATGAGTCGAGTTGGTACATGGAATCATATCTACTATGTATCCTCATTCATTCATTTCATCTGCCCTTGCACATAGCACGTCAAAATACGTCCACCAGCCCTTCATAAATAGGCCTACATGTTTCAAACTTGTACGTACTTTGAAATCATAGTACATCACACTGATTTGTTAAAACTGTGACATCGTCGTGGTTAGTCCCACCTAAGTCGCTCGCCACCATCGGTTGGCGCGTAGCATATCAGAGAAATCGCATTACATACCCCCCCCCCCCTCCCCCAGACGTAATGCAGCCTTATGACAGTGGGTAACATCACTGAAATGATCAAATTAATTGTTCGAAATGATCATATTTTCTTTTCACAGTTCTTCATTGTGGTAAGCTGCCTCCAACTACCTCTATTTTTAGGAATATGCCACTGCCCAGGACCCTTTCAACTGGGTTCGAGGTTGCTCGATCTTTAAATAATTGTGCTCGACATCATGTGATAGAAAATCTGTGCATTTTTCGGGCTTTGATTTTTGACAAATCGAGCCCGCCAGTGGAATTTTGTCATTTTTTCAGATTTGTTTCCGTTCAAATTTTTTTGTCATAATTTCACATGTCCCAGAATTTGTTTTTTCTCCGGCCTCCGCGCCTAGCTCCGTCAACAAGCGCACGTCAGGCTTGCAAAGCAGTCTGCTATAAACAATAGGATTTAGAACGACTGAACTCCAACCATTAGTTTATGTGCAGGTTAAGGAAATGCCAGTTGTATTCGAGCATATGGTGGGGAAAAAAAAAAACATAATCGGTCCAAACCAAATCTCCTTGTGCATTCCCATTCACGCAGTTGTATGAGCACGTTAGGAGAACAGCATAAGTTTTGTCATTTTCTTTCCTCTCGAATGATTTCCTTGGCCTACTGTATATTCTGCAGCGCGATTTTTTTTTGTTTTTTTTTTTTTTTTTTTTGCAGTCTGGCCTCTCTACATAAAATTTAGGTAATCCCATTAAAATCCGGTTTAGGTCTTGTGTTTGGTCCGACTGTACTTCCCATGCATACCGCATTTCATTTACTTATGGAGATGCTGCCTGATCAGTGGGGAAGGGGGGATATTATATAGGCCATCCCCAACATCAAAAGTGAGGGATTGGGGATTTGGGGGAATGACTAGTGGCGCGATGATTTAATCTTTCAACAAATTTGGAACTCATTTGCCAGCGCAGCGATAGCCCAATGTTAGCGCACCAATTTTTTCTGGAGCCCCAACGTGGCCATGTGTTTCTGAGATTACAGTACAAAATACAGTCGTCGGCGAAACGGCGGACAAGATGAAGAAAACAACTGGTCGGACACCAGACATGACCTAGACCATTGACTTCTCTCCACCGATCATGGCTCCTGTAAACGTTTTGCGAAAAAAAAATTGTTAATCCAATAGGAGTGTATTTGGATACCGTACATACGGAGCTTGGATATAACCAGGTTATGAGGAACCACGTCAAACGCCTTGGAAAAAATCCATAATGGCCAATATCAAACTGAGATCTTTTGTCAAGGGTATAGCTTAGATCCTTGTATGTGAGGATTAATTGTGCTTCACAGAATGACTGCGACGGGACCATGCTGTTTCCAGTAAGAATCGTATAGTTATACTATAACCGTGTAAACGAGCACACATTGAAATGAATAATTTTCACCATCTAGGCCTAAGCAAAACGCAGAAACTTGCCACAAACTTGACTGACGAATGTCCAGATAATACAGCCTCCATATGATTCATGTCACGCAACAAATGACCTTTCCGGTGCCACCCCCCCCCACCTCCAACTTGATTATTACAACGCGGAGGAGGAAACAGCCCCGGTGGGAAAGTCAAGCAGGGTAACGGATACGGTGCCAGGGCATTTAGCAATATCGATCATGCTTGAGACAATGATTGCCGTAATACAATAATTGCACCTATGGTGTACCTCTCAACCAGTCACGCCCCATGGTATTCATTACATATCACGAGCTCTCCTGATCGCTCTTCGTTACCACCGCACGGCACTCAAATCAGCAAAACCGAGCCCGCACACTGAGGGGCAAGGGAAAGTCATCAATCATACGCGTCACACATAGGACTGGACGGCGCCCCACTCCCCAATTTGGGCACAATATGTACGGTACGGCCACAACTATTGTTTGGTCCTTCTGGGGGGGCCAGAGGTCACCCCCCTTTTTCTACTCACGATTTTATAGAAATAATCTGAAAATAACAACAAAAATGGCTGGTTTAGGTGGGGGAGGGAAGTGGATTTTTCCCTTCCCCTTTTGGGAGGTCATGGTCCGTTTTCTCCGGTGGGCTTTTACCAGACTCTGTTCCTGGTCTCTGCCATCCGTCTTCAGGAGAAATCAAAATGAAAAGGGTTTTTTTCTCGTTTTTTCCTCCAAAGTGCCTCTATCTTATCCCCTTGGTTCTGCGTCTGGTCCTTACAGTGATATGCAAAAAAAATATAGAACTTATCTTGGGCTACAGCCAGTTTCTTCACCGTGTGGAGAAAGGGATCTTTCTGGATCCCGAACTCCGTCAACGTACACATAGAAACGCGTTAGGGGTTTATGTTTTAGCATCGCAAGGGGTGCAGTGCGGCGGAAACCGTAGGGGGGGGGGTCATGTGGTGGGGCTCAGGTCCGTAATGGCCGTAATGTGGTACTCGTGAGCAGAAGGCGTGTACTGCGCGTCGCATCGGTTTGAAACATATTAATTCTGCATTCCTCACCAATGCACCATCCACTGTAACTATGTACACACTAATGGTCCTAATATGCCAAAGCATGGCCATTAAAATGAATTTACAACTTGTCCAAAATTCGGTGGAGATGGGCTACGATTATAACACAGTGGTGCCGTACTTAGTGCCTTGTTGGTATTTATTTCGCTGGTATTATGCCTTGTCACGTGATTAACGAGGGCTGATACAGCAGGGGTGGGACTCTCCGGCAAGTTAGACAATTTTTAGAAAATTAAATTCTAGTAGGCTACTTTTCCTTCGGAGAAAAAAAATGGGTTTGGAAACACCGTTCCGGATGGGCCTTACTGACACATGGGCGGCTTGAACATGGTGCGTATTGCACCGCCTCAAGTCTGTGGATTATATCCACCTCCCCTTCCCCCATTTAAAGAATAGGCCAATTTAGAGATATTGCAGTCAGAGATTCATCTTTCAAGGCGTGCACAGCAACCAGGGTCGGCGATCGGAGGGGGGGGGGGGCGGAGGAGGGGCAGCGTCCACCAATGTTTGGTTCGCGAGGGTGCGACGCATGTATTTGTCCCCCTTAATATTGTGCGTTGGCGGAGGGGGACGCAATGAATTTTCCCCCCACAAATATTTTGGATGGCGGAGGGGGACGCAATGCAGTTTGTCCCCCCTTCCAATATTCGAGCCCGACTGCCACCGTATTTCGGTGATTTTTGAGTGCGAACCACTGTTTTAAAAGTTGAGGTGCGTGCACAGTGCACAACGTGCACAAACTAAGGTGGCAGGCACACGGTGCGGTGGAAACCCTTAAGCGGCAACTGCCAGGTTGGATACAACAGAGGTTATAATTGGAGAGTGTTAGGAGAGCGGAAAATCCCAAACCCCATTTCGATATGTTTTTCCTATGTGCGGTTATTGGCCCTCAAAGTTTGGGCCATTAGGCATGAGAAATTGGGGAGAATCCCAATTGCGCAATAACGCATGAGTCAAAACATTGACAACACGGAAATTATGTTATGGATAGATTGTTCATGCTGTTGAATAAGCAAACATTTAGCAGAAGTTTGTGTCTCTCTCTCATCAAAATAACCATCAACACTACCAACCCACTATAGCAATCCTCTCCCATAGACTAAATGTTTTTCGAAGGTTGAAAATTGATGTTTGAATTTTAATAGAAAAAACAAAGAATGTTTGACAAGGTTGCTGCAAAGTATGACATAATTTATTATTGCATGATGGGAACCATTCCGATCTTGCGCATACACATGCTCCACCAATACACAAACTCCAAATGACTATAACTCTGTAACGGAAGTCCTACGAACTTCCGGTTTGGACTGACGCATTCGGTTTTTATCCAGCTATATCCCTGTATTAATCTCCTGCGGTTGGCCTTAGAAATAGCCATCAGAGATTCGGCCAGGTAACGTCGCAACAAATTCGCGCAAAAGAAACAAATTCGAGCGAGTTGCGGTTTATCTGTTCTTTTGTGTGCTATACTCATCTGGCCACCTGTGACCCAATGGAGTGTCCCTCCCATGCGCCGTGGTCCGCAAAAAAGAGGAAAATGGGGGCCGTAATCTTTGAGTAAAAAAAACTCAGGCCTAGTATTGAGTGATAGGCACGTCAGAGAGGGTATGTTGCAATGTCGTTTGTTCAAAGTGGATCCTGCAGAATCCGCGCTTCACGCGAACGTAGTTGTTGTCATTGCCCATTCCTGCTCTTTCATGACCGTAACATCACTTGCTTCGTGTTTAGAAACGACGCAGCACCCAACGCAAAACCTTGAAATTGCTCCCTATTGCGATAAGTTTGTGGAGAACCTTCCCTAAAAATAAAAGTAAAGTTATCATTTTCAGGAATGATGCTTATACTGTCCGTCCCGTGTCCAAGTGCCGTTTCCTGCAATAGGGGGTCTGTCGAACGAAACATTCCTTGTACGCTACCTCAACTGTGGTGGGCTCCAGCTTTTATCTGTTCGTCCCCCCCCCCCCAATCGCAACAAAAATCGCCGCGCCTTGCATCAGCCTTCGTTCGACCCCTACAGCCATCTGGGAGCGGATATAGCGCCTAGGAAATATTACAGTCCTCTTTTCAAAAAGGCGGAGCAACTGGCTCATCGAGACTTGGAGGGGGGAGGGGGGGGTGGTGGTGGCGGCATTATTCTCATCGCAATAATTTAGTCATTGCAAATATTAGTCATCCATTTTGCTAAATATATGTCTTTGCATGTCAAGAGTCAATTTAGCGAGTCGTGGGGTGACCACCTTGCTAATCCCACCCGTCCTGTTGAGTTACACTTTATAAAGGCCGGTCAAAATCATTTCACTCTGAAACTGTAAACCTACCGAAACAACAGGTGTCAGGAAATAACAAACACAAACCACTAGACTCAGCTAACTAACAAATTGTTTTACAATTTGCTTCAATTTTCCCTTAATCGAGCCTGAGTAAGGCCTGAAAAAAATTGTGATCGTTCTCAGACTCCATAGGCCTAGCTTACCCGTTTCATTCAACCACTGTGATTTCATAGGTGCCGTGACCAAGATAGTCGGCCGTCGTCACGACACTATGCATTCGCGGGCAGTCATTTCCACGGCCGTCTTTGTACAAAAGTCCGGGCAAGTCTTTTCACGCACCGGGCAGTCGTTAGCATGCACCGGGCAGTATATAGATGCACCGGGCAGTCTTTTGGTCCACGGACAGTCCGGGCAGTCTGTAGTAGATGACCCGCAAGAGTGACTTCGAGAAAGACATGTTCAAACTCAGATCAGTGTGTTTGGAAAAACTATGGAAAGTGTTAGAACAAGAACGCAACTCTGCGTAGTGATCCTTGCCTTTTCATTCCCGGACATGTTCCCCTTACAAGGTCGTTGGGGCATCACCATTGATGTTCAGCTATATCAAACCCTGCAAGATGTGTGGTGCCAATTTCGAACCCAACTTGACACAAAACGACCCAAGCACTGCAATATTTACAACCGCAAGAGATGCTTTTGACCAAGGTCAAAAAAGATCGGGGCAATGAAGTAAATATACTGAAATAAAACATGGTAAGTGTATCTTTGAGAGGGAAGGTCAAGTTACGATTATAACCAGTGAGGTCAAAAGTTTCATTCAGTGTGGGAAGTACCACGACCATAACCACTGAGTCAGCAGACTGCAGTTCAGGGCTAGATGATGAGGATCACGTTAGCGCAATTTATCATCATAAGTACTGTGTGGGCCAAAGCAGATAGATGAATAAGTGCAGTTCTTGAATCGGACGACCAACATCATCAACAATTGTAAAAAAAAAAAAAAAATCTCCTTTTCGAAGTATCTGTGTGGTAAGAGAATTTGCTTCTGCATACGGCCTATATATTGTCAATTGCATCCCTTCACTAACCCGGACAAGGTGAGTCATGTAGGTCATTCACAGTGTCCCCATAGCAGGTGTTCACATGTGTGGTCATTGTACCATATGTCGTAATCACTAATGTGACTTAGGGGTAAGTCTCGCCAGTCAATCGTTTTCAATTCGTAGCAGCAGAGTAGTCTGTGGTTCTTTTAAAGTGCTTTGTGTGTATAATTTTCATTATTTTTAGCCCACAGTGACTGAGGGTGCCCATTTTGTTGAACCAACCTAAGTGCATGACTTCACCTTGTCAGTGGGGTAGCAAGGGTTGGTCATGCAATTGCACGTGGCTAACTGTTTAAAATACTTGTATCAATAGCCATTTTACAGTCCATCAAATGTCTTATTGCTTTTTTAGGGTCAAACTTTTCAACGAGGCTTTCCAAATCACATATCCCCTCCTAATTGGTGGGGTATATGGCCACCCCCTGCAGCACCTCCCATAACAAATGTATCTGGCTGCATGATAAAGACAAATAGAATATAAACAGACAAGATTCTTTGCAATTTTCTAGTGTTATATATATATCTATATATATATATATATATATATATATATATATATATCCATATTATATAGCTATATATATATATCTATACTAATATATATATATATATTATATTAATGTGGGCTCATTTAATGTTGCTCCAGTAAGACTTCTGGGCCAATTGTTTGAAATGTAATTATCCTGGCAACCACTTTCCCAACAGTCACATCATGTGACTGTCCACACAGATAGATAGGCCACTGGGAAGAGAGAGATATTCTATAGACTCAAACCCCTACCCATTTCCTGCCTGGGTACAGGGTAATGCCCTCACTGTTTTGCTCAATAGCGAAAAAATGCCACAAATGTTGAGCCCTTTCTTCCCACTTTCAGAAGCTTCCCTTGAACCCTTGCTTCCTCCTCCCATCTCACTCCCCACCCTCTCACTACTGCTTCTACACACACCACAGTTCATCCTCTCATTAGGGCTTATCTATAAATAGGTAATAAACATGTAATATACCCAATAGTCTCCTGCCCTGTCACGTAATTTACTCATCCTGGAAGTGTGCTTAAAGAGAAGTGTTACCTTAATGTAAACAATCATATAATCAGTAGACTGGTTCACCTCAGAGAAATTGGATTAACAAACCACTCTCAGTCCTCTGAGCCTTGCCAGTGCCAGGTACCATTTTCCCACCTGACTGTCTGACCGAGGCAATCAAAGTTTATGTGTGTTTACCAGCTCACGCTCACACACACGATTTAAGAGATTAATCCTTTTGGGGATTGGGCCGGACCGATGTTGACCAGCCACCAAAGGGCTTATTAGAGTAGACACACACAATGCATGCAGTAGTTGAGGAGAGGATTGTAAGAGGGTGTTTCGAATTGAAACTTAGCAGTCCCTCCCCCTCTCGAGTACATATAATTATCGGCCTAGGAAAAATTCCCAGTTTGTCCCCCCCCCCCCCCTCGCACCCGCCGTTGATATCCATGGTTACTAGTCCCATTTTGTACCCTCCTTAAGAAATGCCACTGGGATTAAATGTAAATATAACACTAAATGGTAGAAGAATCCGCAAGAAGAGGCGTTTCTTCTGCCTGCTATCGGAATTTGTCAATAAATGCAGTGACGCAGGCTTCAAAAGCGCCTCTGAACCCTGGGGGGGGGGGGGGCTGTGCATGCAAACCAAAATGACCACCCCACCCGTAGCAACCCACTACTGATCAGGAGGTACAATATAGGCTGGTCACTGTTGCTAGTCCAATACTCAAACATATCCTGAATAATGATAAATGACAATTCAAGACTTTGTACTGTCCTCGCACGGGGGAACTATTTGTACTGGGGAGGGGGTGGGGGGGGAGGGGGGAGGGGAGTGGAGCAACCAGATTGCTGAGGGGGCAACACAACCTTTGTTGGCAAAGTATAACACTAAATGAAGGAATATACCAGGAAGAGGCGTATCTGCCTTGCCATTAGGAATTTGTCAATGCAGTGTGGCATGCTTCTAATAGGGCTCCATTTGTCAATTTCATAAGCTGCCTATGAACCTTGGGGGGGGGGGGTGCGTGCCAGGCCAAAATCGCCACCCCCACCCGTTAGCATCACACTACTGTCAGGATGTACATATGGCTGGGTCCTGGTGGATAATTAATGAATGAAAATTCAGAATTTTTGTTTTAACTGGGTGAACTATTTGTTGCTGTCCAATACTCAAACCAAATAAATCCAGGACTAAACAATAGAAAAAAAAATGAAATTCAGCACTTGTGTACATCCCCACACTTAATTTTGGACTTCTAAGACATTTGCATTCATTAGATCATGCCGACGAGCAGATGGTCAAATGCCAAATTATCCACATTTCAGTGTTTTAGGCTGTTCTTGACACCACATTCATTGAGATAGCTTGTGTAAGAAGTATCGTAGTATGTTAGATTCCTTGCTTTTTTTGTTTGTCTTAAACAAGACCTTCCGGCCAACACACAAAAAGCATGCAGAATCACCAAGCCAAAAGGTCAAATGAAGTCAAAGGTCAAATGAGGGCAAAGCTTGTCATCAGTATTGTTTTTCACTCAGACGAACGAAACTTTTAATTACGACAGTCCTCCAAAATGTTTTGCGTTGCGAGATATATGACGATTTCCGCTTCCTTGACCTTCCACATTCCTTGAGATAGCTTGTGTAACGATTGCGTAGTTGGTAGTGTCATTGACTTTTTTGTTTTGTCTTACAGACACTCCCGCAACACAAAAAAGCAGGCACAATCACGGCAGGTTCAAAGGGTCAAATGAGGTCCATAAGGTCAAAAGTCAAATGATGTCCAAGTCGGTCCACCAGATTTTTGCACACCCAGACGCACAACACTTTCCATTACTACGTCCTTCCAAAATGTTTCGGTTGCCGAGATATAATGAACTATTTTCCTTTTGTGACTGAATGACCTTGACCTGACACCAAAACAATAGGGGTCACTCCTCCCTATACATGGCTTACCCACATACCAAGTTGAACTTGTTCGATACTGCGTTCGTTAGATTCGTGCTGACAACTTTTTGAACTTTGCCCTCTCGTGACCATAAATGAACTTGAACGGGCACCCAAAACAATAGAGGTCCCTCCCCATATGGCAACCCACCTACTAATTTTGAACTTGATACCATTTGCGTCGTCAGATGTCCGTTCTGACAATGGTTCAACACGCACACACACCCACACCACACAGACACACACACACACATCACAGCCATACAGACATCACACGCACACATACGTCACGTGCTGACTGCAATAGATTCGTTCCAGTGGCCTCGGCAAGAATCAAAAGGACCGTGTTGAGTTGGTTACATCGCGTGAAGAATCTACAATTGCCAAGCTAATAAGCAAAACAACTTATGCTAGTCATTAAATATTTGCGATGGATCTTGGTGCTGTGCACATGCATCACAACACTAAATTGGATAACCCAATAACTGTAGGTATGGGTTTTTGATCTTAGCAAGTGGTTATTGTATGATTTTTTACTACCCCAACCTTGAAACAAAATACAATGACAATGTTAATGTATTATATACAGCTACGATATTCTCCTTTTTGGCAATTAAAACTAAAGCAAATACTCGGATATGGCAAAGATAGTATTGTATGACACTGTAACTACCTCTAAAACAAATTCTGTCAACGAATTATAAACTGTTTAAGGGAAATGAAGATGATGTAAGGTCCTCCAGTATCGAGTACTCATTTGAATGATTTAAATGATGTTCATAATGCAAAGAAGGCAAAGGGTGTGAAAAGTATCGGTCCTTAAAAATATAAATAAAAACAACCTTAAAACTACACAGAAGCACTCATTGATAAGGAAAAGTTCGTGCACGGTTATTAACTTTCTAAGAAGTTAGGTTATTTCGTCTTTAGTCCAACATTTGAACAAGGTTATCCCTCTCTCCTTTTAGATACCAATAGGTACATCCACGAGGCCTTGTTCACCACGAGTGCTTATGGTTCAGACCTGAGCCCCATTCCCATGATAAGTTATTTTCAGAGAGGACCTTTGGGTGACCCAAGTCATTTTTCATAGAGACCTTGGGTGTTTGGGTGAAATAGAGCCAAACCCTATTTTACATACCTACTATTGGAACAACATATCTATCACCTACCGTAGACTCGGCAATACCACCAGATATAGTAACTTCCGTTTATATAGGGTCAGAGACTTTTCCGGGATTCTCGTATGATGTATGCTGAAAGTTTTTTTGGAATCCTCCAATCAATTCTATTGCCCCAGAATATACATTGTGTGAATCCTTGCACTCTCACATTAAGGGCTTGGTGAAATATCAGCTCTAGTTCCAACAGGTCCCGTTTTTCATTCCGCAGAAGATCTCTGCTTCCCCACTACGTATGATTGTGGTGTATTTATTGTGTGACGTCTAGCTTGTCAACTTCACCTGGATGGATGAACCGAAAAATCATATTGAGTATGTGTTTCCCATAATGTGTACATGACTCCCATGTTTTGGGCTAGTCAAAAGCAATATAGGTCAATTTGAAAATGCTCGGTAACAGGATAATCCAGAATGCTCGGTCATCGTCAAAGTTTAGTATGTAGCTTTCTTCATGGGGGTACCAGAGTCAGAATCCACTACTGTTTTTTTTTTTTTTTTTTTCGTTTTCTGGTGTAGGAGAGGTGTTTCAGTGCTCAACCAGCTACGGGTATCGAGCTATCAGATCCGCCACAGTGATATCTGTCTATTTATCGTCTGTCTGCATGGACCTGCCGTCCTTTCCGTTGGGAGGTAAAGTTCCTCAGCTGACATGCTATATGTTGACCAAACTTGGACACATGTTCACGACCCATGTGACATCTTAACCTGTCAAAGTGAGTAAAGGCGTAGTAATTATGGACAAATCAAAAGGTTCTTCTCCTACAGATCAGTTGGGATGACCTTGATACTGGCGTTCATGGTTATCTGGGCTGTGGTAGGTATGAGGTTTTTGGGATATCAGTCATTATATAGGGGTTGATGACCTATTTACTATTGGAAATATAATAAAAACTCTACGCTGGGCAATTCCACTGTTGTGTGACTAACGTTACCATTCAGCCAATTTTAGAAAACAAATGTCGCTATAAATAACACCAGGTTGAGCATTGTATCAATCTAATGTTATTCTTCACTTTGGAACATGGCGGCAGATACTTGGAATTGCAATGTGAGACAATTACTAGATTGCATAGCACATTTTATTTGGTGAGTTACAGCGTGACTCACGATACGTGAAAAGAACAAGAAAAATAATCACTTGTTCTAATAATATTTGTACCCAAAAAAAACTATACACACCGAAAATAATCATGATACAAAGTGACCATGTTCATATGGGAATGAAAAAAACCGATTGCGAAAATGGAAACGAATATCAGATCTAATTGAAATATCACAGTTGATCAGTTGATTACGTGACTCACGTTACAGTTGGTACACTCAAAACTGATGCATTCAAAATTAGACAAAAACCATCAATGGTCACCAGATAAGACACAGTATATGGGAAATAAATCTCCACTACTTAATTATGAGCAAACTCCTGTAATGGGAGGATATTAATCGAGAGAGCGTATCTGTAATTGAACTAGAGTCACTTTTTCAACCCAAACAAAATGGGGAAATCTAATGACAAGTGGGGTTTTTCATACAAACGAATTTTCCCAAGCCAGCTGAAAACAGTCTCAAATGACAGGAATTCTGGATACCTTCAATCATCCATTACATCATTAGGGCTATTCATTAAAGTTATTGCGGTATTCATCGGTTTCTTGGTTTTTGTCCCCTGTTTTCAATGGAATTGTCAACTTATCTGTACAAATGCTTTAATCCTCTACAGTTTAAGAGGTTTTCTCTCTCGATTGGACCACAATAATTACGCTATTGAAGGGACAGTCAAATACCTTTGGGGCTTTATTCACAAGGCGGATGCCAGGATTTTTGAAAGGGAGTGGTCAAACTCGATAGAGTATCAACTGGAGCGGCAACAAAGTTAGCACGTACGTGAAAGTTCTTTGTTTTGGTTTCCCCCAGGTTGCACTACCGAGCCTTTTGACTATGTCAAATTCATCTACACATTGGATTATGTTTCAGAAATTTTCATGTCCAACGGCAATTCTCTCGGAAAAAATGTTCCCTACTTCTTCTGGAAGCATTTTCCAGAACATCTCTCTCCGGCTCCAGTAGTGTCAAAAATGGACTAAAATTCCTTGAAGGATATTCAATTGCAGTAGCACCGATTTACAAACTTGAAATTCGGCTTTCCCATGACGTCAGAAATTATGCGTTTTTCCTGCAATTTTTGGCCAGTGGCACCATCATGTTCTACAGTACATAAAGCGCGTTTCCCTGCACCGGGCGGGCGGGCGGGCGGGCCTTTTGTCGACTCGTTTCCTTCCACGCACCTCACAGTCGGGCGGGCGGGCGGGCGTTTTCTCGAGTTCACGCAACTCGCTTTTTAGTGTGTATATGCCTATATAAGAACCGATGTAGCCTACTATTAATTATTATTGTTATTAATAGTGTTGTTGTATTATTATTATTAATTCATATTATTATCTATATTATTATTTTCAACACCGGACGCATACTAGTGTTCAAACCTAAACACCGGTGTTCATTTTCTGAAAACCATTGTTATAGATGTCAACGATTACGGCCCACTAGTAAAATTCACAATTGACGAGTTTTGGAGAGTCAATTAACAAATACGTGACATTCATGGTTTAAAACAGTAAAATGTGTTCAAATCGGTGTCTGGCCATTAAAAAAAGAGCCAATTCTGTAATAAATCTCATCCCTAGGTTGAAACAGTTATGATGTTGTTTGGAACATTACATTATTTGAACCTAAAACTATCCTCTACTCTCCATATCCGCGCTACAAGATTGCAGAGGAATCCCCGGAAATCGATTACGAAATACCACGCGGCACGCGGTGCGGTCGAAAAATCGCTACTTGACCGATTCGAGAGAACGCCCGCCCGCACGTCCCGCCCGCGTGCTTGGCACGCGGCTTTAGGTGGAGAATAAGTCGCCAGTTGGGTGCCGTACTGGTAATCGAGGATTGCGAGTTCGAATCCCGGTGGCTAAGCTAGACGGTCGATAGCTGCACTATTTAGTATGGGCTATGCCTCTACTATACAATCTTATTGTCCAGGTACCCTTCAACAGGGACCACAGCGAAGTAGAGCCTGGAAAGGGTTACCCGACTTTGGTTCTCGCAGTTGCACCATGACGCATGCATGCGAACACGTTTCGCACGGTTCCTTATACACATGACTTTTCTCTTACTTTGTATTTTCTAGCTATACGACTTCTCTTAGATGTTGATAGGTCCCTAAGGAAACGTCCATGGACCAGTGATCTTCCGTGTCGATGTTTGTATTTGAGCGTGGCGATCGCCTTGCTGTCGACGCAATTAATTGTGCTAGAACTGGCGGTAAACTATTTGCTATGTAGAAGGTACCATGCTCCCACCGTCGAAAATTCAAAATGTTCCTGAAATATTATATCCTGTTATTTTTCTGAATTTACGTAAGCACTTCGTATGTTGCTTCAAGCATCTTCTTTCCCCCCGCCTACGCCGCCCTTACTAGCGTGGAGTGGGGGGTGGGGGTTGTGGGGGGGTCCTACCCTGCGGGAGTCATCTACATCCACATTATTGTAGAATGCATTAGTGTTTTCACTGGTTTTTCAGAAACTCTGAACATAACAGGGTGCGGTCCGGACTCCCTGGACCCCCCTCTGTATCCGCTACTGATTATCAAAGGATTTGTATTCTTGCACCAGCCGGGACGTTTCTTACTCATTAATCCTTCGGCTGCAGACTCTGACTGCTACAACTCCTTGCCTTGTGGCAAGATCCGCCATTCACCTCTGTGAAGTTCTCAAACCTACAACTTTAAAACAGTGCTGATTTGTTCTAACCATTACCTTTCTCAGAAGAATATGGTCCTGGTGGGCGACATTCTCTGGTTATCAGGTCTTGAATCGTGGCATTTAGCAGTTTATATTGCACCGCTCTATACCGATGATAGGGAATTAAGTGCCACTGTCATATCTCAATGTTCATACCCCACCTGGAACAAACTATCGGCTATGGCTAACCGTAAAACGTTGTATACAAGTCGCGCATTGGTAAATCTGCCTGGTTCTTTTGACTGAATATAGGAAACTTTTTTTTGTCTGGAAGCCAGCATTATGTTCATAGAATTTGTAGCCTTCTCGTTTGCCAGAATGGACGTAAGAGTGATGAACCTTTACCTTCCCCCGGTAACCACAAACGTTTTCTTAAACCTGAAAGTGGTTTTAGGAACCTTTTTCTAACACACTTTCTTAGTTTTAAAAAAAACGTTTGGTGCTCCTGGGTACATGGGTCTTTTCGTAAATTATTTGTTGGAGAGAAGAGAGAAGATGGCTGGTTGGGGTGAGGGAGTGGGAGTGGGCCCACTGATTGGTACTATGAGGCCTGAATTACCTGGGCGACCATGGGCAGCCAATGCTGCCATGTTGGTTCAAGCTTATAACCCAAGCTGGACGCATCTAGTAACGTGGGCCGAAATGTGTTGAATATTCACCAGTCTGCGAGTGTTAATTGATACCGATTTGGTCTACAGAGTACTAACTTTCGCTCACACCCTCTTGCCGTTTGGCGGTCCCAAGGGAAGTGGGAGAAGTGAATGGCGCATATACCTCCACAAGCATCTTCTGAAGAGAGAGAGAGATGTTTTTGCGCGCTTGCACGACGCGCAACAAACAAATAAATACTATCCCCATGCGCCCCGACTAACGATTAGGGTGTCATTGAATGCTCGGCGACAGTTCGGATGCCCCGGCCGTACTTCGCCATAGTTTTTGCCATTCGTTGTTTGGCCAACAAATCGAGGATTCGTGACATGAGGAGTACACTCGATAACGTACCAAAACATGGAGTATTCTGGCCCGAGAACGCGAAACGGATCGGAAACCTATACAAGACAAACACTCTATGATGACCCACTAAAACGTGGGAATTGCAATGATTGCGAACTGCCCTGGCGTCGCATAGGTCTCGTGACAGGTGCGTGCCTATTTGCCTCGAGCGTATTCAATTAGAACTTCAGGAATCTCCTGGAGCTGAGGATATCTCGCTGTACAGTCTCTCTAACCCTGGACCAAGAGCACAACTTCGAGACGAGACACAGGGCGAGACGAGACCGATTGTATATAGTGTATAGGGCAACAATTCGGAGTCGAACTGTATTGTCTGATTGTAGGCCTCTTACAACCCACACATGCTCTATTTTTTTGACATGATAGACAACCTTTATGTAACGCCGAATGCCCAAAAATTATGTGGCTTTACTCGTTCTGATACTTTAATCTTAAGCGGAATACTCCTAGGAGTCATTATTCCACCTCTGTTCCAAGCCACATATGAGAAATTACTCGTTTTATCGCTATAAAATCGTTGGACGCAAATGATCGCCGTTTGCGCCAAAATTAAGGCAAGTCCATGGGTATACCCGTCAGTTTCAGTGCCGTATAATGATTTTCCTCAGTCCTTATTGCGACGTCTCATGCCGTAATAACGCTCTTTTCTCATATTCGTCTATTTCGGAGGGCATAAAATGACTTCGCTGCTCGTTACCCGCCTATCCCCGTTTTTTTCACATAATGACTTAAACTGGTCCTTATTCCCTCGCTCAATTACTCATTATTTACCCCGTCCTCGATCCAAATAATGACTCGATTTCTTCATTATGTGGCCTGGAACGTAGACAGCATGATGAGTTCTAGGTCGTTAGTCCGCTTACGCGGGTCGGTAGAAGTGTGAGCTGCATAATGGCTAGTACGTAAGTCCTTATGCGCACTTCCAAGATTAGTTGGCGCTCTTCCAAACTTGAAGCGCTCTCCCGGGAATGGAAAGAGGACTGGAGAGATTTTTTTTCACTGTCAATTTTCCAATAGGGGTTGCCAGTTGGTGTTTCGCTGCCCAGGAATGGAAAATTGGTCTCGTGTGGAATTTGGTGGAAAAATTTGAAGGGAAACGAAAAAACTCACAATTTAGGCTTCATTTGAGTGTTTCTTGCTATTCATCCCGAAGCACTTGGAACTTTCATTTCCCATCCGTTGTCGATTTGCTTCGGTATAGAACAAAAGCCTGTGAAACAGGCGTTTGCCTTTGTGCACCTCGTATCAGCCTCATTCATACATGTGCAGGGCGGCCCTTCAACCAATCGGTAATTTGCCTAAAAAAACGCCTGGGCGACTTCGTTCCGGTCGCTGGCGGAGCCTGAATCATGGGCGTGGTAATAGGGGCGGTGCGACGTTAACCGTGATTGCGCAATCGGAACATTCTCTCTCTTACTAGATTACGGGAAAGAAACGGCCATGTCTGCAGGAAAATTACTCAATTGGTCTGATTTAGAATCGTTTAGACAACCACGACCAAGTTTTGGCATAATGTTAGATGTATTATTTTTTATTTGCCCAATGAAGGATGTCATATTCTCTGAACGATGCGGCGAACACAACAAGCCGCCAATACGCCTTTGCGCATAGGCCGAACAGGCTTCGGTCAATTTTAGGCTTCAAATACATCATTTTCGATAAAGTTCATTTTCCGTGTTGTAACAGGTTATTGAAAGTCTTCGAAAAAAATTAAGGACCTAAATATGTGGCGATTTTCCGCGGAATCTATTCGGGTTGCTCCCTTCAATATCAACGCCGTGTGCTTCTACTGTGATGACTGACATCGACGTCACATGAATAGTAATGAGCAAAATCCCAATTTTCTGGGATTCGTAAACGAAGTCCTGCAGACGATATTTTGGTGATATTCGACCGTGGATATATAACTTAAGAGCGATAGCCCCCCTCTATTTTAGGGGAAAGGATTCTCCTAAGTGTGCTTTAAGCGGTCTACTCGTATGGCTTCCTGGAGACCCAGTCCCTCATGATTCTCTCCATGTCTGAATATGAGGTAGTCACCTCAGGGCGGCGGAAGCAGGCTACAAATTTGGGGGGGGGGGGCCGCCAGACAAAACTGGTGAGGAATTGTTTTGTGTTACTACTGAGCGGAGCGCCACCATTGGTTGGCGAGATCGTACCAGGAAATTTTGTGGTTTACAACCTCCCAGATGGCCGGGGAAACGGCACTTCTGAGCGTTGTGAGCTATTTGTACCCCCATTCATAAAACGGGGGTCATGTCTGCAAAATCATGGTTTTTAATAAAATGTATGTGTGAAAAAATGATAATGCATATCAATGGCTGGAGACAGACAATTCCCGCTGAGGGAGATCTCGGGGAAAGGGATTGTCACACTTCGCACCCTCCGCCCCCCCCACTATCTAAGAAAATCGATTTCGTTTATTTTATAAATTATAAGTAGGTTTAAAGACACCAATTTGTCCCACTTTGGTTTGTCTTCTAAACGTACGTAATAATTTTTGCACTTCAGTGGTCAACTATTGTAAAATTCGAGGGGGGGGTGGAACCAAAAAACATGGTTAATATCTTTCCAGTTGTTTGGTTTCGTCCCCATGACCTACGGGAAAGGGGGGGGGGTCGACCTAAACCCCTAACAGAAGCAAGGCCGATTCCGCTAACCATCGTGCCCACAGTTAGGATGGCAGAATGGGGGCGGGAAGAAAGGGGCTGCCTTTGAGTGGAGCACAACATTAATTACTCAGTTCTCGTCATGGCACTGCCGGGAAATTCACCGTTATGACGACGAAATCGCTTTTCTTAGATGGGGGGGGGGGGTGCGAAGGTGTGACTCCCTTTTCCCGGGCTCTCCTCAGCGAAATTTCTTGTCTCCAGCCCATCGATAGCATTATAATTCTTATACATACATTTTTATTAATAACTACGAGTTTACAGACATGTCCCAGTTTATGACTGGGTGACAAATAGTTCACAACGCTCAGGGAAGTGCAGTTTCAGGCCCCATCTGGAGGTGTTGCGGTGATTTAAAAAAACCCAAAATTTTTAGGTACGATCGCGCCAAACCAAGTGGTTGGGCTCCGCGTAGATAGTACCACAACACACCAAATCATCGCAAGTTTTGTTGCGTCCCCCCCCCCCCAAATTCGTAGGTTCCGCCGCACTGAAGTTATGATACATCAGATTCAACACGTGGAGGAGATCTTGAGGGGTAACTGGGTCTACAGGAAGCCAACCGAAAGCCAGTATGATAGCAGATCGACAACGAATGGAATGACAATTACTGCTCGGATGAAACAGCAAAGAAACACTCCAAATAAAAGCCAATTGTGTTTTTGCGTTTCCTTCAAAATTTTCCATCCAAAATTCCAAACGAAACGCAAATGTTCAGTCTTGGGCAGCGAAAACATCAAACTGGCAACTCGGAGTCCCGGGCGAGCGCTTTATTTTGGAGAGCGCCAACTATTCTTGGGAAGGGCCGCCAATGTTACGTGCAATAAGGACTTCACTTCTAGTCATTATGCAGCTCACACTTCTGCCGACACGCGTAAGCGGACTAACGACCTAGAACTCATTGTGCTGTCCACGTTCCAAGGACCATAATGAGTATCGAGTCATTATCATGGATCGAGACAGGCGGAATAATGAGTAGTAGTTAAGTCATTTTTTTGAATCGGTAATTGGCAGAATAACGAGGAACTAAATCATTATTATGAATTGAGAGAGGAGGAATAAGGACCACCTAAGTCATTATGATGAAAAGGGGATATGGCGGGATAAACGAGCAACTAAGTCATTATAATGCCCTCCGAAAATAGACGATTAATGAGAAAAGAAGTCGGTATTACAGCATGAGACGGTGCAATAATGACCAAGGAACTCATTATTACGGACACTGAGAAAACTGACGGGTAATTACTGACTTGCCGTGAATTTGGGCGCAAACGGCGCTTCATTTTTCGTTTCCAACGATTTTATTGGGCGATTTAAAAAAAGAGCAAATTTTCTCATTATGTGGCTCGGAACATAGGAGGAATAATGACTTATAGGTCGTTATGCCGCTTAAGATTAACGTATGAGAACGAGTAAAGGAAGGCATAATTTTTTGGCGCATTCGGCGTTCCATAAACCTTGCCTAATTGATACATTAGTTTTTTATCTGCGGGTAAGCAGCTCTACAAGTAGTCATGTCTCGTGTCCGTCAGTCGTCCGTCCTTCCTCCGTCGTCGTTTCGTTCGTCCGTTAGTTCGTTCGTTCGTACGGTCTGTTCGGCCACGTTCATTCGTAACTTCGAACCGATATATGCGATCAGGTTTGAAACTTGGTGGGGGGATGAAGCCTGCCACGGGCTAGGCTAGCCGGAGATACAATTTCTTTTGCATAGTGTGATTAGATTTTAACTTAAACCCAATTTGTTGCCCACAGCCCTTCCCATTAATTTTGTGAGAGTGGTGTGTTTACATTATCGTAGGTTTAAAAGGACACAATTGTACCACTTTTTGGGTTCTGCTAAAAGTACGTACTACTGTTGCACTAGTTGGTCAACTATTGACATTCGACGGGATACCAAAAACATTTAAGCTTTCCAGTGTTTGGTTCGTCCCACCTACGGAGTCGACCTAAACCCCTAACAGATGAAGTCCGATACGCTAAAACGTGACCACAGTGGATGGCCAACTGGGGGCGGGAAGGGGCTGCCTGCGTGAGCAACAAATTACCATTCCGATCATGGCACTGGGAAATTCACCGTAATGAGGACGGAAATCGATTTCTTAGATGGGGGGCGGGGGGGGTGCGAAGGTGTGACATTCCTTTTCAGGGCTCTTCCCTCAAGCGGAGAATTGGATGTCTCCAAGCCCATTGATATGCTTATCCTTCTCATACATAATTTATTAATAACTACGAGTTAACAGACATGTCCCAGTTTTATGTCTGGGTACAAATAGTTCACAACGCTCAGGAAGAAGTGCCGTTTCCGGCCATCTGGGAGGTTGATAAAAACCAAAAATTTTTTAGGTACGATTCCGCGCCAACCAATGGTGGCGCTCCGCTTAGCTCTTAGATAGTAACTAACACACAACAATCATCGCAAGGTTTGTTGCGTCCCCCCCCCCCCCCAATTCGTAGCTTCCGCCGCCACTGAACTGAAGTTGGACTACTCAGATATAGACACAGTGGAGAGAATCTTGAGGTAACTGGCTCTCCAGGAAGCATACCGAAGCCAGATCGAAAACGAATGGAAATGAAATACTGCCGGACTGAATAGCATAGAAACACTCAAATAAAGCCAAACTGTGATTTTGCGTTCCTTAAAAATTTTCCATCCAAATTCCACACGAAACGCAAAAGTTCAATTCTTGGGCCGCGGAAAACACCAAACTGGCAACTCTGATCCCGGCGAGCGCTTTAATTTTGGAAGAGCGCCAACTATTCATGGAAGGGCGCAATTTTACGTGCATAAGGATTCTTCTAGCATTATGCAGTCACACTTCTACCCGACACGCGTAAGCGGAATAACGACCTAGACGTCATTATGCTGTCCACGTTCCAGGCAACATAATGAGTAATCGAATCATTATTATGGTTCGAGACGGCGGAATAATGAGTGTGTTAAGTCTGTTTATGAATCGGATTGGCAGAATAAGAGGAACAAAATATTATTTGAATTGAGAGAGGAGGAATAAGGACCACCTAAGTCATTATGATGAACGGGGATAGGCGGGATAACGAGCAACTAAAGTCATTATTATGCCCTCCGAAATAGACGAATATGAGAAAAGAAGCGTTATTACAAGAATGAGACGGTGGCAATAATGACTAAGGACCTCATTATTACGGCACTGAAAAGAAGGGTAATACCATGACTTGCCGTGAATTTTGGCGCAAGCGGCGATCATTTTTCGTCCACCGTTTCTGGCGATAAAACGAGCAATTTCTCATTATGTGGCTTGGAACATAGGAGGAATAATGACTTCTAGGTCGGTATTCCGCTTAAGATTAAAGTATCAGAACGAGTAAAGGCAGCATAATTTTTGGCGCATTGGCGTTCCATAAACTTTGCTCATTGTACATTAGTTTTTATCTGCGGTCAAGCAGCTCTACAAGTATCATGTCTCTCCGTCCGTCCGTCCGTCCTTCCTTCGTTCGTTGTTCGTTCGGTCGTATTCGTTCGTTGTCCGGTCTGTTCGTCACGTTATTCGTAACTTCTGAACCGTATATGCGACAGTTGAAATTGGTGGGGGTGGTGAAGCATGCCATGGCTAGCGAGTTACATTTCTTTTGATAGTGGGATAGATTTAAATAAACCCATTTGTTGCCCACAGCCCTTCCCATAATTTCTATGAGAGTGGTCTGTATACTCCTTGGAGCTGCAGGCCTAGCTATGGATTGGGGGATGTTTAATTTGTCTGTCAGCACGAGGGGCTGGAATACAAGCAATGGAGGGATAAGAGGCAGTTCTGTGGAAGATATGTCATCACCTGAGGGGTTGGCTAGACTTTCCAGTGTTGATCCAAGTGTGTTTCACTGTTCGCTGCTACAGGACGAGGAGTGTGCTGGGTACACATAAAGTTTTGTTGGTTAAATATGCTAATATACAGCTAGGAATGAGTGGTTGGTTATTTTGTGAGCACTGATAGCAAATATTAGGTTAATGTGGTAGATAGATAGAATAGCTAGATAGATAGATAGGTAGATACTTTATTCAATCATGAGCAATAAATAGTACTGTTCCAAGCCAGTCCAAGGTTATGACAGATGACAGTGAAGGTCAATTAAATGTGAACAAACCCATTAATGTGGATGGTGAAGAACATGCAGGTATTCGCCACAGGAGTTTTGCCGTCGCAGCTATCAAGACGTTTCGACTGCGCTTTCTATGATCTGCAGAACAAGTCCACACTTCTTCTTCCCGATAATTCTCCATAATCGACAAGGAATAGGTCTAAACAGCGAGCATAAATCAGGGGTGGCCCCATGTCTAAAAATGTCTAAATAGATTGAGAAGACATACCAGGCAGCCAGATACCTCTATGTCATTCAACAGTACTGAATATGGTACCGATCCACAGTAAGAAATGCCACTGCGACTGCCATGGATGACCCCCCCCCCCCGCCTCTCCAACCTCTTCACTTTGTCTACCTCTTCTCCTGGCCTGGGAGCATTCTTCCTCTGCATCCTTCATGCAAACATCCGAACACTACGGCTTCCTCAACCAGGGATTTACTGATCATCTCTCCAGTCTCTGTATTCAAATTAGATTCTTAGGGTTCGTAAACCACCCCCTCACACCAGGACACACACTTTCCTATATGGCAGGTGTGGGGTTGCTATTGTGTCTCCATCGTTAGCCCCATCCCTAATCCAAAATACTATCAATACTTGACCCCTTCAAATGATACAAACTTTGGTCCTATGATTGCTAACCATTCAGATCCATGTACTGCAACGTTAGGCCTCACTGTATGTCAAGATAAAGTTCTTGCCGAAACTGTGATCAAACAAATGCACAAATGAGAATTCAGTGTCTAGGCCAGGATTCTAACTTTTCACCTTCTCACAAATACCAGTGCAGTTTTAAGGTGATCATTCTCGAGGGCCGGGCCAGGCCGTTTCTAGTGCGGGGGGGGGGGCAATTTCATTGAAGTTGCCCGTCGCAAGGAACTATCTAAAGCGGGAGCGCAACCTTCGTTGCGCGGAGCGTACATATTTTTTTAAAAGCATTCAATGGCTTAGATGCCAATGGTGCAATTAGCAACCTAAAAACAACCTCGTTTCGAAAATATTTTTTGCAATTCAAAACGGAGTCAATTGCTATTTTTTGCTGCCAAAAGGTGCAAATCGAGCATCACAATACATATCGCTGAGTCTCTTCTTTAATTCAGTAGGTCTATCAAGTTTGGAGCACTTCACTGCTATTTGAATTGCAGTCGCTGTCTACACGGCTAACCACTTGCCATGAGAATTAACAATTAAATCCTTTATATACAGTATTGATATGCGTTATTTTTGGCTGATATATATTTTTCAAAATTATTTCTAACACATCGTGCCAGGGGGAAGCTCTTCCCCCCTGTCCCTCATTAGCCATGACGACTTCACTGCCAAGGAGAGAAACATCATCAGCCCATACCCGCATTCATGGATTTTTCATGGGAGTTGGAGTGACCACGTAGAAGTAGAAGACGGGCATGTTTATGGCCTCATGCCTACTAACTGAATGGAATCACAATCACAGAGGTTACACTAGCATCACTAAGAAGCATACAAGTCAAGTTTGGCAGGAAATGCTCCCCAGGCCTATGCACTTCCCAGGCCTTACAAGTTTGTGCATCTCAACTTTTTCAACTATGAGATCTTTTCTGGAAAATGCCCATTGTCACTGTCTATAAAGCAATAAGCAGAGCATAAAATTTTGGTAGTTTATTGGTTGTTTCATTTTGTACCATGACTCTCAATTTCCATAGCCATCGATGTTTTAATATTGCCACCTGATGCCGGGTCGCCCGTTGTCTGGTTGTCTGTAAAAGTTTCCCCCGTGTTATGTGGGGCAAAGTCCCGACGTTGGAACGGTGGTGTGTCCTCAGAACTACCCCCCCTACGTTCCACGGGTAGCCGTGACACTGAATTGAAATTGTACACTTGCAATTTTTAAATCCCCAACGAAATTCATCGATTTAAATTTACACCTAAATTTACACTTGAAATTCTGAATTTGCATTTGAATGTATTTCCCATTCCCCGACGAGGGTTTCCGCGAGTCCCCGACGGAGGCGGGGGGGGGGGGGTCCTGCCGCATTTTTTGCATTTATCTTTCTTCACTTTTTCTCTATTTTTTCCCGTAAAATTATTATCAATCTGTGAGAGAGTTGTTCATTTCAATGGTCTGGTCCTCGCTTTCGCTCCTCGCCAGGTGTTGCGTTCCCCCTCCCCTACCCCTGGCACCGTTCGTGCTCTTTCTGGCTCCCCCTCCCCCACCCCCCAAGAACCCCCGCCCTTGCCTCCTCCTCCCTTACTTTCTGATTTTTTGCTTTGATCAATGGGGAGGGGGGCCATGTCCCCCTGGTCCGCCCTGCACACGCCACTGGACTCATTCTTCAACTAATCAACGCTACAATCCCCCCCTGGAAAACAATGTCCCTGGGGCTTTGGCCTAACTTAGTAGGCCTACTACTGGTACTTTCGTAGGCCTGGAATTGCTATAAATTTCATAAAATCCTTTATTGATTGACCCCCATAGGCATAGCTACTCCATGACAAAGTAGCCACTAAAGCATCCAGATACATTGATAAGTGTACCCGAGAACAATTCTCTTCAGGGAAGTGCAGTCAATGTCATATCACTTTCGCGAACTGGTCCAATGTCATAAAGGTCCAATTCATCTGGAAAAGCGAAACCAATTCATGTTCACGGTTCATATGATAATTGATATCGTTTAGGCCTACTCGCAGTAACTCGCAAAATTCATCACAAAACCATCACTTCCCCCTCCTCCCCATACATTAGTGATTGAAATCAATAATATTCATCTCTCCTTCTCTTCTACACAGTATCATGTGCTGGAGAGTTTCGTATTGGGGAGCAATAGCATACGTTCCTGTTTTCTAGGCCGGGTTCTTTATATTCATTTCATTTTTTTATCATGGTGAGGGTTCAATATTTTAGAGGGTTGACTACAAATTAGGTTGAATAGGCTAACAATACGCTTGGAAAATCGTGTAACCCCAGGATACTCTTCGGTTTGAACAGACAAATGACATTCTTTAGAGCAATTTGACTGGCTAATGCCAATATATCCCCCTGTCAAATACAAGCATTCTCAAAGTGAGCACAATGAACCATTCTCATGCTTCTGACTCCTTTGCCTACTGTATACTTGTGTGACTACTGTGAGTGACTGCAAACAAGTTGAAGCTAGCACCAATACTGGTCCCTGGGCAGTTTCCCACATTGACCAAGTTAGGGCCGACTCTACTTGCTAGTTCATAGTGACAGCTCAACACATAATGCAGGCTGTTTTTTCGCTGACCACAAAATATTCCGAGAAAAAACTGATACCAATATTTTTTGCTGGTCTCGAAGGCGAGACTGAAGAATTTCCAAGACAGGAGGGTTCGCTACCGAGACCAAAGGGTGTCGACCCGATTCGAGACCAGAACCACAAAACCGGTCTCGGGACCGAGCCCGGTCTCGAGACCGAGTAGCGAGGCAGGGGTGAGAATTCCTGCTCCCAGGATCTCCATATCAATCGCCCGGACAAAGTACAGCGACTCGAAGCAGCCACTTTCCTACACAGAAAGGAAGCGGGGTGAAAGTTGGTGTCCTGTGACGACATAACGGTTCCTTGGACGCAGGGGCCCTCAGGTTTGCAGGCGGACACTCTCTTGTTCCTGTCCCCTAACCGCTTAGGATGAGTTGGCAGGGCAATTCCCTTTCTTCCATTTCCCTTTCTACAGATTAGACCTACGACACTCTGCTGTATGGCTAAGTTATTGGGTTAAACTGATAATGTGGCGTTCTGGTAAATATTATCGCGATATTGGGAACTGATTGATCTCAAAAGTAGAAGTCCCCAACTATTTCAAGCGGGGAGTAATTTTCATTGATTTTCACGATCTAGGATGTAGTGAAATTAAACCCTCGTGAGTAACGAATAACTCTAAAGAGCCGATAGATATTGTAGTCGGTTCGGCCATTTCACTTATACTGTTGCTTGTTGCCATAGCAATAGTTGCTAGGTCACAATTGTGGTGGTTGGGACCCATTCACTGATATCTAATGTGGGGTACCCATGGTTTGCTGGGTGGTCCAGCCCCCAATGAGGTGCACTCGAAAAAGTTTCCGTTGGTGTGTTGTTGCGTGTGTGTGCGTTTGTGTGTGCGTGAGTGTGTGGCGGTGTGCGTGTGGGGTGGTGCTGTTGCTTTCGTGTTTGTGTCAGATTTTGTTCTGGTTTTTCCTTCCCCGCAGTAAATATCTTCAGTTTGAGTGGCCAACGTCCTAACTTCAACCACACACCCCTAATATCACAAGTCCCAAAACACACATTTTCTCTCAAAATGGAAAAAACTTTCAAAATTGTGAAATATTAGGAGGTGGGAAACACTTTTTGGTGCAATTTTTTATTCTGTACCTCAGCCTCGTGGCCTTTGACTACAATTGAGTTCTAGCCTCCTTGTCACCATGGTTCAAGGCTATAGGCCAACGTTACGCAGTTCGACGACCGAGCTCCACATTCACACTTATCAATGCGCTGGGTTCATGATTGAGCAAGTAGCTATCTGCTCACCCAACATCAAGCCTGGGAAATCCTCTTCCACATAGCCATGACGAATCCATGCTCTCACCGTTATCGTTTACCTATTGGAGTCTACTTGAGGATTTCTTTTCAACTAGCAAGCAACGATTACACATGGATCTCCCTCAGTAGTTGAAACCATATGTTTAGTCACTAGTTAGGAATCTCGGGTCGCCCTATCTGGTAGGAAATGAAAACTGGACCAACCAGGATCATGGAGGTATTTAATGTGTTGTTGTATATATATCTTGGCGACTGATTCTACGGTATACACCTAACGTTTCAAACTGAATAATGATTATGTTTTAACCCACATTTTTCAGCTGGCTCAAAGCTATTGGATCCCTCAATGAAAGGCTGCCTAGAGGCCATCTTGGACCCTAACTGGCCCACTTTCGAACCGAAATATTATACAGTTCCGAGCAGGAACTGAACCAACAGTGAAAATCAATTAGAATAATCTCATAATTACATCATTCCTATAATGGATAATCCTATAGCCACCTTAACCCACATGTTTTCTTGACGCGAAGGAGCATGGAGAGCCGATAGGCTCACCTTGAATGTAGCCCACCACAATTACATAACAACACAACGTTTCCCATCGACTTACAAAGACAACTCACCGACCCCTTTCACCATCAACCTCAACCCCTCTCGAGCTCAGATCAGGTTTTCTTTCTTCGATTGAAGCTACCACCATGTACCCCCCCAATGACGTCCCCATGCAATTTAATTTACCCCGCCCGAACGATCCGACGGGGATTTCGAGCTGACGGCGGCTTCAAGCTAGCTGATCGTTCAAACATATTGGTCACTGAATGAATCTACTTTATCAATAAGGCAGGAATATCTCGAGAAAAATGTGAAAATATATAGTCCAAGATTCATTGGCTGGAGTGCTATACCAATTAAGTTGCACAGTTTAATAGAGGCAGGCCGGACTCCTCCTGCCGTCTAGCGAGAAGAGAAACACTAAGGGTCTATTCATTCCGAAAGGTAACACCTGGCGGACGCACATGGGTGGAAAAATGGTGTGCTACTTTACTCCAGTGTAATTCCTCTGAGAAGAAAACAGATTTGGACCAGTGGCGGATACTGAGAAGGGGGGGGGGGCAACATAGGGAAGTTCACATTTTGGGTGTGGATTTTTGTCCCCCCCATCCAGAAAATTGCCGCCTCCCTTTGCTCTTCGAGTTGGAATCATAAGTGTAACTCTATTGTAATAATAATTCCATGTATCAAAGCCTGTGTCCGACATCCTAGGACACTATGTAGTAGCCTACAGTTTGTAAACAGCGCCCATGAAATTTCATGCGAAAACTGCAACATATCATTATTTTTACTTAGCTTGAATGATCTAAGCTGTTCTTGTCAGAGGTATGCCATGACAACTATGGAGACACATACTACCTGACTACCGGCCCCATAGACTAAGCTGTCTATTAAATGACCCCGCCCATCGTACGCGTATGACAGAATGTCACTACACTAACAAAACACCCGCGCGATCGGGGGCGCACTCGGCGCGCCCCCCCACCTAAACAAATATAAGAGGATTTTTTTGAAGATTTCATTGTGTTTTATTTTTTTTTTGCCGACTTGAGACGTCATTGTTTTAAGCTTGGAACATGGCATCAGCTTAAAACGCCCGGGAAGGTTCAATTCCGGCCATCTGGGCGCTCGTAAAACCCCAATTTTCTTGTACGACGCGCCAACACGATGGTGGCGCTCCGGGTAGATGATAATTTGGTGGCCCCCCCCCCCGTCAAATGTCTGTGCCCCCCTTGTGCCCCTAGATTAAAAGTCCTGGTGATACCACTGCGCAAGGCACCTCTTTTGCAAGTCAATTTTATTTGAGAGAATGGACTAATGACTGGGTGCAGCATGACTTTGGGCATGCATGTGAATGGATGATTTTTTTTTTTTTTTTGGATGGGGGGGGGGGGGGGGGCTTCTAAGCCACGTCCAAACTCCAGAGAGCCACAATTTTTGAGGCCACCATTCCCAGAAATCCTGGGTACAGAATGTAACTAAGAACAACTCCAAGAAGTGCCGTTTCCGGCCATTTGTGTGGGTTTGTGACGCCACAAATTTCTTGTACGCCTATTGGCGCCGATTGATTCTCCGATATGGGGGGGGAGGGGCAAGGGCCATTTTCCAACAGAAATAGTGTGTGGAAAACGTCATGGGAGCATTCTCGAATATTGGTGGGGACAGACAGTGTCCCCGCCCCCTCCCCGTTTTCGGCGCCCAATCAGTTTGTACGCGGCGCGCCCAACCGGTGGTGGGCTTCCGCTTAATAGTGGCAAGGTTATCTTGAACCCCTCTGTCAAACTATTTTGCGCCCCCTCTAACCGAAATCCTAGATCCGCCCCTGAGACCACTGTCCGTCACCTATGTTCAGCTAGCTTCCGTATCGTATACCGCAGACAAGCCGATCGAGTTGATGAAAAGCTTAGATCAGCATTAACTAGATTGATATACTAGTTATCGCATCTACGGTAAGTATGTCTATAAGGAACTATTCCCAATACGAAACCGCGATTCCTGTATATGTCACTTGCAATGCTTTCATTCTAACCGGTGTCTTCCACTGGCCGGTTTATATAATGTTTACCTCATAGGGGCCTACTTAACCACTTGATCGTACAAACGGTCAACATTCGTTAATCATAGTTGATGGTGGTTACCCGAATAGTCCCGGTTCTGGCCTTGGGATACATATATTGTTTCATTTTGTACCTGGCGCAGGCTCAATTTTTCAAAATTTCCTGACACGCTCCGCGCCAACCGATAGTGGCGCTCCGCTTAGATAGTCACATAGTAATTGGCCATATAAAATCTAGCGCCCCCCTGATCGACTGCCCCCCCCCCCCCCTTCATCATCGTTGGGGCTAGATCAGCCCCGTTGGATGGACAACACCGTCTGGTAGGCTATGAATACTGTATCACACCTGAATAGTCACACGTCATAGTCCATGGGGCTCCAACATGTTAAAGTGTCATGTTCATAATATTAACAGCATTCAACTCTCTGCAGGAAAAAAACAGGGATCCGGTTAGCCTTCAGCAACGCAACCTGATCTAAATTCATCTACCAGTCAATGGTATATGTTTTCCTCAGTATGAGCTACGACGGGCCCGATTAACTTCGCGGTCCTATTGAATCCGAAGCGAGTAGAAAAGAAGCTTGCGCCTGATACCACACTCTTAGAAACGTTGTGTAGAATTATACAACATTGTACCTATTCCGGTTTTGTGTCTACTTGCACCAAACATTGTTTTGAAGTTGTGTAAAAACAATACACAATTGTGCAGTGATTGCATTGACAATGATTGTGTAATTTCTCACACAACACCGGGTAGGTGCGGAAAAAGAAGAGGCGGAAAGGTGATACCAGTGAGGACTCGAGGCCTGATTGATTGTGACCCAGTAGTTAGGACGCTAACGTTGCAGGCTGAGCCTGATTGGGTCATTTGTTTTGGTTCATATCTCCTATCTTTCTGTTTAATTTCATTTCGCGAAAGGATCACTAGATCACCTTTTATGCCTATCCGCCCTTTGCGGTGTTTTGAAAAAAAAAATGAATCGTACAGGGTTTTTTCGCTGTACAATATTGCAAAATATTCGCAGAATGGGATTGCTCATTTTTCAGGGATTGCCCTCTTGACTCTTAATTGTTATGATTTGAATGTGGAACTCGATGGCTGCCAGATATGACTAATATGAGCAGGTTGGAGGAACAACTCGTTTGACGTTTCACTGCAGCCTTAACAAAAAGGAGCAAAGTTATACGACTTCCTGTGCAAATTTGTTTGAATGCAATCAAGACAAACGAACGGGAAGAGTTTGAAACTCAAAAATGTTTGGTTTGGATTTTATTATACACTATTTTCACATTTGTACGTTTCGAAGCAATCTGCCGCCTTCCACTGCCGGTACCGCATCAAACGGCGCCGTCCATTATTTCCACGGGTATTTCCACGGGTATTACAATGCTCGCTTAAACGAACACTCTTTGTTTACATATTTACTTAACAGCGCAGGGGAGAGTGAGGTTTTGCACGCAAGACCAATCAATGGAAGCACTCGTCAAACAAGTTCCCCTTTTCGGGCATCACTATATGGGTGTCAATAACCAAACACTGGACGCAATTCCAGTTCCCTTCCACTGAACAACCGAATTGAATAAGATAACCGAAAATGTCGCGAGGGTCACTAAAATGAGACTGACATAGGCCTACATTCGGGATAGCATGCTGTATTGAAGAAAATACAAATACTGTCAGCGAAGGACTGAGCGGATATCAGTATATGACCCTTTCAACCTAATATTTGGAAAGGTGTGTACGTCTCCCTCTCGAATCAGAATAACATCCAGGATCGAGTCCCGACAATCTCATCAATGTTAGGATTCCTCGGGTGCATTTATAGCAGATATAAACTTATAGCAGATATAAAGCGTTCAAAATCGGCCACTTACAGGAATGTTTCGAATGATAGAAGCCAGTCTGTTGACGAAGGCAATACAGTGCGCGCGTTGTTAATCACCCGAAGACAACGTGTGAGCTGTTGGGGCAAGCCGAACGCTGAATAACCGGCGCTAGACAGACAGTAGTACCCAATCTAAGAAGAAGATCTGCGCCACTCTAAACTGCCACGAAGAACTAAAGCTTCACACCCCGTTCAGTTCATTATACTAGTAATACCAACCAGAAACAGATTTGAGGAATTCAGGATTTTCGACGAGCTCATTTGAGGATATAGGGTTCCGTGAGTGCAGATATAAAACGTTTGAAATGGAGTCGACTCCGCTATTGACGAACCATTCCTCCCCAGCTCCAAGCTTCGCCGTTGAGACCTCATTGGCATTGCCGGATGCCCATGGAACGCGTAAATGGCCATGTAAGTTCTGGTTTATTCTGAAGGTTCTGAATCTTTTCTACCATAAGAGAGTGGTGACAGAGAGAAGGTGCACATCTGTAAGGTGAAGGATTATCTCGCGGAGAGGCGAGTGACGAGTACTCGGTGTCGTCCACGAGATACCGGAGTGCCAAGAACATGGATTACTTGTTACTCGCTTACGAGGATGACAAGGATTTAATGACCATGTCGACTGTTCATTGAATACCACGCAGAACGCGTACGGTGGTGAGGCTGAAATTCCACTGGTGGAACAGCATGGGGGAGCCAGAGGTGTACAGCGAGAGAGATATTGGTAAGTCCCGAAATGTTGACAAGAATAGGTGTGTGGTCAATGTCATGCAGGCGTGTGATTCCACTAGTCTCGTTTTAAGACGTTAGTAGGCCTATATTTTCCATTTCCTGCTGGCGATCATTATCGACACTTACTTGGTAAGCCGTCAGTCAATGCGGGAAGGTGGATCCGCCCCCCCCCCCTATATTTAAAAAGACTTCCACACCTGATGCCGTTTGCACACACTAACTATACTATAGCTCCTCACTGCTTTGGATCAGCGACTTCCATCACGTGGTTGCGTCATTACTAGTGGGAATCATCAATTCTGTTTAAACTGACTATGATGATGATCTGATGACTAAAATACGGCTGTTTGTTAAGTCATATCCCTTCTCATACTCAACAGCTTCAGAAACTCTTGTATGTCTGTTGCTTGAGTTACATTCGTCATTTATTTAATCATCTCCACTACACACTTTCCCATGTAGGTGTTCGGCGATGGAACCACAGCGGGAGTGGGCATATTGGCATGTGGCACTCCTACTCTTGGAGATATCTATCTTGTGTACAACGGGGGCATGGTCGTCTGAGCTTTCTGGGAAAACCGAGAGATCCTTCAAATCATGATCAAATGACGATGATAATCATCATCTAACATACCCTTCATGTCCCTCTACTCAAAGCTGAGGAGCTTCAACGTGGTCGGTACGGCTCGGACCAAATTCAATGGGCCGACAGCCCTCAATGTGAGATACCTAGTCGTGCGAGGACAGTTCCTGGATCTACCTCGGATGAGAGGTAAGTCGTACAGTCGTAGCTTGCCGGCACGGCTGGCGGCAATGTTTGATATACCCCCGTGTTTTCCACCCTGTGGCCTCAAATTGGGCCGAGAAGAGGGAATTGTACTTTCTTTCTAACAAACACAATTTTTTGTAAATGGAGGTGGCCGTTTGTGTTCTTTCTCAGGGGGGGGCGCCGTAACATTTTTGAAACATCTTGGATTTTTTTAGGATCGGAATGCGACTAAACGGTTAGTATAAAAGTTGAGTTAATATGTTATTAAAATGAAAGAATAAAAAACATCGGGGTTTAATAAGTTTATTTGTGACTTGATAGAAAAGGTGATAAAACGGTTCTATAACATGTAACTTCTAAAAATGTTTCATATGATCGGAACGCGATAAAAACGCGGAGAGCTAGTTGCCCGTCTTCCGTACAAATACAATCATTAAAAAAAAATGATAAAGACATAGTGTTATGGTTTGTAACTTTGTTTAACAATTTGAATGTTATATGTGAGGCTATAGGTGATATTCGCGCATTGCAAATCATTTTACTGTCGATTGGAGAATAGTCCGCTACCTTTTTAGTTTTGTGAAAATGACCCCCGTTTTTCATTCTGGATAAAAGTCACAGGAAGATCTACTGTCATACATGTGTGTGCGTATGTGTGAGACCGTGGTCGTAAACACGATAGCTCGATCACGTCTGGATGGATCAAGCTCATAGGCCTGAATCAATGATTCCAGTAATTTTTCAGGATAGCTGGAAGGTCCAGGTTATACTCACTGATCGGGATCTAATATCGATGTGTGTCTTTTGGTCGTGGAAAGTGCACGAGTTCGGTTAACTTTGTTATTAACTTATATTGATGAGAGATCATTTTGGAAAAGGCAAAATTTTTGAAATCCTGTTCGGTATGGACCAATGTGTTCAGCAAAACGAGTAATATGATCCTTCTATTGTTCTGTGTCTGGTAAAATTTGATCACAAGTTAGTCAAGGAAATATTTCACCTTTTTTGGTTTTTTCGTATAGGTTTGCCAGGGAAGTGGTTTATCGGCCTTTGTATCGTCTACCCTCTCCTCGTCGAAGCCTACCGTGCAGCGATATTCCTCTATTTTCTGCGAGTGCGATATCACGCCGTACACTATCGTGACCGTGGTTGTCGGATAAAAGCATTTTTCGAGTTTTGGAGTATCTACACCTACCTGCTGTACTTCGTCCGATCGTCCTTCCAATCTCAACTCAACCTCGTCCTCGCCTACGTCCAAGGAAAACGAAGGCGAGGAAGGAAACTTTCCCGGGGTGTTCCTTTTCGCTACGCGGCGTAACTTTTTGTAAGTTTCAAGTGCTGCGATCTGATATCCGCCATTATGTTCCCAGTCGCAGTCCTTGCCGTTGTCGCAAACGCCACCAGGGACTACCTGATATCTAACGACAGTTGTATGACCCAAGATCCTGACGCCTACAGTTTTTCATCACACCTCTCCTGGCTGGGTTGGATCGAGACGGGGATGGCACTGGCGACCTACCTCTTTGGAATCGGAGGATTCCAAGTCACTTACATGTGGGACCAGTTCATCGCCAATCTGCTCCATTTGAAGGAGGATAAGTTCCCCGGTTTCTGGAAATGTCTACTTGAAGACACGAAACACCTCGAGATAGGATCTGGTTATCATGCTGGCCTCTGTCGTGTTCTCAGTGTTAGGTGTCTATGGTGGGTTTGAATTTAGCGACCAAGTTCTTGTATATCTCTTAAACTCCTGCAACACTAATGTGACGTTAGCGACTTGTATGTGATGGGACTCCAATCTTTATACCCTCATGCGTGGTCCCGCATAAACTAAATAACTAACTAAATAATCTAACTAAACAACTAACTAACTAACTAAGTAACTAAATAACTAACTAACTAACTCACTAACTAACTAAACTAAATAAATGACTGACTGACTGATGACTCCTGACTGATGACGACCGACTGACCGGCTGGCCAAACAACCAACTAACCACTTAACTATACTCGCCAAATCTCCATGCAGAAGGGATATTCTGAACTGAACGAGTTCACGTCTCATTGGTAATAACTGACTGACTGACTGACTGGGACAATGACCAAGTAACCAACTATGTGATCAGAGGGGCAACACTAAGGACGTCAAGCGGAACTCGTCAATTGCAGTCACAAGAGTCACATACTTGACAGACCCTTACAACATTCAGCTCCAATGTTTGCTGCTGAATAACGATTGCTGTTTGGTAATTGGCCTCTTTTCTTATTGGCGATAGTGCAATTGATAACAATCTCTTGTTTATACCAATTTTTGTTGATGGAGCCATATCAGCAGAAGAGGGCTTCCCAGGATATTAATTAGAAGTATAGTACTTGCGATTGCCCCACGTTCGTGGACAATCACGGTCCTGCGAATATCGTCGTTGAGCTCTTTCAGACTAAACCATCGGAGAAACCGAGGCTAATATCCCGCCTCGGCTTTATTGCCATATTTATCGAGTAGACCAAATACGTGGAAGCTAGGACCGCTATCTATCCTTCTCTGAGTACCGGGGGCCAACTTATAGAGCACCGATACGACGACCAACGCCAGTCACGGCACCGATCGAACTTATTGGCAAAAAGAGTTACTACAAATAACACACAACATTCTGTTGCAGACACGATGGGCAGTTGGTTGGCTGATCATATGGTGAGGGAGGTAATGGTTCAACATAACTATACTATCAGTAGATTAGTTTGCTTTGATTCGTTGGATTAAGTGTGGTGAAAAGGGATAACATGTCCTGTGTATAAATGTATCGTTTCTTAATGCCACCTATACGGGATTATGAAATGGATAAACAAATATAAAATGAATTTGAGAAAAGAAGAATCGGGAAAGAGGGTGGAGGCCTCGTTTTATAAATTGAGGAAAATGTCGAATTCGTGAGGAAAAACGAATTCGAAAGTTACAATATGGAGGCAATTGGCTAGAAATAATATTTGCAATTGGGATTTATGTTATGTGGGGTGTTGCCACCAATGCCACTAAACGCGAACAAAGGGGTGGTTAAGTCCATTCCCCCACAGTCATTAGCTCGTCTAAAAAAACAGTGTTTCCATGAGTGAATTTAATTTCAAAGTTTAAGAAGATGAAGATGCTAACAAAAAGTGACAACACCCTACTTTTTAGCTTGAGCGTATAGTAGCAAAACCGACTACAGTTACAGAGAGCCCGGCAAGTATATTCGATTATATTCACAAAACAAATGAGATCGTGACTAGATGTAGGGGGCACATCAAGAGTATAGCTAAGTGTTCATTATCATGTTGTTGTTTTTTCTGTTTTTTTTTTTTCCCCTGTTTTTTCGAATGGCTGGTAGAATATGCATGGGGCTTGCAGAGAATGCGTTTACACCTAACAACAACGAATCTTCGACAGAGCGCGATGACTCACTACTGTGAAGAAAAAAGTTTCATCTGAACAACCTGTCCGCTTGTGTTTCAAAGCGAACAACATCAACCATTAGCCGGGAATGTACGCATCAAGCACAAGCCGACACTGGATTCACCCAGCTTTCCACATAAAGGTCTTGCTTTGCCCACAAAATTTACATGTTTCAATGGGAACTATCCGTGAGTTTCACCCTTGACTCGACCTGGAGTACCTTTAGGACCCTTCGTAATGTTGTCCATGCAAGCTCTTTGAACATACCAACATCTCTACATAACTGACTAAGAGTAGAGAGTTTTAAAAACATCTCTCTACCAATGATGGACTGCATCTATCAGAAGAGGGCTCCCAGGATTACCCACCAGGAATATCCAGCAATTAATTTAGAAGTATAGTCCTTGCTGATTGCCCCCGGCCATACGTGGACAATCACGGTCCTTCGAATCTCGGTCGTTCGTTATCTCTTTTCAGACTCCCAACCATCGGCGAACCGAGGCTATAATCCGCGCTCGGCTTTATTGCCATATTTATCGAGTAGACCAACTACTTGGAGCTAGGCCCCCGCGATCTCTCCTCTCAGAGTACGGGGGCCACTATAAGCCCGAGCCGACGCAACGCCAGCACGGCACCGATCGAAACTATTGGCAGAAAAGATGTTACTACAAACCACACACAAATTTGTTGGCCGACAACGATGTGCTAGTTGTTTGCTGATCAGATGGTGATGGAGGTAATGGTCAACATCACTATACTAAAGTAGATTAGTTTTGATTCGTTGATTAAGTGTGGTGAAAGGGATAACATGTCCTGTGTATAAAAAATGTTATCGTTTTTTCTTATGGCCACCTATAGGATGGGATGAAAGGATAAACAATATAAAAATGATTCTACAAGACAGAATCGGGAAGAGGGTGAGGCCCGTTTTATAAATGGAGGAAAATGTGAATTCGTGAGGAAAAACGAATTCGAAATTACAATATGGAGGCAATCTGGCTAGAAATAATATTGCATATTTTGTGATTTATTGTTATGTGTGGTTTGTTGCCACCAAATGTCCACTAACGTATCACGGGTGTTAAGTCCATTTCCCACCACAGTCATTTAGCTCGTCTAAAACATTGTTCCGATGAGTGATTTTAATTTCAAAGTTTAAGAAATGCAACAAAAAGTGACAACACCTATTATTATTTTGCCTTGAGCGATGTATCAAACCGCTCAGTACAAGAGCCCGGCAGGTATAGGTCGATATATTCACACAACAAATGAGACGTTGACTTAGATGTAGGGGGCATCCAGATTATAGCTAAGTGTCATTATCCAGTTGTTGTTGTTTTTTTCTGTTTTTTTTTCTTCTTTCGATGGCTGCGGTCGAATGCATGGGGTTGTCAAGAGAATGCGTACATGTGTATCACGTCACCAATCGGGCTGTACATTGAGTGAGATAACCTCTTATCCGGACAGATAATTTGGAAGACGGAGAACGTTACCTAATAATGTACTGCCGCACTCCTCTTTATTGGCAAAAGTTACTTTACTACTAAACATGTGCGCGCCCAAATAACCTGAGAGCAAAAAAGAGGTATCAATTTGAATGACTCAATTAAGAAATGCTGTCATCTATGAGAATATTATTTACCAGAAACGAAATAAAACACATAACTTATATTCGGCCAAGGCGAGGTAGAATACTTGGGAAAGAAATAAAAAACATGGTAACATAAGAGCCATTCGGAAAAGGTGGTAGAAAGTTCAGACGGCTGATTCAAATCCCTAGTACCTGACCCAAACCTTTCCGTTTGATGACCGTGTGGACGATGAAAGGAATTTGAATTGTTATCTGACTTTTGCTAGGGTATATATCGATTCTTTCTCGAGCGAAGCCGCTTGAATGGTTTAGATCGTATTCATCGAATAGACACCGATAAAAATTCGTGCCAACGGAGCGTCATTTTGACCCTCATGTATACCCTCTGGGTTCCTCAAGGGTCAATTATAGGACCTCTGGTATTTTTGCCATTTAATATTATATTTCATGTATGTCATCAACATGGCTACTCCGATATGTATGCAGATGACACTGCCTTTTATGCCAGAGATAAAAAAATCCAGGAAAGTTAATTTAAACTCGAGATTGTAAAATATTCTGAAATGGTGCTCTGATTACAAAATGGTTATCAATGATGAGAATACTAAAACTTTGTCGACATGTTCAGACAACGAGCAAACCAACATGTCTGGGATTGATTCTTTTCAATTGTCCTGATGGGTGAACGTCATTCAACTAACACCTAATCAGAGGAACTTTCGAGTTGATTTCAATTTAACGTTACAGGATCAAATCGGTTATTTTTGCAAGGCTGTTTAAGCCCGCTCTTTCATGTAAAAACAAACACACCTGTACCCAGTACTGAACATATAGAGAAATTTCTAGAGTGCTGCATGAATTGTACTGAATGCTATTTTCCACGAATATCCGCAGACCTGTAGTGAACTCGGTTAGTCAGGTTAGTTGGCTTCCCAACAATGGATTAGGTATACTATTGTATGACCTTCGCCCTCAGAATCTGAAGAAGTAAGTTTAATTACACGTGATGTCCATATAATTACGTTTTACGACTAACGAGAAAGTTCTCCTCTGTTGCAACAAAGGAATGTATAATCTATTCCCTCATGTCCATAGTTTTTAACGTTTACTTAGAGATCATTCATAAATTAACCTTTTCTTCGTATGTTTATATGTCTTCATCCAGGTTTCCAGGTTTCTTAATTTCCTGTAGACCCGAAACACTTGAAAAATTATGCACTTTTGGCTATTCGATTCAAATTCGAAACTCGGTATGATTAATCGAAGCAGGGTATCCGTTCCACTCGGAACCCTGTCGGTTCCAGATTTCAACCTGGGGTCCGCACTGGAATTAATTTAATTGGACTTAAGCCAATATTCCAACGCGCTTGGTTTGGGTTTGACAAAAATTGAATCAGTGTAGAGTGATACAAAATCGGGGCATGTCACCTATATTTTCTATAACGGTCCGGAAAAGTGGGGGGGGGGAAATTGGATATTATGTCCCCCTCCCCCAAACTTTTGAAAGTGGGGGACATGTCCACCCCCCCCGCCCCCCCCCCCCCGTCCCCCACCTGTTGACGCCCATGCGAGCATCACTCGACGTCAGAGTAGGCATGTACATTGCAGATTATGCAGGCGAATAAAACCGCGCAATATTTTCGGTACCAGTTCAATGTCAGATGGGATCAACCACGATAACTCTTACGAGCACGTTACTGGGATATTAGCAGTATCAATCAACTTCAAACTAGCATTGTATAGTTGTATATATAGGAAAGTCCCATTATTCCGACATCGAGAGGGGCCCATTCGTGAGAAGGCTTGCTAGAACGAAACCTGGATTCATGTAAATTATAGGCATGTATCTTGTAAATATGGAGGAAGGACTATAGCCCTCATTGTTTTTGACTAGTTTGAGGTCAATGTAACAAACCGCGCTGTCAGTGGAATATCACGTTCAAGTTCCGATTAAGCGAGTATATGTCGCGGATAGGAGGAAGTGAGACCCCAAATGTTGAGGACTATTCCAGGATATTCAAGGTCAACAGAGGTGAATTTCTGTTGGGTCTTTTCAGTAGGATATCTAGCCAGGCGCGCACCGAGAGATCGCCTTGGGAGGGGGGGGGGGGGTGAATGGGCCTCATAAATGGCCTCACCCTTCCGATTTGGCAATAAGTATAATTTATAATGGCCCCCTAGACACATGCTGCTGCAATATTTGCTAAATAACATCGTAAAACCCTCTATTTAATTACATTAGCTCTGGGTTAGAAATTTAATTGATTCATCAACGTGGGTCTTGGGGGGAGGGTACTGACCCCCCCCCGTGCTAACGGCACTCTACTAGCCAATTCAAACGATTAGGAAAAAAAAATGGCTGCAGGTTGCAGATCGAGAGGACGCTATCGTTCGGTCGAGAGGTGGTCAAATCGGGAAAGTCTGTCAACACGACTCTGTAGACTGCCATATGTTTCAATTGGTTTTCGAATATGGACAAGGTGGTTTTTTTAAAACACCCCAACAAAACAACGAATCTTTCGACCGAGGAGACTCACTACTGTGGAATAAACAAGTTTCCATTCTGAAACAACTTCCGCTGTGTTTTCACAAGGCGAACCCATCAACCATAGCGGGGAATGTACGGCACTCAGCACAAGCCGACCTGGGATTCACCACGCTTTCCACATAAAATGTGGCTTGCTTTGCCCAAAATTTCATGTTTCAAATGGGACTATCCTCTTGAGTTTCTAACCCTCTACCACCTGACTCGAACGCAGTATAACCTTCTTTAGGGACCCTTCTTAATGTTGTCAGCAAGCTCTTTGAACATACCAACATCCTCTACAACTGACTTAAGAGTAAGAGAGTTTTTCAAAGAACATTTTTCCTATAGTCCACCCATCACAATACCATGTGCCTCTAATCTACTGACAGAGACGGTACCTGGTCCCTAAGTCGGAAGATTGATGACCACAACCAGGATATTATGTCAATGCATTGGTTCATCCGGGTTCACTTATTTAAGTATACCCGATGTACAATACATCGTATTACAACAACCAGCAGGGCCACTCACGCGATGTCTTTTTTCTTAGTAACTATCCGATTTTTCGATGCTTGGCTCAATTAGGAATGCAGCCATAAGAAATCAGCCTTTGGCTGCTAAAACTAGAATTCAGCTGCGTGCCGCGACTGTATATTGCATCTGGAGAGTCTGACTCACGACTGAAACCTACAAACCGCCAAGGCGGAACCTGCCCAGCCCTATTATTTAATAGGGTGCAACTTTCTGTGAACTCCAGAGTGCGCAAGCTCATCAGAGCGTGCGATGCGTATGGCATATAGAATCACGCCCTGAAATAATATCAACTTGACTAATACACAAACAATACGCTTCGTCACGGAACTAGGGTTGTTAACAAACAGAATAGGCTGCGGGATTCTCTAGTAACCATGGGCGTCACAGGTGGTGACGGGGAGACATGTCCCCCACTTTCAAAAGTTTGGGGATTGGGAACATCATATCGTTTGTCCCCCCCCCCCCCACACACACACACTTTTCCGGACTGTAATTAAAAAAATAATATGCACTTCCCCGATTTTTGTATCACTCTAAACTGATTCAATTGTTGTCTATCCAAACAATAATCGCGTTGGAAATTGTCCTGAAGTCCACTAATGTCCAGGTGCGGACGCCAAGGGAAGATCTGGACCGTACTAGGGCCGAAGTCGAAGGATTACCCATTGTTTCATACCGAGTTTCATCGAATTTTCAAATGGAAATAGCCAAAAGTGAATATTTTTCAAGTGTTCGCTCGCAATGGCGTTTTTCTTCCAGCGTTGTTAGGCTAAATATGGCGGGTAATGTGCAGAATCATTTTTGTTCACTCGAATAATGTCAGAAGCCTTGTGGTATACTGCCCCCCCCCCATTTTTCTGAGATGAAAAATTCGTGGAAAGTTGGGGAGGAAAAAGGCAAGGATACGAATGCCTGAGTTTTTTGCAGACCTTTTCGATGAAATGCCCGGAAACCTGCAGAAAAAATCGCGTGCTTCGCGCGCGCCGGTATTTTTCAATGACTGACGTCCCGTACGCCTATGGCTTTTCCCTTCGATCCCAACCAGAGGCGTTCGGTAGACCCCTGGATCCCACGCAAACAAGCCCCAGTAGAAAAGCTAATAAACAAATACCATGTGTGATAATTGGTAAATCATCTTAATATACACATTGACAACTTTTTTGTCTGTCTGATCTTTTACTCAAATCACACATGTAGATGGTGCTATTGAGCCTGGCAGATGCCGTTTCCGTCGATCTTGAGGTTATGAAAATCTGAAATTTCGCGGTACCTTCGCGCCAACAGATGGTGGCCGCTCCGCTTAGATTGTAAATTGCACTCGATGTTTCCCCGTCTCTGTTCAAAACGATCCGACGCCCCTGCTAGTAACTATTTGTAACAAGAACCCTATGGCTTGGGTGAAAACAGCAGAACACGCTATTGAACTATTTATATGTAAAGCTCTTAGCAAAAACCAAAGCCACTGCTTATGTTGTCAGGAGTGTTGCCGTACTAGGTTGTCAACTCAAATTCCTCTGTTTCGACCATGCTCTGATCAGGATGATTGTACAAATATACTCAATTCCTAAGCAGAGGAACCACCGATTGTGGAACAGGCGAGTATATCGGTTCGAGAACGAACTTCCCTCTTAATTGACCAAAGAAGAGTTAAGACCAGTTCACATGATTGTTAGTGAGTAGAACCTCTGTGCTTTAGTGTCATGACTCTGCCCCCGATGCAAGTGCAATAGCTATCATCTGGCTACACAGCAACAGAAGAGTCGACAGACTCTTATATTAATTATAACCGAAAAGAAACAGAATGATAAGATTCAGTCACTCGAACATATTTCATACAGATATTGTCGTATTGAATTGCTTAATTAGGCCAAAAAAATGAAAAATACCGAAAGGTTTTAAAGAGAAAATGCGGAATTGCATTTCATTCGGTCACGGAACATTGACAGTTGAATCGTTGTAGGCAAGTACCAATATTATAGGCCTTGAGGGATACTTATACACAAGATGACACACCGGCAATCACGAGGGGGGGGGGGGGGGGTTGGCTGCATTCAGAATGCAAGAAACAGCTATATACATGGTAGCCATCTATACACACAATTAGATGAGACTTTTAGCCAACGCGTGGTCTAGTGGTCTAGTGATAATGCTTGGAACTCAACGGTTGTTGGTTCGAGTCACAGATGAGGGAGTGTTTTTTTTCTCCTAAGCGGAAAGAATGAAATGGGCTGGCCACGTAGCCGGGTAATGGAGGGATTCGTTGGGCGCGACATTAAAAGCAGTAGGCTGAGGGGTGACGGTATAGGGTAATGTACCCCGCAGCTAGGCGTTTTTCACAGGCGATGCCCACAACTTTCCGTCTTTCTTGAAAGCCGGTAATAGGGCAATGAACTTCATACACCTCGGTGGTCAAAGTAGCTTCTTCCGCCGATATTCTCGATATTTCACCTCTTTCATAGGTAGAAAGATGCAGTTACCCCCTTCCAGCTACCAGTTCTACTTTCGGTTGGTGTAATAATGATCACGGTGAGGCCAAGTCATTAAAGAAGGGATTTAAGGAGGAGGAGAACATCGTTTTAGGTTACTTTCAAGATAGCTTTTCGTTTCATACACTAGAGTAGATGATCTTTTAGATGAAAGTCATGACCAGTTAAATCACCGCACGAAACCCCTAGTTCAGGAACATCCTTGCAACACGTACATGCACCAAAATTATTTAGAGGTCGAGGAAACTTACTTGATGCATTCTTCCAGTTCTTCCAGCTATTTTCCACATAAAAAAACTGTCAATGAGTGATTACTCTACTAATAATCTGATGTCACTTTCCAATGAAGCAACGAAATATGACCACGGTTTCTGAAACGAATTAAAGGAGGAGTTATAATCAAGTTTAATGGTATTGTACCTGAAATAGTATCGACTCCCGAGGACCTATATGAGTTTCCGATTTGGCTTGTACAGCTGTAGGCTTGTACCTGAGAAGAAAGGGAAGAAAAAAAAACAATCAGAAAGAGAGCGAGAGAAAAACAAAACAAAACAAGACACAAAAGTTGTGTAGTGATGCCATGCGTTACTTGTAACAATATCAAACTTCCTTAATATAGTGTCTTTGAACAGCCTTAAGATAAACACCTTGTCACAGAATTTAAACAATGCAAGCAGGCATTGTCAGTGAGAGTGGATTAAAAATGCTATGTTGAGTGCGAATACTGAGAGATAGAATACTGACTGGCCGCCATCGTTATATGCGGTGATATGAGGGGTGGGCTCCAATGGGCCACAAGAAGATAATAAATGGTATGAACTAGCGGTATAAATTTCCACATTTGCTCCGATAAATGATGGATCGTGACAACAGAATGAAAACTGGACTGCGACGTTGAATTGCTTCAATCGGAAGATCTTCCATAGAATTCGATTACCGTGATGCGGCATCCATGTCACATCCGATACAAATTGTAATTTGCCAACTCAGTGTTCGTACCTTTATTCGGATTATATTTTGCTGCTATAAGCAGCTCTCCCTTTGGTATAAACGGCACGAGAAAAATTGTTGACACCCATTGGAATATTAGGAGTATTACATTTCGAAGGATTTGAAATGGGATGTCAATGTAGATGCGATGTGGGAAGAATGGGCTTCAGCAGAAGTTATATTTTTGCGTCGGTTGAGATCATTCCATGTTCGTCAGGAGCTATGTGAAGTTCTACCGGGCGTGTGGTCGGATGGTATTTTAACACTTTCGTATCCACGTCTGTTTACAAACAGTACAACAGATGAGAATAGAAACCACGTACTTCCGGGAGTGTACATACAGACACAAAAATTACGGCTGTGACCTTCCCTCTTAGATGATATGTATGTGACACGAGTGCAAGAAAAGCCAGTGCATAGTCGAGGCCCCAGCCCATCCGTAGTTCCAATTTTCGGCGAAACCCATTGCCTCCCGGAGGCGCTTATAGGTCAATCCAAGCCCCGACAACGCGCATTGTTAAATAGTTCTATCCTTACTGCAGTGCGACCATTTAACGAACTTACTACAGTGCTTTGATCACTGTAATAATTTTTCGTGGTTGTTTGTCTTTTCGTTCGAATCTGTACAACAGTTCATAACAGTTATTGTATTGTAATTTTATAAAATGCTATTATAACACTACGCCTTACACTATTATATATTACCTATAATACGAAAAACTCAGTTTCTATCGCTCCACACCAACTGCAGATAATTCAGACACATCTTCATGCCCATACTCGCGTGTATCCGCTATTCATGGGGTCAACGGGGTAATCGCGGGGGGATGCGGGGGATGTATCCCCCAATTTTTATTACACATTGCGGCAGTTTTATTACAAACGGGACTAGCTTTTTTATTTACAACGGGATTAATTTTATTACAAAACGGGGCAGCTATTACAAAACGGGCCAGTTTTATTACAAACGGGCAGCTATTACCAAATTGCAGCGTTTCTTTACAAAACGGGTCAGTCAATCGCTGATTTGGATTGGTTCAAGTCAAATCCCGCGTTGACTCCGATGTACGCGATGCATGCGTTGGATGTTTCGTTAACATCAAATGGGCGAGACTGAGCCTTCGCGATGGTTACACAGCATCGCAAAGGCATTTTGCCATCGCGACCTGTAATCGTCGACTTCGCGAAGGGTAAGCATCGCTTCACAAAGGCCGATTTCGCTTAGCACCCATTGTGTTCTATCGCGATGGCTTCCATAAGAGGCCGTCGCCATCGTGTGCTTGTAGATGTGCGCGGCTTGGTCGTGTTATAACAGTTCGTAATTGCTCTTTCGCTCCGTAGATTATGGACATTATTAGGGTCTTATACGGGCAGTGTACGGGCAGTTGTAACGGAACTCTCATTCTCTTATAGTTGGATAGAGGCGTGCATGGATTAGCAGCTAAGCGTAAAATGTCGCACCAATCTCAAAGCGGGCTAATACAGCAAATAACGTCATTTTTCAAAAACGTGGAGACGAAGAGGTAGAGTTCGTTCGATAGCTGAGTCATCGTCTGAGACATTTTTAAAACTGGAGCTCCATCACAAGCCAATCTGCCAATGTAACGTGATCGTCCTATCACTGAACCAATTGATGTATTTGCCTGTGACTGACTGTCGTTGAGGTCTGCCCTCATTAACATCACAGGTTATGTTTGTCTTACATATTTAGTTCTTCTTGCGTCATTTCACTGATCAAATGTTATATAGCTTTTCAAAGATGCCACAATTCTCTTTAACAATCCCCAATCGAGATAATATTTCATTCTTGAAGGCATGATAAAACACAGCTTAAAAAACCCTCATGCTGTATCCCGGGCGTCTGGGAGGTTGTGAAACAACAATTTCGGGCTACGCTCCGCGTCAATTAATGGTGGCGCTCCGCTTAATGTCCATCTAGCAATCACACCCCCCCCCCCCACTTCAAAAACAAATCTACGGGCTACGCCCCTGCAATGGAGTCATGCCCGCTTCCCACATCCGCACCTTGGAAATTCCGAGCCTATAATTCACTCCTCCTCCAGCGCACCTGGTAGACTCAGTGATTGAAGTGCAGTTGCATTCGTCACTCAAAGGGAAAATTATTCAATGCACATTCAATCGCACACACGTTTTGCTACGACAACTATAGCTAGTATACGGCCGACTACTACTAGACTAAATGTAATATGTGTGGTGACTGAAGATTCCTTGGCGCATCCAGTAGTAGACAGGCGAATGATGAACCCACGACCTTGTGGGAGTGTACAATAATACAAGAATACTACTGAATCACTGACGTAGAAATTAGTGAGGTATTACGAGCAACTCAATAAGCTACAAACTGACACTATTTCGAAATCAGCTATGCCTAGGCTAGGCATTAGGTACTAGGCTGGCAGATAGTCAATTTGGAAGTGAGCACCACTTCCAGCAACACGTTGATAGCTAGCACCAATTCTCGTAAAATATGGTGCTGGGTGTAAAGAGGTCCAACTGTTTAATCCTATAAATGGAAAGAACAGATCAATTCCAACCTTTATAACCAACTCACAGTGACAGTTCCTGGCACTGTAAAAACTCTGGAACAAAGTGTGGTATCTTCAGGAATGTTGTTCTTTTACTTTCTTCCTATTTCTTTCTATAACCCAGTACTGCACTACTACGGCCAAAATAACAAAATCACACACATTTCCGAGGTGGCGATCACAGTGGTGGGGCACACATGTGGGTGAGGTGTCAAAAGTTGGAAATGACTTTCTCCATTTCTGAGGGTGCAAAAAGTTGCCCCTGTTCCATTTCCCCCCGGCCCCACACTACAATTCGGCCGAATGTGCAAAATTGCACATTTATTGGTGGTGTTGGGGTCCAGCAACCAGATGTAGTTTTGACTACTGATTCTAAAACAAAATCCCCATGACATATCCTATTAACATCCTAACTGCATAAACCTTCAATGAACACCCTCCGATTCTCACTGGTGTTCATTTATGACTATCTCATAAGGTTCTTTTGAAATCCGATAATGTTGATTAGTCCGAAAAATGGTAAAGGGATATCGAGGTCACAGGTCACACAGATGGGGGTCCAAACGAACAAGTTAATCATAATGCGCAACTCAAAACTTTGGCAGACATTTCGTTTCCATTTATGACAAAAAAAAACTATTTTTTACCTACCCCTACTTTGACCTTTGATACACTTGGTGACATGACCGGTTTTTTTTTTTTTTTTTTTCATAATAATGTTTAACCCTCGAGGAGATACAACCCAGTCCTACAATCATTATGTATTTAAAGTAATTACTGCCAATGCCCTATTACCAAAAAGGTATCGAAAGCAACCTTTGACCCCTTGTAACTTGAGAACCCGTCCCGATTGATGTGGGATTAGCTTCTGGTATTCAGAACCATAGCTACTGTCGCATCTCCAAAAATTGTCATGTCTATTTTCTTTGCCCTGTAACTCCATGTTTTCCGATATGTGACCCTGCCCTTCTGAACTTCACATCACCAGGTGCAGTTTGCCCACTGATTCTTGAAACCCCCCCCCCCCAGGAAAACACTTTGTAACATGTCACTAATTTCAATAAAACTTGAACGCTGATTCTTCCCACACAAGGTCACATGGGGTCAAACCATTTTGATCAGAAGGTACCTTTGGGCCCCCAAAATTGCCCAAATTTGATCGGATTAAAACCTGTAAAGGTCAAATTGGGTCTAAGATCTACAGATAAGGTCAACGAGTGGATCATAATGGTGCACCTTATAACCTCGCGCCATTTGTTGACGTTCGAGACCTTGGGTTACAATCCTCTTTCTGTGAAAATGTTACCCTATTGAAATACACCAACCAGTCCTACCAGCATAGTTATTCCAAAGTATCCGCTTATGCTATTGACAAAAGTATTAAAAACAACCTTTGACCACTTGTAAATTAAGAACCGAGTGCCCGATGAAGGCGGGAGTTTGTTTCGCGTTATTTAGCACACGAGCTTTGTCCCACATCATTATCCCAAACCCTCATAACCCCTGCAGACATTTGGTTCCCATGCTATAGACAAAAATACTAATTTTCGACCTCTAATTGACCTTTATGGACCCTGGCCCCTGAATATGCTCCCTTACAATTAACCACAAACGCCCAAAAGATCAACGATATAGGACCCGCTAATAGAAGTTATCGCCCTTGTCAGGCAACAGGAAACTAAGGAAAATCTACACCAAATGAACGAACTACAGGCCGAATATGAACTTGATACATGCTTGCAGAGGTGTCACATACACACACAATACACACCACAACTTCAATGCATTTACCGACATAATTCCTTTGTCGCGGGCAGGAAATCAACAAGGAGTGCCAATGGCACAGTAGCTCACCTTGTACAATATTTCATCACGCTGGACAGCTGCTGGCTGGCGGGTCTTGATGACCTGAAAATTATCACGAACTTTTGGGCAGAGTGTAGGCTCATCCAGTACCAAGTTTGTGGAATCGGCCCAACTTGACAAAAGTTGCATGCATTGATCTGGAACATCACCACTTTTTTCGGGGCCAAATGTACTCCGCCCACCAAGATATGTGAAATTCGCGAAAAAGGCCAAAAAAGCGCAAATTATACTGTCCGGTTTAATAAACCTGTACCTCAAATTTCCTGAACACCATGAATTGTACTATTAGTACTGATGACATCACAGAAGTTTCCTGATCAGCGGATCCAAAAATTAAATTCGGGACAAAATTAGTGTTACCGCTCTTTAATGACTTCTGACCTCAAATCTCTGAGCACCCTCTTAGTACAACGGTCAATGATGAAACTGATAAATTCATGTGATCAAAGGGAATCCATGGCAGAAGAAGCATGCCACGTTTCAAAACTGCCACTTTTCAGCTATACCCTCTTAGTACTTGAATCCAGAATTCCGGAACACCCCATATACAATTGGCCACTGATGACACTGACCACTGTTGTGATCACCAGATCCACCCTGTAGGAGAAGCAGGTTCTGCAACGTTTCAACAAAATGGGTGATATGCTCTTTTAATGACCATCACCACAAATCCTGATCACCCTTATAGTCCAACGGTCAGTGATATACTGACCAACCATCATGATCACCCAATGCAATCTGTGGGAGAAGAAGCGTTTTGATTGAGTGACTCCAAAATGACTTTTTTGGTTTTTTGCATTTTTGGCAGAGAAATGGACCATGATTACCTTAAACCTCAAATTCCTGGAACACCCCGTATGTACCAATCGGTCACTTATTTAAGACCAACTTTCAGAATATCTGATTTCACACTGTAGAGGGAAAAGCATTTTTTGCAGTTTTTTTGTTTTTTCTACGCCAAATGGACCGAAATTTGACCCCATGTATGTGATTGGACCCAGTAGGTACCATGGTCAATGACAATTACTGAACATCTTCCATGATCATCCAATTCAATCTGTGGAAAGAAAGCGGTTCTGATGTTCGACCCAAACATGGACCTATGCGTCAAAATGAACCCCTAGTGACCCCCCTTGACCCGAATTCCTGACACCCGGATTGCCCTTTACTCAGTGCTCATTGTGACCAACATCTCATCATCATCATCAGATTTTCCCCACCATAGACTGGAGAAGGTGTAGCAATTGGAATCAATTGTGGACAGACTAGATAAATTAGTCGATAGTGAATAGACGCGCACGATCAAATAGCTTCACCCGGCCATATGACAGGTGAGGCTTCAAAAAAAAACTACTACACAATGAATTTGAATCAAGGTTTCAAAGTATCACCCAAATGATGGGCATTTGCGAGATTTAGGGTTGATTGGCAACAAGTTTAATCCTGACTAGCGAATACGGTGATTGTTACAAGGAGTCTTGCGAATAATGGACATCCTTCCTAGCAGTTGGATCCCCTACGCTCTATGGCTATGTGTGCCAATATGATGGGTATCAAACGAGGAAGGTGTGTCACATTCTCCAAACAGTTCGCCATCGATCGGGATGATATCTTGATAAGACACTAATGAAACCTGTCAAAAATGCAGAATTAACTCTAAACTGCATATGGAGAACGCCTACCTTCATCCAAAAATGAAATCAAGCAAGGCTTAATAGGAGAGATGATTGGAATTATTCATAATCAGTAAGTATGAGTAAACCCTATAACTTGACTGGTATAGGAAAGCCTATTGGACTATTACAACCCTGTTGTAAACTTGCTCAATCTGGCCACCCATCTGCTAGGACTCAGTTGAATCCACTCATTCCCTCAGCTCCAAGCGAAAACTCTTGAGTAAAGTCGAATTTTTGCGTCCAGGTTTCTCCAAGGTTTATATACGGTAGTACAATTTTGCACAAATCTAAACTCCACCCCCACCATCCCCCAAGCGCCTGAAATGCGGCAGTCAGTCCTAGAGTCAGCCCATGGTTTGTTAGCCTGAACAAAGTTCAGGAAGAGGATTAACGACACTTTGTTGTGTGTGTGTGCGTATGTATGCACTCATGAACACTGCCTTAAAGGCCCCACACACGATCAATTTTTTCGTCAATTAATTTGATGTCAGTCAATTGATATCAATTCATTAACGAGAAAATTGATCGTGTGTGAGAGACATTGACAGCGAATTAATTGAAACAATATCATTGAAGCAACCGTTGACGGATCAAAGTTCCTTTGATATTTATTGACGGCTCGTCAGTAAATATCAAAGGAACTTCGCCAAAAACCGCAGTGTGATACTGAGTCTGTCGTTTGCGGATATGGATTCACGAATTGATGGTATCCTTTTTCACTATTATTGGCCTCATAATATTTAGAAGTTCATCAAACGATGCAGCGTCCATTCTCAGGAACTTCTGTAATCGTGCGGCTCATCTTCCCTTAACTCCCTGAGCAACCGGGGCATGTCCGAGCTGATTTCGACGGAGAAGCCATTTTTTCGACCACTCCTCCTCTTCTTTTGCTTTGGAGTATCCTCCAGGGCAATTGCCTGCTAAAGCAGACGATATGGAGAGCCGTTCCAAAAATAGAGAGGGCGATCGCTCTTTATAGTCTATATACCACGGTCGAATATCACCAACATATGTATGCAGGGACTGTCGTTCGACAAATCCATAAAAATTGGGATTTTGCTCATTACGATCAGGTTGACGTAAGAGTCCAGCATCAGTTGCACACGGCAGTGATATGGATGGGAGCACCCTGAAAGATTCCGCGGAAATCGCCCTATATCTAGGTCATAAATATTTACCGCAGACTTTCAATAACCTTTTACAACACCGAAAATGAGACTTTATCGAAGAATGATGCATTGAAGCCTAAATTCCAAATCAGACCAATAGAGTAAATTTTCCAGCAGACATGGTCGTTTCCAGTATTAGGGAAGAAGAATGTCCGATGCGCAATTCAACGTGGAGTCGCACGCCCACTAGTACCGTCCATGATTCAGCTCCACAGCGAGCAGAACGAAGTTCGCACAGGCGTTTTTTTAGGCAAATCCCCGATTGTTAAAGGCTCATCCATGCACATATGAGTGAATGAGGCTGATACGAGGTGAACAAAGCAAACGCCTGTTTCAACATGATACCAGGGCGAAGAAATATTGCAAGTGCAATAGGGACCCTTTCCATGCAAAGATTTCGGTCGGAATGATAATTGACACAAAAAGCTGAAGAAAAAAAAACATTGATCGTGTGTGGGGAACATCAATTAATCGAATCAATTAATTGACGAAAAAATTGATCGTGTGTGGGGGCCTTAAGACGTAATACATCTGTTAGGGCGACAGGCCACCCTCGGGGCGCACGGAGGTCCTGAACATCGTATATGGAGCTGGGGAAATCACACTCGACTGCGCGCCTGCTGAGGAGAAAGTGGAGCGCGGCCCTGGGCCACACGTTGGGGTCGCCTGAAATGTAGAGGACGCCTTTTCGGCCGTTGCCTTAACGAGGATTTCCAAGTACGCGTTGAGGGAGTTTGTTATGAGTGCGAGTACGTATGCCTCGTAGGCATAATTTCTAAAGCCTCCTGTGGAATAACTATAAAAAAGTTACTTACTCGCATATGACGAACCTCGCCGGGAATTGGGAGTAGGCCTTATGTATATGTGAAAGTTGTCTGGCTCATTTGTTAGGACACGATTAGTTTTTACATCCGTTTCTAATATGCGCTATTGTTATCGGAACCACAGATGAAATATCTGCGCGCGATTGAATATGACCAATCAAACACGAGCTGATATGAGCTTTATATATGGGCGGGTGGAACAGCGTATTGTGCAAGTGTGCCTGGAAAGCTGTCGTGGACCAATATCTGAAGTGAAGATAATAGCCTACCGATAACGTGAGGCTTAGTGATTTCCGTTGAAGGCCAATGTGCGCGATGACAGTCTAACCAAAACACACTAAGGGGATATGTTCATTTAATTACCACGAAGGTTAAGATTTTTCTATCAAATACGAAAATTACGGCAAATTACCGCAATCAACCTTTTCTCCTTTCCCTGATTAACAGCAAATCGGTAGAAAAAATCACTCCTACTGAACAGTAGCTTTCACAATATTATATAGTAATGTTTCTATATTTCAAAGGAAAACTATTATAATACTTGACATTTTTTACTGGAGTAGCTTAGTACAACAGAACATACGAATATGTCACACAGATAATCGAAATACCCACCTGCAATATGTATGCTACCCTAACATGAGCCGATGTGGAAAAAATCGGGATACTAGATTAGGAATGGCGCTCCGATATTGAACCGACCCCATAAAGTAGAGTAGTCATATTATACAAAAATCAACTATACTTGTTGAACTTGATGCGTTGTGAAATTTAAAACTATATCTACCTCAGTACATTCGGAACGTGAAGCTCATATTTCAATAGACTCTGGTGGTGAGGTGGAGCAGGTCTTTTTTCACATCAACTAAAAAAACTCTTATATGTTACATTTTAGGAAAGCAATGATTCTAACTGTAGGGTCCATAAATAATGGGATGATCAAACAACAGAAGAATGTTTGTGTGCGAGTGTGCGTGCCTGTGTCCGTGTGGGCGTGTGTGTGTGGGCGTGTGTGTGTGGGCGTGTGTGTGTGGGCGTGTGTGTGTGGGCGTGTGTGTGTGGGCGTGTGTGTGTGGGCGTGTGTGTGTGGGCGTGTGTGTGTGGGCGTGTGTGTGTGGGCGTGTGTGTGTGTGTGTGTTGTGTGTGTGTGTGTGTGTGTTGCGTGTGTGTGTGTGCGTGACACGACTTGTTCACTTGCGATTTCGATCTCAACTCCACATGGATGGATGAAGGTCATACTTGGTACGTGGGTTTCCCGTGATAAGTGTATGGTCCTTAATTTTCAAAGGTCGTGTTTGTTTTGATTTGAAGCGACTTTATTTCAACCATGATAACCATAACAATATAAGAGCAAATATATGACATAAACAAATAGAATTATAGTAAATGTACACAAGACTGGGTAAGTAACAAAATGAGTAACATGGTTGAGGGGTTTGTCAGCTACTGAAATCGTTGTTAGACGCGAATGTCCCAAACAAATTTAAAACAACATCACGGAGATCGCCAAAAACAACAATACCCCCCCAACCTCACCTCCCCTCTCACACACAAATGACAATAGGTGAAGTAATATACTGAATAGCTAGCTACATATTCAAGTAGAGGTCGTTCAAATTTTGTTCGAAGCGTGACAAGGAAGGTTGATTGCATCAGTTTAAAGCCTTGGGAGAGTATTCCAGAACGCCGCGATGTTGGGATAATCTCAATCTACGACGAGGAATCCTAGCATCGGAGGTTAGTTCTAGTGTGAAACGAGAAATGTTTCTGCTGAACATTTTGGCAATCGACATAGGCACAGGGTCGTTTTTTCCATGGAACACGAAACAGTAGTATAAAATTTCAAGATGCTCTTAATTTTCAGAACAAGAAGTTCTATTAAATAATGCTTTCAACAATGTTGTAGTCCAATGCATCCGAGGCCAAGGCCGAGGCCGATGCCGCACTCTCGAGGCCGAGGCTGAGGCCGCACCCACGAGGCCGAGGCAGGGCGAGGCCGAGGCCGGATAGTAAAATTGAGCAGAACATTTTAAATTACCAGTTTGTTTAATATACATAAATAATTTTTGTGTTGGTCTTCCCGATGGCTATAGCTAGAATTCTGATTATAAATGGCGACCACCAAGTTCAAGGCCAGAAGACGGGAGGATTGACAAAAGTTGATATGCAACACATTTTATTCTTGTAGGTCCGTACTCAGAATGGAAAAAATATGAATGCAGTCGTAAAAATGTTAATGCTTGTGAGATTTGCTATAAAGGTTATACTTTTCATGCACATTACTATAACTCCAATGCAGCCCCCCACGAAAACACCATTACTAGTTTTCTGCCACCACAGGGATTGTCATGAGGGTTTTTCTTTTATCAGTGTAGGGAAACGGTGCACAGTAATAATGTTTTCTCATGGCCCTATCAGTTGCCTGCCCATTCATCTCAGATATTTAGTTTTGCTAAGAACAAGGTTTTAAGATTACACTGATGTGTAATGTGTTGCCCCCTGAGGCTTTATGTTATAAACAAATGCGAAGCTCATGATCTCTTGCAGTACCTGTGGGAATAACGACGAACATATTTCACCTGACAGCTTTCTCGCTACAGATCCGAAGCAAAGTAAATTTGACATTCTCATAAAGTCTGTCTCTATGTTTTCCTGTACACTTTCAATGGAAGGTTTCCTGTGTGTTTTTACCATGAAGCGCTCCTGTGTCGTTACACCGGATAGGTCTGTCGATCGTGGGGTTTCATTTGGTGAGATCCAGCTGTGCGATTTGGACTCCGCTGATGATGCTGCAATTACTCCCTGAGTTTGTGGATTCTCTGTGGTTGCCTTGAAGCACGTCAGGAACCATATCCGCTTGGCCTAGAGGTATCTTGGGTCAAGACCAGTCTCTTGCTGGCATCTTGGACTCTGTTGAGTCGGACCCGGTCTTGTGTGAGAGAGTTGGGGGGATACAAGAGTCTTTTTCCTCTACCTTGGCAGTCTCATCAGTGGCTCTGGGTCTTGTAAGCATGAGGTTAGTAGACCCTAGGCCTGGCTTGTGGAGTCAAGAGGTCACTGGATAGTGGCGTTTGGCGATCACGCTATCTGTGCAGAAGAATCGAGCTACGTGTTTTTGGCTCTGCTGTGCTGCCAGCGGGACTTGGACGCTCACTGCTGGGCTGGGACGTAGGCTGGTTCTTTCTTCACTACTCGCTTCGTCGTCCTTGTCACCGCTGGCAAGACCGTGTGTCTAATGCCAGGGTGCGCGGGGAGGCGGGGATGGTGAGGGTCAGCTGTTTGGTTCGTGATCGACAACTGCGCTTCTTCGGGCATCCTGTTCACCGGATTCTGTCTGTACGGGATCCGGTGGGTTGAGGCCGCCTGCCAGGACGGCTTCGTAGCTCTTGGTTGACGCAGCTTCGCGGGTACCTCATGGAGTTAGGTGGGATGGGTCAGGCCCGGCCCTGGTCGCTTGCCGGAGGAGCCGGGTGAATGGAAGCGGCCGGTGGACGCGGCGAGGTGCCTTCCAGGCAGATGCCCCCATGAGTGAGTGTTCACATGTCACCGCGCCGGTGCAGGCTTCACTGCTTTGTACACAAAGCTACATATGCGTATGCGTGGACTGTGGCTGCGTACCCCGCTGTGATATTTTCCATAAGAAATGGGAGCCAGGAATCCTCCAGATTACCTCCATTTATTGGTGTTGCATTCATGCATTGGGGCCTCTTATTTGTTATTTGATTTTCGGAAGTACATCCAGAGGTACCGCGGGCCGGAGCGCTGTTGAGCTGTATAGGTCACTCAGAACCGAAACTACACATGAAGTCTCCCGCATCCCCCAAACTGTGCATTTGTGCATTTTATTATAGCGTAAGTTGGCATTTTGTGATGATGTAGCTGTTCACTAGCAGTTCGGCCTACGTAATTGAAGGACAACTGCGAAATGAATTATAAAGAGGCTGCTATTTTAGCTGGAGATTCGTTGATACGACTATCCGGTACGGAGTTACAGTCATTGAAGTTGTGAGGTGTGTTGCGAAGATCGAAACGGAATCCCTATGCACAAGCAAGGCAAACAATCTTTGTTTCTATTGAAATTCACACTTATTTTCACTTCGAAAAGTATTTAGTCTATGGGAGAGGATCGCTGTAGTAGGTTGGTATAGGTGTTGATGGTTACTTCAGAGAGGGAAAGACAACAGGACTTCTGCTGAATGCTGACTTGGTCAACAAAATGAAACAATGAAATACCTAACCTAACTTCCCGGGTTGTCCAAGTGTGACGTCGTGCATTATTCCGCAATTGGGGTTCTCCCTAATTTCTCTGCATAATGGACAAAACTTTGAAGGCCAACAACTCTACATAAGGAACATCGTATTGAAATTGGGTTGGGACCAAAAGATACAGTTTTCCTTTCTCCGCGATATACAGTAACCTCTGTTGTATCCAAGTCTGCCGTTTCCTTTAACACGCGGGTGAAGTTCCTGGAGAGTATCATGTTCATGGTGGCGCTATTGCAGAATGCGGTGGTTGCACTTTCGTGTTTGATGATCTATCCATATCCAGTCATTACAGAAATTCGTGGTTTGAACCTAATGATAGACTGCTGCTGTTATTGCTGACCATTCCCACGACTTCTACTGCTACAAGGAACTGGAGTACTGGATTCAAGGAGCATTGTACGTAATATACTGCAAATTAGTCATTGTCATAGTAAGTTTACACGTCAGTCCACTTGGGATCATGAAGGGCAGTTTACCACATGGCACAGTAGTTTCCCAGAAGACTGCTACCTTCGTTGTTTGAGTTACGATAAATGGGCGTTTCTTGTCCTCCTTTGGTACTTCAATAAAAATACTGGCCAACGCTCCTGTAGTGTAAGGAGCCAGACCAGGGTCCGAAATACTTTTCAATTTCGGGGGCTATTTTGAAAAAAAATCGCCCCCTAAAACTATTTTCGGGGGCTACTTGAGAGCTTTCGGGGGCTACTTGAAAAACATTAATTTGTTCAAAATAACCTCAAAATGGCTATGACACTGATAATTTATATTGCCACTGTGGTGAGTCACTTAGAATGAGCCCTTTCAGTAAGGAGGGGGTAGGAAACTTGTCTCTTGCCCAGAGGCTGGGTGATTGGAAGCGGAGCCTGCGGAGGGTGGACATGGCCTCCGCAGGCATCATGTGGTCCTCTCGTCAGGCTGCAACCCGCAAGTTACACTATAATCGCACGTCAAGACATGGAATATACGTATCTGTTTCTTGTGCTTCTTAATATTTATGGTAATGATAACAGGGTGACTCTGCCTACAGTTTTAGTTGTAGCTGCATGGGTGGCAATCCTGGAGACAATGAAAATGCCCTCCCATTTGAGTTCTCAACTTTTGGGGAACTAGCCTAAGCCCATACATGCCCCCACACCCATATAGAGCAAGGCGCCTCTCGTGCTAGCTGAGCTAGCGACAGGCTGTAAATGGCTTTTTTGCCACCAGTGTTAATATTGATGTTAGCAGGACCCACCTGTGGGTAGGGGCGAGAGGAATAAGGCACTGATGCTGGTGTTATTAGGATACTGCAGCCTAGACACTCCCAAAACCTTAAGATTACTCCCAAACTAACCAATTAATTCTCAGGTCCGATCTGTGAGATTTTCACTCCAAATCAATATATTCTACAGTGTATTTATGAAGGGCCAGTAACATGTCCATGTGCATCTGTTAGATGTGTACATGATCGTGGACTCGGTGACAAGTGAGGGAATTAATAGCTACGATCACAAAATCAAGTTCGGAAACGTGGATCCTAACTAATGCAGGTACTGCAAGCCTAGGACACATCCCAAACCTAGTACTTCCAAATCTAACTAATTATTTTTTAGGTCCGCTCTGTGAGACTTCAATAATATTCTGTCAATATATAGAAGGCAATAATTCTGGTTCCTGGGTGCCAGTCAGTAACATGTTCATGTGCTAATCCTGTCATACTTTACATGCTGGGGGTGACAATGTGAGGGAGTTGATAGCTACGATCACAAAAGCAACTAGAAAAACCGTGTATCCTAACTACACGCTGTAGCATAGGCAAATTTAACATAGGCCACCCAAGCAATCTTCCGAAATTGTGGTCATAATTTCATTCAATTTGGGTGTTTTTAGGTTTGATTTGGCACAAATCAGCTGTATCCTGCTCTCATACCTTTCTTGCCAAGGAATTCTAACAACTTCACATGTTTCGGCAGTGTTATGGTTAAATAATTAATGCTAAGAATTTGAAATCCCAACTAAATTTGAGAACTCCCTGCAAAAACACTTTTGTTTCTGGGGAATTGGGTATTATTAAACTCGACTGTCGATATCGCGACAATCCTGAGCGGCCAATGCTGCGTACCCCTTTCGAGTTACGTGGTTACGTGTATATGTATGGGTGGGTCCAGTGGGAGGTTCAATGCAGTACCCAATGGTGTTTGTGACTCACTGGAATATTTTAATCGATGTACGTGAGTTATAATGAAATAGTGGTCTTACTGTAACTTCGTGATTCACAGAAATCATAAACATTTTCGATGGTATTTGGCCCGAAATCAGAATCGCTTTTTGCTTGGACATTTACTAATGCCAAATGAAGAATTTTTCAGCGGCGATTTTCCCAATATTTTGATATTTTTTCGCCCCCCTTAATGTGATTTCGAGAGCTCTTTTTTAACATTGCGGGGGCGATTCGCCCGCGCCCCCGTGTTTTTCGGACGCTGAGCCAGACGGTCATGGTATAGGGTTGGCAGCTATGATTTAGGGAATAATGAACAAATACAAGGGCCTTTGTTGCAGATTGAAAAACGGGATGACATCATAATAGGAGGTTAGAAAATCCAGAGGCGTAGCCCGAGGGGATTTTGCCTCCGGTTACGTATGACGTCAAAACCGGGTTTTAATTGAAAACAAAGGCCCGAGTTGGTTATTATTCTATTACTAAATATTTGATTATTCCTCACGAAAAACGCGAGAAGAGAAATAGAAAAACAGAAAAATAACCGCCTTTATCGATTCATATTCAAATCTCCCAAATGCTCAATGACAAAACGACTGTAAAAACGCAGAATGTAAACACAGATGCATGGCGTGTTGCCAACATTGCGCACAAAACAATACCTGAATGCCACTATAGAAAACGTTCGTTGCATGATACCGTTGTACATTACGAATGGCCAGGCGAGCGGACAGTTCTAATTTTAGGCACTCGCAGTTAGTTACAGTAGCTAATTGTTCACGATAACACATAGCCAATAGTCCAATACTGGTGTACTACTACTAGCCTTGATCGAGTCGATCGAATGAGTGCAGTGGATTCTTGATACAGACACCATGTTGCGGTCGGGATTAATACGGGGAATCCGAGAGAGTAGTTATTAAGAACAATGGAAAGTAAAATTTACAGATTAAGTTGACATATACATTCGTGGAAAAAAAAAATCCATCGTGTGATCGTATTTGAAGACGAATGCAGGTTGTTCCTTTGTGAATGTTTTTCCCTAGTTTTGCGAACAGAGTTGCATCATTTCTGACTGTAAGTGAGACTTTGCTTTTCCAAAATTCTGTCAGAGAGAGAGGAAGTTAGGAACATCTAAAAGCATGTGTTTTCCAAGCAGTACTGTTTGTGACAGAGATATATTAAAACTTTATTCATATTCAAAATTATGCATGTGATCTCCGGGAAAAATGCTACTCTAACTAGTGACTGGCAGTCTAACGATAGATAGAGTAGCTTTTCCCTGAATCATCGCGGATGAAATCAGACCAGTCTCAGTTTCACACCCATCCAGTATTCTCATCATCCACCCAGTGTGTCTTTCAACTCTGGCATTTAGACTGCATGTACCATAATTCATATCTAGTGGCGGTGAAAAAAGGGACACGAGGAATTCAAGGTAATTATAAGTTCTACCTGTGGGCCTAATCCGCTGCTCAAATGGAAAGGTGAAAAATCTGTGGAGAAGTTTCGTGTGAAAATATGGCTTAGAACTATATGTGTTAGATTATGTAACGATTCGGGCACGATCGAGAATACGTACAAACGCGATATAGGTGCTACCGTAGTAATCATGTGCAACTTGAAGTTCTTGAAACATATATTGAAAGAACTTTCCGCAAGTTCTGTTGATCGCCACTTGAAGTTCTCCCCAGACATACTTGTGTCGCCATCGCCGGTGTTTAGTACTGGAATCATGACCGGTTATAATTCACTTTCACACACTAACCTTACGTACATAGTAGGTCAACATGGTATTTATGAATGCATAATGTATACCATGTGACCTGATGTATGAGACTAGTGTTAGAGATCAGGGTTGGAGTCTGGTCAGTGAGGGTTCTTAGGGGATAGGTTTGGCAGCCAAACAAGAATGAGTGTTAGTCCGGTGCTGAAATCAGTGATTGCAAACGGCGCGCTCTCAAGTTGGTGAGATTTTCAATGCAAGCTACTTCGTGGTGAAGGGGGCATTACAATAAAGTAGTATGTCCCGGGCACGATTGAATACTAGTTGTAGCAATCTTCATTCATGGAGATGATAGCATACAAGTCCGGAGGGTTGTGTACGAGTGACACAGGACTGGTCTCAAGTACTCTCCCAATGGGTAAAAAAAGGTGCCCAAGAATTGACTGTTTAAATACACACAATGCCCTGGTTTCCTCCTGATGAGTGATGACATGAGAGTCAAGACCAGAATGCTGACCATCTACGTGGCGCATCCAGGCATTCTAGAATCATGCATGATGGATCTGGTCCCAATGTAAAGATTGACTCCTTTCCATTCCATTTATATATGTGTATATAATTGATCCAGAACATTACAAACAGACAGTACACAGAACAAATGAGGAATCAGGATGAACAAAAGGAAACTGAGGACTAGCCCGGAGGCTGCCCCATGCCCTGTGTACCCTTAAAAATAAATAACAAGAACAATACTGATGAGTATGTAAGCTGCCCTTGAATCATCACCCTAGTTAGGTAAATGCAAATATTTTTATTGTTTTGCATGTAATCAGTGGCAGAGTGGCTGAAACATGTCAATACTTTTATATATTCGTCTGATACTTACATCGAATCAAAATGTAAAGAAATAAGAGGCTCAACATGGCGACTCCAGGGCACCACTAGCGCAACCACCTACTCTACAAATAAAGCCTCCATTGTATACAGTTTATCATATTTTGGTGAATTGTATGAAATTTAACCTGCAAATGTAAAAATCATCATACAAGTAAGTTCACAAATAGTGAAGATTCTTATGTACTTCAGACACCTACTTGTTGGATTCCAGTTTGCGGTATTTTTTTATATTTTACCATGAGACATACGGTACTTGAGCTGCTCTCAAGTGAGTTTTTGAGAAAATTTGATGGAAATTTGGTGGACAACCAGTCAACCAATGATATTTGATTCTTTTTCATCCAGTGATCCTGGAATCTACTGTGTGAGGCACCCCTCCTCGGATTTTTGGAGTTTGATTTTGTTTGCTTCAAAAAGGTTCGGGTGTCCACATAACCAATCAACAGGAACCTGTAGGTCATTGGTCAATTATGAATTTTTCTTGCTGTCCTTTTTATGCTTGATGACGTATCCCCCACCATCTGCTGCTCTAAGCAGAGCGCATAATTACACTTCTGTGGACTAATTTTGAAACTTTCATATTTTCATTGGTTCATATTCTGTGAATAAATTTGCATACAGCCCATAGTAGCAAATTCACATAATATTTGGATCCACTATAATAATAATAATATCTCGTTATTCATATAGCGCTTCGCCATGTCGACGGACGTGCTCCAAAGCGCTTTACAGATATACCATGATCATAGTGACTTGATCAAGACCTGTACATGCGGCACGCAACTCTGCTTTGTTCTCTCTGACGCACCATTTTAGACGTCACTCACGTGTCCCCCGGGGGACTTCCCAATATCAAGCAGCCACAAACCGTGCTCGATACTCTTCACAAGTAATCTCACAAGGTACCCGCTTTGACACGTGGGTGGCGTGGACATTTCAGGAGACATGCCTTTGTCCGACAGCACTGCAGCAAAGTCCTCGGGCCAACTGGGCGTCGAATAGTCAATAAATTGTTTCTTTGGCAGCTGGAACTCTACCGACTGAGCTAATCCGCCTCCTATCTTTGTTAAACATTTTTGAGCTTCATTTTCCTTTCTGTTACAGCCAGTATGGGAGGCTTGTTTGGGAAACCAAAACAGTCCAGGGTTACAGAACAGGACAAAGCGTGCTGGTAAGACTTACAGTAATATAAGTATAGAGTAGGCAGATCTGTAGCTACATTAATGTGCATTGAATTAACCACAAGAGAGACAGGTACACTCTATGTGAGTACAGTACATGTACCCACAGCATGAGACATGAGGGCATGCAATTGGCCTTCTAAGCCAGTGAGATCTACCAGGTGAAACCTGAAAGTTACCTGTTCCCACAGTTGCCAGTAAGCGTACACTCATAACGCTATAAGATCTAGAGTGTCCAAAGAGATGTGACTATGGCTTTATCTATATCATATATTTTTTGCTCCACTATCGTTCTCTCAAAATTCTGGTTGCCTCAGTACTGTTTCACCATTTCCTCTCATCGATCTGTCTATGTGTACAGTAGCACCAGGTAATACAGATGCTGCCCCTCAGCCTCTGATGAATTTGATGAAAAGATCTGAATACATTCGGTATGCCGAACTCTGCCAGTGATGTTTGTTAGCGTTCAGCTTTTTTTTTTCTTTTAGCAATTGAAACAACAGAGGGACAAGATCCACCAGTACCAGCAGAAGATTGAGCTCAACCTGGAGAAAGAGAGACAGCTTGCAAAACAGCTCGTCAAAGATGGCAAGAAAGAGTGAGTGTAATCACACAATACTTGCAATAGGTCTTGTTGGTGCTTCATGGAGGTGATGCAGCATGAGCCTCACCTCCACACAGATAATATCTCAGGCTTGAAGGTTGAGCTTCGGTCCCTCATAAAAAATAATGAATTGGGCAGTTGAGATGGAATCTGGTACTGTTTGCTCTCGGCCCCCACTCTCGGGGTGGGACATCTCCCCGATATGAGCTGCTGCCTTGCACATTTCTGATCCTGACAAAGTCGAGGAATTTATGTAGTCATGTCGTATGTGTATATGTGTGGTGTGTAGATGTGTGGACACTTTGCTTGTAAACTCCATAACTGGACCCCATCGAGCTATATTGGATGTAGTGTTCCCCATGATGAGTACATGATCCTATTGCTTTGGGGTCAGGTCAACGGTTATCTGAGGTCACCAGAGGTCAAAGTCTGAAATCCTCGTAAACATGATAAGTCCAAAACAGTTGGTCCGATCAAGCTGAAATTTGATGAGTAGTTTCTATGGGGAGTACAAGAACTTTTGTTTTGGGTGTTGATCGGGGGTCTTTTTGGAAAAAAATAGGAAATGGTGAGAAAAAAAAAAAATTATGTTTGGGCCAATTTTGCTTGTAAACCGATAATCAGACCCACCTGGATGGCCCAGGAAGCTCATATTTGGTTGTGTGTTTCCCCTAATGAGTACATGAACCCTATTGTTTTGGGGTCAGGTTAAATGTCATCTGAGGTCACCAGAGGTCAAAGTCTGAAATCCTCGTAAACATGATAAGTCCAAAACAGTTGGTCCGATCAAGCTGAAATTTGGTGTGTGGCTTTCTTATGGGGAGTACAAGAATCCTATTGTTTGGGGGTCAGGTTAGAGGTAAACAGGATAAGTCCAGAATGCTTGATCTGATCAGTTGATTTAGTGTGTAGTTTTCCCATCAAGAGTCCAGGAACCGACGTTTGTTCAAATGGTGTAATTTTTGTGAAAAATGAGAAATCGTGAGAAGAAATGTCATATCCTGCAATAATGAGCTTGTCCAATGTCCCATTTATCCCAGTGTCAAGAATCATACGCCTTTTGCTTTCGGTATTCTGGTTACGGTATGTCCCTGAAAACAGGGATGGCAGGATTACTCTCACTCGTGCAGTACCGCCATTGTGAGGATTTGTGGAGCAGAATTACTATGGGGAGCATGCCCTATCTCACCCCCAACCTTATTATCTAGACCTGAGTGGTCCCGAGACCTATGCCTATCTCACAATGTAAAATGTAGTACAAACACCTTCGATATGAAGAACTCACAAACTGAAAGGGAACTGCTCAGGAAAGTCCCACCCAAGAACTAAGGTGGGGAGCAGGCAGTAGTCCTACTAGATCAGAGGGTCAAAATCTATTTGACTCTCAGCAAGGCACAACTTCAGAACAAAGTTCGCAAAGAGACTTAGCCATCCCTTCAGTGTGTGTGTGTGTTCATCTGTGCTTCTCGTAAGCAGGATTTCTCTGAAAAAGTAACATCAATTTTGATGTATTTTGGTTTTGTAGAATTGAAGTCACAATTAAGTACTATGGTACAAGGGCGGCGATTTGTGTTGGCGATTGGGGGGGGGACGAACAAGTTAATACTATCTAAGCGGAGCACCACAGGTTGGCGCGTAGCGTACATGAAAAGTTTTCGTTTTTTTTGACAGACCCCCTAGATTGCAGGAAACGGCATTTCCTGTGACCAATTATACGGGACAGTAAGCCGCATTCCAGAATTGATATATAAAAAAAAATTGGGAGGGGGGGGAGGCTCTTCCAAAAACTTATTGCCTTAGGGATCAATATCACGGTTTTGCTTGGGGGTGCTGTGACATTCTAAAATACAATGCAAGTAAGGTTACGGCCAGAAAGGAGCAATGGAATGACAATGGCACAAACCCTACGTTTGTGCGCGGAGCGCGAGATTTGACACGATCCAGTGTGACCAACGACATTGCACTGTCCGCTCTCTGACCTATCACTTAGATTGGCCTGAAATTTGTATTCAAAGATTACGGCCCCCGTTTTTATCTTCTGTGCCGACCACAGGCGCACGGGAGGGGCACTTCCAATTGGGGCCGGCAGGCTGCCAATGATAATACAGAATAGAACCGCAACTGCGCGCGAAGCGCTCGCGAAAATTTTACACTCTGGACATTCCATCGAAAGTCCGGCAATTCTTTGGATATAAACTTATCTTCGCCTGAATTTTAAATCATGTTTTGCAACAAATTGTGGCGTTACCTGCGCGAATCTTCATGGATATTTTAAGGGCCAGGCACCGTGTGCCGGCCCTCTTAATATGTGCACCGTGCACGCACTCAAATTTTAACAAGTGGTCGCAACCATTAATTGATTGCCGAATACTCTATTTTAAATTCGCAAATTACAATAAAAGCCAAAAAATTCACAGGTCCCGCTAGGTGGTAGGTAGACTTTATTATATTATTTACAATTATTTATATTATTTATTTTATTACACCTGTCGCACCAACCTCCTTCCCTTGAAAAACAACAAAGTTACACTTTTGGGCATTCCATCGAAATTCTGGCAATATTTAGACTCGGCCTTCTCTTCACTTGTATTTCAAATCATGCCCTTTTTACAACGCAATTTGTGGCATTCCCTGGCCGCATTTTGGATGCTGCACCATGAGCCCTCATAGTTATAGTAGGTGAACCGCTGACACCAAACTCTAATAAGTTTGTCGCGCCCATCACAGGATCCCGCCAGGTGGTAGACCCGTGACCCCGTGGCCTCAATGCCATTCAACCTGGTTCTTTATCTAAATGATCCACTAACAGGAGGAATCACAACCTTCAGATAAAAGGATCACACACCAAGTGGTTTAAAGCAATTCTTATGAATGATAGGGATTGAAGGAGACGGTTTTTTTAAACCCTTCTTTCAATGATAATCAAGAACAACCAGTAGCATACCCACAGGGGAGGAGCGGGGGGAGGTTGGGGGTCGACCTCCATTACCCCACGTGACCAATAAGTGTTAACCACAAAAAATGATTTTGCAAATCAGTAGAAGTGTTGCAGCTGTCATTACGCAAAATATTGCAGCAGCGTGATTTAGGAGCCCTGAATTGTACGTCTTGATAATAGAGAGGGGGAGGACAGAGGACGAGGCAACCTTCCCTTTGGTTGGCCTCAGACCCCCCTCCCAGACCTCTCGGTAACGCCCTGAGAACAACCCAGAGGAAATTTACAGGCATTTTTTGTTGATGGAACATCATACGTTTGGACGAGGCACATCAATGGATGAGCACTATGATACACGGATGCTCGCGCGCGTAGCTGCCAAAATTTTCGAAAATGGAGAGAGCAGGAATGGTGACCAAATGATCGTTAAGGTCATTATGCATTTGATTAAACACGGTCTGGCTGCGGGTTTGTTAGATCAGTGTCAGCAAAATAACATCGGGTCAAATATGATGGGGGGGGACAAAATCCACGTGCATCCCCCAAACCCAAATAGGGGGGGGATGCCATCCCCCCATCCCCCCCCACCCCCCCCCATGATGCGCGCCCATGCTAGGGCTAATGTCCTATTTTATGTACGTCATGATTAGTTGTTAGCAAGATATAGACGGACTGAGGTGCTTTGATGATTAGTTTAGCACATAGGAAGGATAGAGGGAGATGAAACTGATTAGTTGTTCACATTGAAATATGCTCAATATTCTAAATTTTAGAAATTTGTTCTGTCTAATTTTGAAGAAGAAACTTGGATACGGCGCACACTATACCTGCTTGTCTCGGACATTCTAACAAGATTTGAAGGCACTGGATTGTCATTCAATGTGATTCTATGCATACGTGGTGCGAAGTCGAAAAGTTCGTTGGATTTTCATGGAGCCTAATGGTCATGGGTCATCCATTAATTCACAAATTTGGAATTTTCTTCAATTCTATGAAACTTGGTGGGTATATGGTCTCCCTTCTGTCCTAAAAGAGTGGAGGCATGTGTCTAACCTATGATCCTCAAAAATACCCTTCTGGAGAACATTCTTCTGGATTAATTCCACTGATGACCCTCTTCACTTATTATACTCTTGGGGATAACTTTCGATTTACGTTGTACACCTCACTCACATAGTTGACTGACGTCTTTTAGAGTACGTCACTTTTTTTTTCAGGAAGAGCTTATGTTACTGCTGAAGAAGAAGATCCCCCCCCCCACACGGCGGTACCAAGAACAGATCTGAAGAGGACGATGGTCAACTAGAGAATCTCGAGAAGAAGATGGTCTCGAGCGTAGGTCTCCCAAATCAAAGCCAAAGGTCATCGAGTCGAGGGTCTGAAGCAAGGGAATGAGAGCCTGAGAAAATGCATGAGGTCAGTTGCTAGAATGATTAAAATTAAATTCACAGGTCCTTTTTGGGCCTGATGGAAAGGCCGATAACTTCTGGTTCCTGAGTTACTGATTCCTTCAAATCCGAGCAAGGTTGTTTAAGGCTTCAACTTGGAAATGAAAGTCCACAGGATAATGCCAGTTAGAGGCCAAGAAAGAAATAGAAATGACAGATAATATCCTGAGATGTCGACTGTTGTGATTTGCAAGCTAATCATATTCAATGTGAAGATACATTTCGAAATGGTGACATATTGGTAGAGTTGAGATAAGATGCGAAATCTGCAAGCATTTCCTTAGTCAGTAGCCTTGTTTCAAGGTTTCATGCCTTTCAATGTAGAACCTACACCAAAGACTGGTAGTGGCTATGATGTGCGGGGGCATCACACGGGGGGGGGGGTACGGCCTGTCAGGGAGGGGCAGCCTGCCCCCTCTACCAGTCTAGGGGGCACCAAATGAAGGTACACATTTGGATGAACACTGTAAGATTCATAAATGAATAAATAGAGTAAAATAGAAAATCAGGGCAAATGTGAGAGGGATTTAATTGAAAATGGAAATAGGCCATGAGGGGGGGGGGGGAGGGACTTTCCCCCCAATTACATATAAAAAATCAGGTTATGGTTCAGCCTTGGGGGCAAATCAATTCTCTTTAACGCGCCCCTCCACTAAAAACAGCCCTTGTGGCGCCACTACGAGTGTAGTCGGCAGTAGACTGTAAATAGATCTGCATTGAGCTCCGTCCTGTGACTTACTACTAACTGAGTCTCCTGATAAATTAAACGGAAGAAGGCTGTGTCATTGTCGGCGTGTGTATTAGTTGAGCCGTTATAGGTGAATGATAATAAGCCAGTTCCTAGTTTTCTTGTGTGCATGATCACCAGAGAACAGTGGGAGGAACAGACGAAGATTCGGTCGATCCCCCCATAGCAATATTGTTTACAGCTTATTTTTCCACCATTATTCGAAAACAAAACCAATATCCAATGTTTTTGGATGTTATTTTTGATAAGTATGGGGGGAAATCTGTAAAGTTTTGTGATGCAGGATCCATATTTTTGGAAGGGGAGTTTCGAAAAACGTTCTGCACCTTGAACCGTTCATGTCGAACTGCGGTTATTCCCCTACGTATCCTATGACCTTTGACACAATATCATATCCATATCATTAACTGTAACTCCGAACGGCCGGCCTAGAAGAATGTCCCTAAAAATATTATGTACTGTATTGTGGGGCCATCATTTCCCCTGTGGTGGGGGGGAGGAGGGGGGATGTAGAATAAGCCCATGTCATTCTCTGCCTGTATTAGGAAGGGAGGACTGGAATCTTATGGAGAACTCCATAACACCTGTTGCTGATGTGTCTTGTCTATTTAAATGTCCAGTTTCAAAGCTCGAAACTGCCATATGGATGTCTATCAGTAGATCTGTATCACTAGTGGTGTTAGATCGTCCCAGGAACTGGTTGGAACGCTGGCTCGATGGGTTACATGCTTTATTTGGCTCCTTCGCCTGCCTTGGTTACCTTAGATGATTCGTTTCTTCCTCAGATGTTGTCCCATGATGATGTGGAGAAGATAATGGAGGAGACCCAGGAGGGCATAGAACGACAGCAGGTGAGTCCTCTCATGATATTAACATCTTCTAGTGTTTGAAGTTTGAATTTTACGGTGGGCTTCAGGGAGCCGAGTGAGGAGTGAGGTTCATCATGGCAACCTGGCATATTGACATGGAGTAGACACTCGTGATAACTCGCTGTATCCTTTCCATTATGCGTCGACAATATGATGCGGGGGTAACCAATGCCAACCTGTTCCCGGGATATCTGAAAGGATGATCAGTTGAATGAAATCTAGCATCTGAACCTTCTGGGACAGGGAGATTGGAAGAGTCACTAAGTCGACGTGACTGCTCAAAGCCGACTGATGAGATAATTGCAAACATTCCTGTAGCAAGGCGCAGTGCCCCAGGAAGTCCACTGCAGATAGCAGCCCAAACCATTGAGTGAAGATCAAGACCTAGTCCATTGCACTGACAAGTGCTGGGAGTTCTGAACCAGAAATGTTTGCTCACAGTTGTCACTGATACCACTATGCCATTCTCCACTGAAATGTTCTGCATATTGCCATCGCTCTGACTGTGGGGATGCAGTGTTAGGGTGTTTCCCTGCCCTGGGGAGGAGAGTCCCAGAAATTGTGATGACTTCGGTGTCTGAATTCTCAGCACTAAAACTTGATAGTCGTGGTGGGTCCAGCAACTTCTTTCTACAAATTTTAGCAGCATAAAACTCCTTGCTGAGGGCTATGATTCTGGGGGGGGCCCCCCCCCCCCCCCCCCCCCCCCCTTTCCAAAATGTATGCAAGCCCTGAGTAAGAGTCATTTACTGTGGAAAACCTGGGAAGTCATGAATTTGAAAAAAAAAAAAAGATGCTTTAATTCTGGAGGAAAATCAAGGTATTAAAGGAGCTACAAAGAGACCAAAGTTCAGTTCCATTTTACCCGGTCCAAACAACCAAACCCAGATAAAACTGGTGTAAATGTACAGCTTTCAGTTATCCAGTTCAGTACGTAGTCTTGCTACCCCATGTCTCGTAGGGGGTGTAAGTGCATATACAAATGCGGCTGAGCTCGGCTAGAGTTACAGTAGTGAAGACAACCCATTGGGCAAGGGGATATTGAGATCTGTGAGGTAAATAATACCTTGTTCACGTAGGCTCACGAGAGTTAGTGGTAAGCTTTGATAATTAGTATCTCGTAATGCAACTCTGGTATGTCAGCAGAGAACAGAGAATTAAATTGGGAGTTTTCAAAACTTTTTGCCAATGCAAGCCCCCCTTTTTAAAAAAAGAATCTTGGACTCTAGCTCGACTAGTTAGACTAGAGTATTAGAAACTAGGGTTGTGGGGGGGGGGGGGGGGGGGTTGACAATCATACAAATAATTCTGAGCTGTTGGCCTCGAAGTCAAGGCCAGACCAGATTTGAAGAGGCAGATACCGGTGATTTTTGTCCTTCATTTGAAGTAGCTTGGAAAAAAAGAGAACACTCCCCAGAAAAAAAATCCCTGTTCAGTACTGAAGACTTTCAGCACAATATTCAATTACAAGATCAGGCCACTATGATATGTCATAAGCGATTTTTGCTTACACAGTTGCGTGATATCAATTTAAACTTTGAAGTGATTCTCTGTTGTAATACTAAGCGAGGGGCTCTGTTGATTATTCGGCAGGTTCTTCGAGAGATATTGCCGCCAGCTCTTTAAGTATAGGACAGTTGTTGTTGCACATACTGCTCTGCATGTTTTTCCTGTTATCAGACATGAAAAAACAGCAGGTAATATGCAGGTTCTGGGCTACAATAATGCAGGAGGCATCATCATAGAAATGGGATATTGTTCAATACATTTCGTAACATTATACATTAAATATAAGTGAATGATGAAATGAGGAAAATTTCAACTCCCTACGATTTGCAATCACTCTGATATTGAACATGAACCCCACCCACCCCAAAATCTGTCAATAACAGAAGTCCAGGTTGGCTACCCAATCGCCCTTCTGCTTGCATGACATTCTGCAGTTGTATGTTATCCATCCATTAATCTGAAATGAATACTCTGGTGTGGAGATTCATATATCTAATCCCATGTCATTGACAAATTCCTTGGAAGTCTGTGTGTGTACGTTGGGTGCCACATATAACACTGAGCTGGCCACCTTCCCCACTGCGAGCAGAAGCCACTACTGCACGATCATACCGAGGAGGGGGCCCCCCTTTACACTTGCCTGCACTGGGATCCCTACATAGTTTGCCATTCTTCGTACCAATTGCTGAAAGGTCCTGGCAGCTTGCGGGGGAGGCGGGCAATGTGGAAGTGCGTGACGAAAGTTTCAAAATGTTTAAAATTTTGCCATGACAAAAATTACATAGAATTTGTCATGAACACTTTGTGAACTATGCTTGAGCTATTTTCAAACTAGCGTGGCAAGCTCGTGCCAATGCATGCCCATGAGCTAGTGGTATGCACTCCACGACGAGTTCCCGTATCTACTTTACGAATAGTTTACGGCAAGTCGCGCAATCTTACGCATTGGCTGCGCATAGTTCCCGCACAAGTTTCGATGGCAAAAGTTTTAATCTACGCCTGCACAATGATGATTGAGATTGGTGGTCGACCAATAACAAAATGGCTACTGGTTGGCTACATGTCATGGCAGTGCGTGAATAGTTCATGAATAGGGCATGAACATGGCGTAAACATTTGGTTACTGTTGTGTCCGATGGTTTATAGCATACGGGACACACTGTCACGCCACAGTGCGGGTGGTTAATGGGGGGATACACAAATTAGTTTGCAAGTGTAAAGGGGGGGGCTTAACCATTGATGATCTGAGGCAGCCAATAGCACTGTGAATTTACCAGGATGGTGGAAGCAAGACGTCCGGCAAGTTAGGTCCTGGGAGGTGGGGGGTGGATCATCTCAAGAACGTTCCCTCCTTGTCCTCTCTGAGCATCGCAAGCCTACACAGGCACTAGTAGTGACTTGTTTCAGTTCCGCCAACTCCATAGCTGTGCTCTACACTACCCCTGTAGGGAACTCTTCTATGCTAGATTTAAAAGAGCAAATGAGCTGTTTTGCCAAAAGATTCCACATCACCGAATTGATGGACGGTCACACTCTGCAAGAAAAGACTTGGAGAATTTTCCTGATTTGTTTCCCGAAAGGTACTTCGGAGATTACTGGACTGTAGGAAATTAGTTGTGGATTAGGTAGGTTAAGTGTGATGGCAGCATGATATGTTACACTGCATAGTATTTGTTAAAAGCAATTTGAAATATATCTCAAAGATTGCAGTGTCAGTTTCTTCATACAAGGTGTATGTTGCATATTATTAACTTTTCCCATGTTCCAGGAAATGATGAATGCTGGCTGGAGGACTTACTGATGAAGAGAGGGGCAGTCGGAGGAGTATGACAGGATGTTGGAGAGGATATCAAACTACCAGATGCGCCCAGTGAACCACTACTGAAGTGGATGATGGTAAGGGTAGTGATGTTTTTCCGGCACACAGGGAATCCAACCTACACAAGGCATAGCAGGGCCAAACTGCCGCATAATCTGCTGCAAACCTGCAATAGAACACAGAATGAGAATCTGAGACATGACCACAAGGTGACAGGAGGGTGAATTATATGAAGAGCAACGTGCAAATTGCCTACTACTTATGAGTAATCAGGCAGATATTGTCAAAGATACCACTAAGAGGACTAACGATGGCTCAAAAGCCCTGATTGCATTGAAGAAGATGAGGAGATTTGATCCTTCTTGACTCAGGGCATCTACTGGGGGAATCGGCGGAACTCGCAAACAATACAGCTTCATCCCCAGGGTCCAGGTATAGTGAAATCATCTGGTGAAGCCCCACCACAACAAAAATGTCAGCTGTAATCCTCCCCATGACCCAGTCTTTACAGCTGTTGAGAAGAATAGTGTACATCCCTGCCTCACCCCTGAAACAAAGAGAAAAAAATATAATCAGGGGGACTACTTACAAACTTGACACTCCTACTTTGCAGGTACCTCAGGGAGTGAGTGAGGGGAGGTGGGGGGGAAAGAATGGGCCAGGCTAGCCCGAAGACGGCTGCGCTATTGGAAGTGGCAGGTGGATGTGCTAAGAAGCCTTCCAGGCATGTGCTCCTAAGAGTGAGTGAGTTAGTTTCTAGGACACGACACGACACATAAGGATATCAGATATGCAGTATACAGGGGGGCATTGTCAGAATGTTGTGGGAGTCCCCAAAACAGATTTGTCCAAAAACAGATATGTCGAAGGCCTTGCGAACATAGATGTGCATTGGTCAAGAATGCGCCTTCACCTTTTTGCATAGACAGAACACAGGAAGCCAGAGCAACTCCTTGGGAGTGGATCTTGACTGCTCCTGGTGCTGGTCAGTGAACAGCTGGTGACAAATCCTGTTGAGATCATCTACGTAAATAGCTGAGGACACTGGAGGACCTGACCCCCTGTAGTTATCGCAGCCCCTATCAACTCCCCAGATAGGAACAATATTGCCTACCTCACACTGTACAGAGTGCAAGGCCGCAACGCTGACAGTCGCCACGAGCGGCGTCGGGAGCGGCGGCCGTAAGCTCCTGCGACTCCTTGCAAAATTCACTGCGATCGAGTTCCCAGATAGTGACCGTATTTGTTTTGGACGCGCACTGGAGGAATTCACAGCAGAAGACACATGGGAATGTCTTCCATTTCAAAGGGTCTGTTCGTATGTCCTCCGAGAATTATTGAAGGAAGTGGGAACACTGATAGCAAAAGAATACTACTTTCAGTAAAGCTATCCGAGCTGCCATTTATGCCCCTGCTTCTGATTTATCTGCCATCACAAAACTACATGGGCCTTGCGGAACTTCAAATTTTTTGAACTCGTTCAAAATCCGACGCAACGATTGCGGCCGTCTGGCCATTCGCAGTGGCTACAGTGTTGCGGTCATGGTCTCACACTTTGCGGTCTTGAGGAAGTGGCGCGTTTTGTCCCATCGCAAGGCTCGGCAAGCCTTGTGGAGAGCAAATTCCACACAGTGTGAGGCCGGCTTAAGTATCATTTTCAAGTCAGTCAGAGATCCCTCACTCCGATCTCCTGACTGAGCAAGGGCTATATTCATTCTAATGGCAGAGTGCTGGACGAATGCGAGCATGTGGGCATGTAAATGTATCAAAGCAGGTGATTCGGGGATGAAGGAATCGGAACAAAAATGCATATATCTGCACGAAAATATATAGTTCCCTACATTTGATATATTCTTGCAACATAAAATATGTTAGGTGCTTCTGTATGGATACAAGAATCACGAGTTGGTAAAAAATACAGGTGTGCCTCAATGAGGTCATGAGAATGAATGAATGGATACGGGTGCAAATGATTCCAGGACTGCCTGGCCACCCACCGAGAGTATCTCTGAATGTATGACACAAAACCCAACGACATGGTTACCCTCAACTGATCCAGTCTATACCTTTCAAGCTGGTACCCTTGTTGGTAGGCATGCCACAGTTTACATTAGAGATGGGAGAGACAGCGGTTGAATATTGCGCTGGAAATTGTTATGCACGGGCATCGTCCTTACCTGACCTACATTGCTTTAGGCTATATTCGGAGCACAAACTGGCAGGGAAGAAAAACAGCGCAACTGGCAACCCCATCAGACATTACTCATCAGTTATGGGCATCATAACAAGAGTCAACAGTAACCGTACTAAACCCTGGGAATCTGGGATTATGATAGGAGGATCACAGAATGTGATAATAGAAGCCACAGGACTACAGATTCTAATTGATCCTAGGGTAAGCACAGTACTTCAGGTTCCAATGGTTGAATAGCTATCTCAAAACACCCTTCCTGTCCTACCAGGCTCTGTATCTTCATGGTGTGATCTTTGTACCCAGTAGAGAATGAGTGCCAGATGACTGTGAAATCTGAGTTTTTAGCAAAAAGTTCTCAATTGTTCCAGTGAGACAGGGGACACTCATCGACTCCTAGTTGTTCAAACCTGAATCTATCTCCATTTGTCTATCATCTTTACCTTTGGTTGGCACTGGGATTGAAGAACACAGGAGCATAGAGAAAATTCCCAAAGCAGCATCCGAAATCAGAAAAGGATTTCAAAGCCGGAATCCCTCACATGTTTTTTCACATTAAAAGATCATGTTTTCTTGTATAAAGGCAAAATATGAACAACCAACAGGCTGTATCTCTGATGGCCTGCACAGGGTGGTATTCAGGCACCTGTGAGATATTCGAGCATGCCATCGCTCCGGAATACTGTGACTACTCCCAAGTGGTTCCAGTTCATCACTATATGTAGAAAACAAAGCTTATGGTATTGAAATGCGGCAAAAGTATGGTTCTCGCCAGGGGGTATGCCGGCAAAACATGGGTGAAAGGTGGCCAACCTCACACTGTGTGGGCTACCACACCCAGTAAATAATACTGTAGTAGGCTATGGTGACGATCAACCAAACGAGCATTCGGAGTGTGATCTTTCTGTTGTTAAATTTGAAATAATCATTATAATCAAATATTTAGTTTAAAACAGAAATTAATCCATGTGTCTGTATGGGATTTCAAACCAGGAAAGTTTTCAAATTGAGTGCTACACCAAAAATCAAACTGAGATCAACATCCAGTTTGAATGCCCCATGCAGTTTTGTGAAAATTGTTTTCAAATTCGTTTTCTGAAGAGGAGCTATTTATGGACAGGTCAAATACAGAGATAGAAAACTACAGTAACGGAGGGTTACTGTCAATTCAATCAAATTGACAAAAGCAAAAGTCTACTTTTCAGCTATGGTTGATGTGTATCCAGCATAAGCCATTCTGTGGAATTGGAGGCAGTTGATGTAGGCCCTGTAAGTGCTGCAAACCACCTATGTGAGAGGTCAGTTTGGACCCTAGGTTACACTCAATGCATGTAGTGGTACAGATGTGGTACGGTATACCGAATGTGAGGGTGAAGCACGTGTTACTCATCCAAAAATAAAAAAAGGGTATGATCTTATCGGATCAAGAAAGCTTGTTAGACTCGAATGTATGTGTACAAACATATATATGTGTTTTTTTCAGGAAGATTGACAGTGTTTTAGGAAGTAAATGAAACATCAAGTTTTTGGGGGAACAGAATGCAATTTCAAGAATCATTCCAAATGTTCAGTAGTAGTAGCATGACCCCACCTTTGAGCATGAAGAGTTCCACAGAGTTGTGACAACTGCAGGTAACACTGATGACCCTGGTCAGCTTTGGAGCTGCAATCCCCAGAGACCTGAAGAACGGAATGCACCGTGTTCAGAAGCAATATGAAGTATGGTATCAAACTCAACCAAGGTTGGAGGCACTTTGGAGCTCAAATTCTGTGCATAGCTGCTGGTTCATACACTGACCCCAGCGATTTCCATGTTAATATTGAATAAGGGAAAAAAAAACAACTTTGGTTATCGTGAAATCTGCAATCAGGATTTCACTCTGTTAATTTACTTCTTTTTGAATGACAGAGCCTCAAAAAGAGAAGCGGAGACCAGAGAGGACCTTGCTGGAGGCGTCGTAGAGGCTGCTGAGATGTTTAGATGATCTGCTATGTGGAAGTGATGGATACAATTCAAAGGACTATGTTCAACTAGCCAGAGGATCTATGTACAGGTGAATGACATTCCACAGCCAGAGTGGAGGCTTTGGCCCTGGCAAATGGTGATTGGTATCTGTGAAGCTGCATGGTTGTAGCAGTTTGAAGAGTTGCTGAGGGAGTTGAGGTTGGCAGGGGTTTGATGTCATTGGCCAGGCCCCAGCCTGGTCACCTAATTACCTGAATGATGCTGGGTAATTGAAAGTAGAGAGTGGGTGCAGCTTGGTGCCTCCTGGGCATTAGAGAATGGAGTATATATTAGCATACTTGGGAGTTTCTCTTTTTGGATTGCTTGATGTGCCTGGAACCACCAAATTGATTGCAACACAATTTGGCCAGGGGGAGAGGGGGGGGGCTTAAAAAACTTGACTGTTTCTCCTCAAGCTTGCTGACAGCACTCCCCCCCCTTCCTAATATCCCCTGCCTACTTTTGATAAGAGTCGTGCTCCAATGCATAGCAGTAGTAGTCTACCCAGGTCCCACAACTAGAGATTAGGCCATCAGTATCAATAGATGAACTGGAAGGCTAAGGATTGGGACACAAAATCATAAAATAGCCAGCTCACTTGGAGGGGGGAGGGGGAATACACTTTTTCCCTACTGTCCTGTTGGGAGCAACCCCCCCCCTCGTGATTTTCTCCTTCCTACTATCGCTGTGTGATGTTCCCATGCATTGCAGTAGTGAAAATATTCAAGTGCCCCCATAACTATAGGAAAAGGGTTGTTGGAAACAGTAGTTGAACTGGGAAGTTGGGATTTGAGAGATGAGCCACATAGGATTAGTGAACATATGGAGGAAGCTGGTGGGGGAAAGGGGTTGGAGGGGAGAATGAGTGGGGGGGGTAATTATGCAACATGCTCAAATAAGCTATACCGTCCATATTCATTCTAGTGCTCTGATCCCAGGTATGGAATTATCGAATGGAATTATCGTATGGAATCGTATCGTACAGAATTTATCATTTTGTTAGCTCAAACCAGCTATGCTGGTTGAGCTATTGGAATCTGCATGTCACTCTATCTATCTATCTATCTATCTATCTATCTATCTATCTATCTATCTATCTATCTATCTGTCTGTCTGTCTGTCTGTCTGCTGTCTGTCTGTCTGTCTGTCTGTCTGTCTGTCGTCTGTCTGTCTGTCTGTCTGTCTGTCTGTTAACAATTGCTTTTTTGGCCCCCAAACTGTCATTTCTGTGATGGATGTCGACCAAACTTGGACACAATGTTATTGACCCATGGGACATGTTTGACTTTGTGAAGGTCAAGGTCAATGGTCATAAAGGGGCAGTATAGGCCATTATGGGTGAAATTTCAAAATGTATCTCCTCCTACAAATTTTGGTGCACAGTGCTGATGTTCGGTCATAATGATGGTCTATCCGCCGTACCTTCGGGGTGTTCAGGAATTTTTAGTCCAAGGTTCCATTTGGGCCGTGGGCCCATTTAATGAAATTTCACACGATGCTACCTGATGGTAATGCATCTCCACAAGCTTCAATTGATTTTCTTCAAACTTACATTACGGGTCCCTTGGTAAAGGGCCTCGGAGGTTTTGGGAATTTGGACCCAAGGGCCCAATATAGGAATACTGCAAAATCTTGTGTCTCTCCTACCAATTATGTTGCATAGTGCTGTTGTTCAGTCATAATGATGGTCTAAAGATGTACCTTCAGGGTGCCCAGGAATTTAGGACCCAAGGCCCAGTGTCACGTGGGCCCTGTGGCTCATTGTGTGGAATATTTATGACTGCTAACAGTGCTTAGACAACTTTGGGCCACATGAAGATCATGGTCAAAGTCCCAAAAGGGCACAATAGGCCATTGTTTCAAACTGCCTACTTGGCCTCATGATCTTGAACATTATCACATAATTGTACATTCGTTTTAGTATGTTTGTGCAGTTTGAGCTACAGCCACCATTGGTGCTCTAGTTACCATAATAGAAGCATGTCCTTAAAACTGGTTGAACCTTTGTATATGATGGTGTTAACTGTTTAAAGTGGCGGACCTAAACGTCCATAGATTTATCTGGGTTTTGTCGCAGTCTTTACAATCATGAAATTCATGATATATTATATAATGCATTTTTTTTGATATTTGTATAGTAGACAATAAAGACTAATTCGGTCATTCGGGTTTTTTGTGTGTGATTTCTTGTCAGATTCAGAGGGAAGTTGGAGGTTATGACTGTGTTTGTTGATTTAGCTCACCACAGCATTAGCTGGGTGATCTAGGTCAGTCTGTCTGTCTGGCTGTCGATGTCTGTCTGAAACTTGATAACTGACACTGAGTGAAGGGGCCACTGGGGTGTCAGGAAGTGCGGTCAAAAGGGCATCTAGCGGGTCAATTTTGCATGTCGCGAAAAACTGCAAAATGCTTTTTCTCCACAGTTAAAGTCAGTATTCATGAAACTTGGTCTGTATTATCGGGACTGAGGTCACACGGGGTGTTCAGGATTTCAGGTCAAAATCATATAGGGGTCATTTTGGCCGAAGGTCATTTTTGGGGCCAATTAGTCAAACGCTTCTTCTCCCACAGATGGAATGGATGATCTAATGAGTTGGTCATTATATCAGTTACATGTGGGACATACGGGTGTCGAATTTGGAGTCAAGTCAAGGTCACCTCAGGGTAATTTTTCCGGAGGCCTTCTGCAACAGATCCTCCCATATTCACCAGGGTTTTGCAAGCAATTTTCCTCTTACCTAAATTAACAACTTGGTGGGAAGCAGATTCTAGTAGAATTTTTTTTCAACTATCTGTTTCAAGAGGACTATGACATGTCAGTACAAAATCAGTTCTGATGCACATTGGAATGATAGAAAAACCACAAAAGTCACTTGTTGTAATGGCATACTAGCAGTACTGATCAATTGGCAGGGTGAGCTCCTTTGCCATTTGGCACTCTGGTTAAGGGTTCTGGAACTAAGTAAGGCCCATCTAGAAAAACCCTGCTATATTGAAAATGGATCAGCACTGGTGATGACTCACGTTTGTCGCCTTGATTAGTGCTCAGTGATACTGAGGCAGGGGTGTATTGTGCTCCTGCGACCTTATTCTACGTCCCCTCCGGAAGTAGGATCAGTAGACTCCAGGTTCCGACCACCTTTCTCGGCACCTGGAGAAGCAGAAGATCCATGCCAACATGACTGCTCACCGCCGACTGACAAGAATCATTGCAAATACCCAGAAACGAACCCAAAGAACTCGTCCACTGCATCACAGAAGAGTGGATCAAGTCCTCATCCATCGCAACTGCGAGTACAGCCACCTAGGAAAAAACGTCTGGTGGGAACTGGCTGCGAACTCAAACCAGAATGTCTGCTTGCTAAGCATTAGGCCTACTGATACCACTCTGCCATTCTACTGACATGGTAGTGTGCAGTATGTGTTTGTGTGTGTGTGTGTTACTCTGGACTTGTGAACACAATAACTCAATAACTTGTTCAGGCCTGATGAGCTCATATGTGTCATAATGAGTACATACTCCCTCTTGTTTTGGGCAGGTTTCTCAGTGGTCACATGAAATTATTGTGAAAAGTCCAGAACGCTTGGTCCACGCAAGCTGAAATTCGGTGTGAGGCTTTCTCGTGGTTGTATAATATCCACATGGTTTCAAATCAGTGGTCATGTTTGGTCAGAAATTAAGTTAAAAATCAAGAATTCGCCAATTTTATTTTGTGAACATCATGATAACTTGAATGAAGCTCATGAAGCTCATGTTTAGTATGTGTCTTGAATTTTATGAAGAAGAACAAAGAAAAATGGATACTGAAAATGATTTGGCTAAAAATATTATCATTAGTGATGGTGGGGAGTTTCTTGCGTGTTGAACAATTTGAAAGCTTTGTCAGTTTCCAACACAGCCCAGGACTTGTAAGCCAAGTTGAGCAGGAGTGTTTAAAAGTTCGTGAGGATGTTAATCAGGGAAAATATGTGTATATAAATACCGACTGAACAATTTTCACCAGTTTGGAGACCATATTCAAGGCTAAAATGTTCAATGCTGGGTTTAAAATGACTTTAAGTTCAAAGAAACCCCCGTGCACCTGCTCATTTCTGTCCGTGATGTTGGTCAACAGAGGTCAAAGTCTAAAACCTTGTGAGCGCGGAAGTCCAGAATGCCTTGTCTCACCAAGCGAAATGAAAGTTGAATGCAGTTTTCTGATGGGGAATACAGGGAACCTATTGTTTGTGGTGCAGATTGGGGAAAGATGGGAAATTTGTGAAAAATTCATAATATTTGGAAAATTTTGGTCGAGGTCATCTCAGGTCACAGAGGGTCAAAGTCTTGAAAAAATGATTATTTGGCAAGTTTCAGCTCGTTAACACAGTATCTCAACCCCACCTGGCGGATGAAGCTCATACTTGGTATTTGATTCTTTGTTTCTGGCATTAGGTCAAGTCTGAAAACCTTGTGAAACGATAAATCTACAGGAATGCTTGGTCCGACCCGCAAAGTTCAGGTCACAGATTTCTCAGGTGGAAAACGTGATTGTTCTGGAGGTGATCGGGAGTGATTCCGGCTTTAACCATCACAGAAGTCAAAGGTCGAAGTACATGTGCTATCACTAAGGCAATTTCCGCTCCTGGTTTGTATTTGGAAAATTTGAGAAATGTCGTATGTTGCCTATAATGAGTAGTACATTTCCCCATTGTTCCTGTGTTGATGAAACCTATCTCCTATCTTTCGGGGGTCAGTCAAGTCATCTGGTGTCACCAGGGAGTCAATCTGAAATTCTTGTTAATCGTCTAAACGCTTCATCCGATCAAGCTGAAACTTGGTGGTATATCTTTCCTATGAGGAGTAATGAATAACCCTCATTCTTAGTCGGGGATCATGTTTGGTCAGAAATCTGGTGCTGATCTTATTACCTGCGTAAACAGTAAAAAAAAAAAAAACCCGCTTAGTTTCAGGACAGAAGCCTGTTTGTTTTTTTCGGTCAGATGTGCAATTCATTGTAGAATTGGGGCATTGGTCAGAAACGGTCAATATGTTTCCCAAAATGAAACTATAACTTTATCCCATTTGTTATTGTGTCTCTAGTCAATGTTGTCGGAAATGAGTCAAGGAATCACCAAGCCTCTTCGTTTTATGTTTAGAGACCAGACAACCTTTAACTGTGACCTGTATCATTACTACTGATGTGGTTCTGGAAGACCAGCTTAGACTCTTCCCGCACTCCTCTCCATCATGACTTTTCCTCTAACAACTTCCAGTCCTCTCCTTTAGTTGGGCCCACTTATTCTTCTGCTTCCAGGTCTGCGGGATCCTCCATTTATTTTCTTTCTATAGTATTGTCTCTGCAGTCCTGTCGATCGCTAAGGCCATGTCGTATTAGAACGTATCAAGATTGAGTAATATTTACATGACCATTGTTCTTCAATAGTTGTGCAATTACGCTTCATATGATTAGAACCGCCGAATTCACCTGTCCAGCTGTCTGGTGCGAGTGCATGCTATGGTGTATGTTAACACTTGTTAGTCCCAACCTCTCACACATCGTGTGAACAACCAATGAATATATAGTTGGTTTCATAGTAGGACAGGGACTCTGGTGAAATATTTAGCCAAACCTACACTACTTGCAGCAACAAGTTGTGTTTACCCTTTAAATTACTGCAGAACAACATTCTCAAAATCAGGCATAAAATCTGAAGTAAGGGAAAGTCGCAATAAAGACCTATATTGAATGCAACGGTGCCTATTGTTTAGGGTGCTGATATCAGTTAATATTATTTCTACTTCAGCGTTTTGGCTAGAATGTTGAAAAATTGCTGTTCCGCACGACCGACACTGGACTGACATTTTTTCAACACTTCCGGCCACGTAAAAAATCAGGCAGTCAGACCGAAAGAGAAGAAACCGGTAATTGTTACTTTTGACGTTCCTCCCCTGCTGAAATGTCTTCCATTCTTTGTTGATTTTCATTGTATCCTGTCCGATTGTGCTACCAAAATTTGTGGGGATGGGGGGGGGGGGGTGCACTCTGTTAAAATTGTGTGTCCTACGTCCTTTGTATAATTTGCCGAATATTTGTGGTTTGATGAGGGCGAGCAGAAGAAAGCCTATCTAGCTGCCATGATTACAGCAATACGTCAGTATTCCCTGTGACACATCTACGCGGAGCGCCACATCGGTTAGCGCGAAGCGTAGAAATTTGACAAATGTAGTCCTGCAACACAAAACTGACGCCTCTAAGTACATTGAAATCTATTTGGGTATATTCAGTTAGTTGCCATATGTTTGTAATTGAGAAATTAGCTAGCAGAAGAAAGTCTCTAATTATCACAGAAGTTATTTTAGGTCTTACTCGGGCCACTATCTATAAGGCGATACGCCAGTAACTGGGATTGAAACCATTTTTTGCTACTTGAAGACCACATTGTGGAAGAGTGTCCCCGGTTGGTGCCCTGTTGCACAATGTATATTTGCTAAGCGGTCCATCATTCCTGATTGTAAATTGCCAAAATTTATTCGGAGGAGTTTCCACCGTTAACTGAATTTTCCAACTACAGTTATGTACAGGACCTACCACAAGTCTGGAACCAGAATGCTAAACCAGCGCGGACGCCGATCCGACTCTACATATAAAACTCATTTCTCCGAGTTTTGGTAGGCCGCATTGAACTCTCCCTAGGCAATCAAGATTGTCCTCATTTGAAAGTCTTGAATATAAAATCGTATGCCTTGATCAATTGCCAACTTTTCACCATTCAGAAAATGTCAACTGATAACTGGCCTAGCTTGATTCACATACAGGCCTAGCTTGCCACAAGTCTCAATTCTTGGGGCCGGCGTCACTGGCGCGGAGCGCGAATTTTTGCGAAAATGCATTATCTGATGCGAAATTGACACCAAATTTGAATATTCTTCAAGGTCATTTTCGCAGTTGGAGTTGTTGTGGTATAGCAAATCTTCATATATCTCCGCAAAGAAACATCTTAAGGGGTTGGCGTAATGCAGAATTGTGTTCGTCTGTGCAAACTAAATCTGGTGACCTACTTTGACGTCCTATTTTCGTCTGTATTCACTCAGGAGAACTTGGATGATTTCAGTGACCTCGTGGTCGGTGTGCTCCATAATAGTATTGGTATCAGTGTTGTAGTGTCTCGAGACCGGTCTCGTCTCGAGACCGGTCTCGAGACCAGCTTTTTGCTGGTCTCGTCGTCTCTGATCTCGATCTCGGTCTCGAAACCCTGTGGTCTCGGTCTCGGTCTCGAGACCGGTCTCGGTCTCGAACCCTTCTGGTCTCGGAACTTCTTCCGGTCTCGATTCGAGACCAGCAAAAATTTAGGCTGTCGTCTTTTTCCTCGGAATAATTCATAGTAGCAAAAACCATCCTGCAATCATGGCGTTGAGCTTTGTATGAACTAGCAAGGGGAAGTGGGCTTTAAGTATTTGGTCCAACGGGGGAAACAGCCAGGGCCTAGTACACTGTACCTAGGGCCCAGTATTGTTGCTAGCATTTAACTTGTTGGCAGTTAAACACAGTAGTCACAGTACAGTAGCAAGGAGTCAGAAGCCTGCAACTGGTAATTTGTGTTGCCTCATAGAGAAGGCGATGTAGTGCTGGCTCCTCTCTATGGTGTTGCTCCACTATAAGAATGCCTGTTTGACAGTGGATATATTAGGCATTAGCCAATCAAATTGATCCGAATGATGGTTTATGTGTTGTTCAAACCTGGATAGTATCGGTCTTCACAATTTTCGAAGCCGTATTGTTAGGGCTATCAACCTAATTTTATCCAACCCTATATATTGAACCCTAATGATGATGAAAACCAGAAAGCCAAAGGCGTAGTGATTCCTTGACTGGTTTCTGTCAACCCATAAGCCAGACACAACAGACAAAGGGGAGATAGTACCAGCTCCTATGCGGCAACATAACGTCTGACAAAATTTCCTATCTTACAACCAAATAAAAAAAAATTAGAGTTCCTGTACCCTTGGATAAAAAAGCTACACACAAATTCAAGTTTCAGACTGTGAAACCTCCTGATAACCTTAGATGACCTCCGACATGACCCCCAAACAATAGAGTTCATTGACTTCTCTCATGGGAAGATCACAACATAGTATCAGCCTCATTCACCCCACCCTTACCAAAAACAATAGGGTCCTGTAATCCCAATAAGAAAGATATACACCTAATTTCAACCTGATCAGACAACCGTTCTGGACTTATGTGTTTACAAGGTTTTAAGACTTTGCCTGGGGACCTCAGATGACCAATGACTCATCCCAAAACAAAGGTTCATGTACTCATCATGGGGAACACAAATACCAAGTCGAGCTTCACCATCCGGGGTGGGGTTCGAGTTATCGTGTTACAGGCCAAAATTGGACAAATTTTCGAATTTTCACAAATTTCTATTTTCGACCAAAATTCACTCCGACCTGACCAAAAGAGAATGGGTTCTGTAACTTCCTCATAAGAGAAAGCTTTACACTAATTCAGCTGGATCAGGACAACCATCCTGGACTTATTTGTGTTTACAAGGTTTTCAGACTGTGACCTCTGGCGTGACCTAAGATGAATCTCTGACCTGGACCAAAAATCATAGGTTCATGTACTCATCATGGGGAATACACATACCAAGGAGAGCTTAATCCATCCGGCGGGGTCAAGTTATCGTGTTACAAGCAAATTGGCCAAAAACATCGAACTTTTCACAATTCCTATTTTTGACCAAAATTCATCCCCCAACCTACACAAAACAATGGGTTCCTGTACTCCTCATAAAAACTATAACCTAATTTCAGCTTGATCAGACCAACCTTCTGGACTTATCGGTTCACAAGGTTTTCAGACTTGACCTTCTGTGACCTCATATGACTCTGACCGACCCAAACACTAGGGTTCATGTATCAATCATGGGAACACCAATCGTACCAAGTATGAGCCTGACCTACTCAGACCGATCAAAGTATCGTGTTTACAAGCCTGGGAGTACACACACAAATACACACACACACACACACGCACACACACAAACACACACACGAGCGCCGTGACTGCATAGATTCCTCTGTCTCGTCAGGAATCAAAAAGATGATAAAAAAGAACACGGGCCTATAAACATGGGAAGCCGTCGTTACGTATGATAACCGATACAAAATCAAGCAGGCCTAAACCCTGATACGTGGACAGGAAGAGAAGCGAGAGGCGAATATTTATTGATTTCAGTTACTAATTAGTGGGGAGGAGGGAGCAAGTAATTGGCGTAATAATATATGCCAGTAACTGCCGTCGTAGCCTAAATGACTATCAATTATCAATGTTATTGAACTGTGAAATGAATTTGTTCCGATTTTCCAGATGGTTAGACCTTATTGACATTGGTACCCGTTTCGCGAAAGTTGATCTGCACAGTCTCGCGCCACAGTCTTGAATGAGGAATGTTCTCAGTACACTTATCTACATGTACCTTGAATGCTTCATTGGCTACTTTGTCATGAAGTACGTCATGCCCATGTCAATCAGTGGAGTAGTTGCAGAGGCTTATAGCAATTCAGGCTACGAAGTAGTAGTACTAGGCCTCAGCCTAGCCTGCGCCACAGGCTTTATTGTATGTACATAAGCCTGCGTTCACACTCGGGTCTAGGCTGGTTTTTAGGCTAGCACTAAGAGACCAATTTCTGTTTCACTTCAGTTTATGGACAAGCTTGTATCTCAATCAATATACCCAAAGACCAATTATTGTGGTTAAGAAAAGGTTCAGAAATTATTCATTCCTCATATTGGTCTTTAGTAGGTGAGAAAGACCAAATGATTTACCCAAATCAGTCAGGAATCCCCATAAATGCCTTCAACAGTTCAAGTTGTTGCTGTTGTACGAGTTGCCACACTAGATATAAATAATCAAGCGGATTCTGTAGTAATGTCCTGCCTGTGCCCAATCTAAATAATAGGGAGCGCCAAATGAGCCTGAGCATGGCGTCAAAAAGGTGGGGGACGGGGGGGGACATGGCCCCCCACTTTCAAAAGTGGGGGGGATATCATTCCGTTTGTCCGCCCCTTCCGGACCGTAATGAAAAATATAGGCACATGCCCGATTTTGATAATCATCTAAACTGATTCAATTTTGTTCTAACCCAAAAAAATAATAGAGTTGGGGCGCATGTCTTAAGTCCACTAATTCCAGGGGCGGACCCCAGGCGAAGATCTGGACCCGACTAGGGCCAAAGTGGAAGGATTACCCATGACTTCATGCCGAGTTCTCGAATATTAAATCGATTAGCCAAAAGTGCATAACTGTTCAAGTGTTTCGCGCGCAACGGCGTTTTTATTCCAGCGTGTAGGCCTAAATATGCGATGTAATGCTTCAAATAATTTTTTTAAGTTTTTTGTTTTTTTAAGTTTTTCTATTTTTTTAACCCCCCCAATTTTTCTGAGATGAAAAATTCGGGCGAAAATTCGTGGAAGATTGGGAAGGAAAAAGGCAAGTGAGAAAAAATGACTAATTTTTTTTTAAGTCTGTTTTCGATAAATGGCCAGAAAACATGCATTTTTTTGCGCGCGCATCGCGCGCGCCTGTAAGTTTCCATGACCCGCCTTGGTAAAATTCGGGTACAAATTGTCTGCTTTTCAAAATTGAAGTGGTCCGATACCTCCTATGGCTTTTTCCCGCTTCGATCCCACCAGAGACCGTTCGTAGACCCTGGATCCCACGCAAACAAAGCCAGAGTAGAAAAGGTTTTAAAGAAATTCCAGTGTGATACTCGGTAAATCATCTTAGAGTAATCACAATGACAAAACTTTTTTGTCTTTCTTTTACATCAAATCCACACATGTAGATGGGTGGCTATTAGCCCTGGCAAGGGCCGTTTCCGCCGATCTGGAGGGATGAAATCTGAAATTTCTCCTTTGTCCTCCCGCCACCGATGGGTGGCCACCGCTCATATGGTCATTTGCATTCCACGTGTCCCGCCCCCACCTTTTTCGACGCGTCCGACGCGCCTGGCCCCTGAGTGGCAACACTTCTTTTCACAAAACTATGTTTCAAAACCAGACAGGGTGGGGAAAAACAGGTGATGATTTTTCCCGCAATTATTACGGTCAAAATTAGGTTTGTAATTATCCCAACTTTATACTACTGAAATTTTAACATTGCTGTGAATTGGAAATGTTCGTTGAATGATGTTTTGAAGGTTTATAGAGTGCTTTGTACTCGGAGGGAGAAGTTGGAGGCAATTGAGGTGACGGATTTCGTCACTTCAATGAAGTTTTGCTACGTAAAATTTTTCTTTCTGATACGTGACTACCAGCCCCAAGTTGTGCATTGTTTTGTCCATGGGGTATTTGTTAGCTGTTTGATTAGTTGAGAATGACGCACCTTAAAACTGGTACTGGGATTTGGAAATGTTCTACAATTCGAAACCTTCATATAAACCGAATTTTCATTTTGACATACGGTGAGGCCTAACTTTACAGTACATGTATATGGAATTGGTATCCAGTCATAGGACAAAGCTATTACAATGCATTTGAAGGTCAAGTAATTGTTTTGATTTGGAATCTAGGATGTGCTATTGATGGGAACACTAGCGCCCCCACCTGGCAACATAAGGAAAGGCGGTGTCCTGGGGGGGAGGGGGGGGGGGGGCATACGAATAGAAGCTATTGAATACAGAGAAGGAGAGAAATTATGATAATTTCCTGGTTTAGGAGCTGTATTATTCTGAATGCTTGCTTGAAGAATGCAGGGAAGAATGCTCTCCAGCCAGGAAGAGGTAGAGACGCAAGTTAAGATTGGGAGGGGAGGGCTCATCCAGGGGGATCGCAGTGGCAAATTGTAACTGTGTATTTTGGTGCCCATATTCAGTGTGTTGAATGACATAGAGGTCAAGTTTGCATCCTGGCGAGGTCTTCACAATCTGATTTTTACTTTTAATTTCAAATGTGATGAGGCCAGGAGGGGTGTGTATTTTGGTTCATGGCTTCCGATAATGGGGCAAATAGCTAGGGAGATGGGGGCTGACTCGGAATGGGCGGGAGCGTGCCATGCTCACATGGTCACCACCCTTGATCTATTCTCGTGGTTAGACTCCTCTTCCTCGTGATTTGGAGATGATCGGAAGTGTGGCCTTTTTTGCAGATCGTAGAAAAAGCAATGTTTTAAAGAGCAGAGGTTGTCTTTCATGCAAAACATAAGCATGTGGTGTAAATAGGCTACAATACATTCGGACTTCGAATTGTTGCCCTATACAATGATAATAACGCTTCGGTCTCGGTCTCGATCCGGTCTCGGACCTTGCTGTCTCGGTCTCGGTCTCGAAGGTGTGCTCCTGGTCCGGTCCCTCGGTCTCGGTCTCGACAATCCCTCTGGTCTCGGATCTTCGGTCTCGATGTGCGTCTCGACTACAACAAACTGATTGGTATATCAATGGAATCAATATTTCAACAATGATCATAGTCTAATTTCGGGTTCTCTGGCAGGGGTTTAGAAAAAAAAACAAAAAATCATCTCTTGGAAATTATTGAATATTTACTGTGCAGTTGACACGGCAGTGCTGTTGATATGATTTTCCTTCGCAAAAGCTTTTGACAAGGTTCCCTATGGCGTCGTTTGCCTCAAATTGAAATTTTTGGCATTAATGGTGAATGTCCTTAATGATACGTCAGTGTATGGCTTTGTAATAGGGACACCGGGTTGTCTTCAAGGGCTTCGTTTGCCCTTGGCAAAAGGTCACTAGTGGTGCTCCGCAAGGAGTCGTTTCTTGGGTCATCACATTGTCTGTTTATGGGCATGTTGGTTTCCCATCGCAACGCTCCTTCAGTTGAAACAGCCGAAATATTCGCAGGGTGATTCGCGGGAAAAAAAAATCGGAGTTTACTTTGATTCCCTCTTTGGTTGCGAGGAGAAGTATTGATTTATGGGCTAATTATTATTATGTTAATAAATCAACTGGTGGGACTTCACCTGGAGTATAACTTCGACCGAGCTGAGACGGATTCGTGGTGGATTTGATTCAGGTTTTTAAAAATTGTTAAAAAAAATAATGTGTTCTGTAATGATACTTCTGGATTTCTTTGAATTTCTCAATGTTTGTCTACGCATAGGGGTCCTTGCCTCGAGCTTCGTAGCGTAACTTTTAGAATTTTTTTTTTTGGACAATCCGTAAATATGTCTTTCGAAGAGTTACTATGCGTGGAATAGATGCCCTACGATGTTGTTTCTGTCTAAGAGTGGTGATGCATTCAAGAACGTCTGAATTTCATTTTTCATGAACTGTGGGCGATTCTTAAGGCATCTGGGATATTCTTCTCTTGAGATGTTGTGACTTCAGGGCCTTCCCTATCTTAAATATTCTAAACTAACTGAAACTTTGACCTTTGGACCCCATGACTTTGTGACTCTTCTGGGTCCGTTCTCCGTAACTACCCGACTCGTCGTCTGCACAAACATTAGTCTATAGTTTATGTCCTCTAAAAGGGCTGAAACAGCTTTAAAATACTTTTTTCAATTTCATGTTCGACGTGTGACTTCTCGGCACTAAATCATCTCAGAGGAAGAACGTAAAGGAAAGTTCTGTTCGTCTGTGTGGCCACCACTGGACCGAACTTTTCATTTACCCACTCTATATTGGTGGTATAGCCATCGCATCATCACTTTTGTCCCTATTGGCTTCAAACCTGGAGTGAATCAAGTTTTTGTAATTATAAATTGTATATCCAATCAATTAGTTTCATTTCCATGAGAATAAGAGAGAGATTCGGGGTTGAATGGGATTGGCGAATGAAAGAATTTTCAGTCATATCCTTCAACTGTAGGGAAGATAATCAAGCATTCTGTTGAGTGATGCACCAAAATCGTTGGCTATGTTGGAATTGGATGGATTCCCTCTCAGTGGCGGGGATTCAGATCTAATTGATATTGTTCTTCCTTCTGTTTATGAAGTAGGCGTAGCAGACGCACCTTACCAGTTGTTCGTCAATGTTAGCCGACTATGTATTCGGTTATATTGGCACACATGAACATATTCCGTGTTACAACTTATAGGTTGGAAGAGTGACAAGTCCTTTCTCGCCTGTTGCCAATAGTTTGTCCAAATGTTGTTGAGATTTAAGTTTGTGTCTGACGTTCTATCAGCTCATTTTTTCATTCTCAACCACGCCGTGTATTATCTCTCCACAAGGGATCTTTCGGTGTCGCATGCCCAGTTGAATTGACTCATGTCTCCTGCACGAACGTGTTACAAGAGGGATACCCAGAAGTTTATTAAGCCACGTTGTAAACAAGTTAGCTCATCAACATTCCTTTTGATTAGTTTTGATTTTTTTTATTTATCTTGCTTGGAATTGTTTACATGCATCTTAGGTTGTTAACAGTTTTAAAACTTCTTCAACACTGAGTTCAAGCGTTGAACTGAGGAGATTCTACAATCCAGACCCCAACAGTAACCCAGCTTTCTGTCTCTCATTTGGGGTGTGCGTCCAGTGGCTGTTCTGCCAGCTACCAGTTCCAGATCCAGGTTTTCAAACCACGCGCTCGCTGACGTGGACTAATAATAAACTCGACAACACTCCGACATCACCGAGTTATATTACGGCGGATAGTGATAATACCGGTATGTTATGCCTCTCATGATGTCACTCTGGTTTCCTATCAGATGTTGCTTTGTCTAGACCTAGAATATAATGTTAACCGTTCGGGGTTCTGTGTGGTGGAGCTTCGTTGTACTTAGATGAACTATTTGGCTGCCTGTGCGACCGGTCGTGTTCCCTCAGCTCTGGTTTCCGGATTGGTTCCCAGGGGCCCTGCTCTGGGCAGATGAGGGTGGCGGGATCTCCCTTGTGGATGTTCTGCTAACACATCAGCATGTAGCAAGTGTATCAATTACATGGTAAAAGATGCGGGAATCTCGAAACCATACTTTTATGTATATTTTTAGCATACTTTTTTTTGTTTTTTTTTTTGAAGACGCAATGGTCATGTAATATTGACTGGACTTTTGGTACTTTCTATTTATTACTTTATGACAGCTCAAACACCAGCGGAATTTCAGCCAATTTGAGTGTACCCATAGGGCACAATCAGCTATTGCAAATTTGCCTTGTGTGACATCATGGGGGAACCGTAAAATCTCCTATGATACTAAGTACATGTAAAACATGTACTTCTGAAAATCTTATCTGGAAAATCAAACTATAGATGGAATCCGGATGAAAACCTGCGAAATCGTTCACAGAATATCGTAGAATAATCTAATTTATTTATAGGTAATATATACCCTGTTTCGTCTTCCTGTTATCATGGCGCAAAAGTAACAATTACTGTGTGGGGTCTATAGACAGCCAATGCATTGTTCCCCCCATGCTGTCATAGATTCGTCTCGATTTCTCACAAATGATTGAAAATATCTCACAAGGCAAGATGCTAGAGCCTCCAAATTTGGGGTGTGGGGTTTTTAAATGTCCTCTTTTCATCCGTGCTATTCAAAGGCAATCTTTTACATGACCATTGACCTTTAAGTCCTGTCATGTTCCAAGTTTAGTAGTAACAAGGTCGTCAGGGTCATCTGTAGAAGGATGGGAGCTGAGACACCTTATATAGATCACAAGAACCTCCTAGTTCGCTTTGGGCTGACCGTGGCGTTTACCGATGTCGGCAGCAAATTTATTTATCACAGTAAAATACTCTTATAATTATAGAAATACACGGTACCTGTCGTATAGACGCACTTTCATCTAATCGTTTACATGCTTGAATACGACTCCAACTGACATTAAATATTAATTATAAAAGTAAAAGTATATAAAGGGGCCGTAGCTTAACACTGGAACTAAAACCTCCGCCTACCTACTGGCCTAATACTCCTAACCTCTCGTATGCGCTACATAAACGTACAACACAAGGAGAACGGAGGGGGGGGGAGGCAGGGGGTCGGGAGGGGGGGGGACCCGACTCATATTAAGCATAGCCAGGAGATATTAGTTCGGGGTAGTTTCAGGTGAATGACGATTTTCTTGGGATTTGTAACATCACGCTGGTCGATAAAAATACAAATTTCCCTATTAAATTCAATAAAGTTTAAAATATAAATCCCCGATTTTTTTTTGGACTAACAACATATATATATATATATTTTATTATTTTGTTTTTATTATAGAACCTAACCCTTCCGTAGGGCATAAATATGTTTTTTATGGGATTGTCTTTTTCGTCAACCCGAAAGACCAATTTTGGCGGCTAAATAGAATTGGAAAACTGACTTTGGCACAAATTTACAATTCATATATATTCACTTAAAATATGATAAAACAATATATATTAGACGCCTAGTAAAGGAAATAAATAGGTAGATTAGGAAAACATCACGTCATTTACTGCGCCTCAAAGTGCTCTCCAGATATGTCAAATAGACAAAAAAAATAGACAAATATGCCTCTGGAGGTCTCCTAGTGAGGTTGCTGCTTGGTGTGCTGGTATCCATGTCATCCTGCTTGAACAAGCACAATTTTCCGATCGTTATATCTTTTTTTCTACCCGAGTACGGAAGACAACCAGGGCCGAAAAACACAGTACGTATTCTTCCTGCGTCCTTCGTACATGTCGTACGGCAGCATGCTTCCCCGGGATGACTAACTCCCCCCCCCCCCCCCCCTCCCCCCTCCTTCGAGAATGTACTACGGCGAATGGCCACTGCAGGCCGCCCTCTCACTTCGCTAGCGCTGACGGGGTTTGCCTCTGGTGATTACCACGGGCACCGTCGTGTGTAAGCAACAGTTTCTTGCCTTCGTGCTCAAGTGTTACTGTTTAATGGTGATTTCGATAAGTAATCCCTCGGCCAGGCTTGCTCTGTAAATGTGACGCGATGACTGTATCGGTTAGGATTGGACAGAGAACAAACACTGCGGCGTCCATATATGTACTTCAATATGTGGGGTGCCATTAAAACGCCAAGAAGAAAAGGCAAGTATAAAGTGCATGCTCTCAGTTACCATAATTTGAGTTGAAATGATTATCAGAAGCGGATCTGATTCGAGTTTTTTTTTTTTATATTGGATTTGATCTCTAAGGGTTCAGGAGCCAAGTGAGGCCTCTACAAGGAACCCGGAATCCGAATTAGCAATTTAGGTTTCAGAACCTACCCGAATGTCACCAAACAGCTAAAGAAGTCACCGCTCCCAATTGTTCGGGATTCCAAATGGCCCTGAAGCCCTGTTCTCACTTAGCCGGATTCTATTAGGAATATTTGAGAATGCCATCGGAGGAAGTTCTGAACATATTCAGCATTACATTTGTGATGTCCGTGAGTACTCCGCCAGCATTCGTATGTTACCGTATAGTCAATACGTAAGCCTTGGAATTTATCGTATTATTGTCACGAATATTGTGAGGATGCGTTTAGTGTTCATAAGACTCCTCAAAGGCTAACACTCATGGATTTTCTGCACTCTAAATTATTGTTATTATCAGGAATCAGGCTAACTGGGAACGGACTTGGTTTAAATCCCCTGTGAAATTCAGCTTTACCCCACACATATGGTGCCCTCGTGCCCCCCCCCCCCCCCACCCATTGCAGGAATGAGGCAAGGCAAGGCATACTCGCGAACTAGAATTAGGCTGTGAAACCTGTGTACTCATGAGATCGGAAATTGTGAAATCTCATGAGCAGATGGAGTCTACAACGAGCAGTTCGTGAAAGGCGTTTGGAAGAACTTGCTCTCCTTGGATTAGGTTTGTTAAGGGCCCTCTTCCTGTGGCGAACTCAGGAAAGGTTTGCGATCTAGCCCCGGTGACGGGGTGTATCGGTTCTCTGCAAGAAATGAATGAATAAATAAATGAATAAATAAATGAATAAATAAATAGAAAAATAAATAAATAAAAGATAAATTGAAGGAGGAAACGATTTACAATACAAATGTTAGTAAAAACAGGATCGAACGAGTGAGTAAGTAGGAAACGAGTTTTATGAATAAAAAATATTATTATGGAGAGGGCTCATGTTGTTTTCATAGATCAAGGAACCTTTTAATTATGCCGCTATCCCCATATGTTTATTCTTATTAAATACCTTCATTTAAATGGACACAATACTGTTTTGCATAATAATAATAATAATATAATAATAATAATAATAATAATATGTGACGTGGAGGCGGACGAAAAACTGCCTATTATACAAATCATGAAAAAATTAAGGCAAGAAACTGGGGAGACGGTAGTTTGATACCTTGTCTACTTCGAGTAGATTATTTCTTAGAGTAAAATTACACAATTTTATTCACATTCATTTTTAACTTCTTCAACTAAGTGACGTCATAAAACGACACGACGCCAAATGCAAGAGCGTACAAACTGGTTTAAATAATTGCAACAACTAAAGGCATCAAGCCATAATCTATGATCTCGAGTGTGCCGGACTGGAGATATTCTCCGGTTGAACAATCTGCTGCATTGTCATATGATCTTTAAAGATGACACTCTACAAGTTAACCTTAGGTCATCTAGCCATTCAACGAAACGTGACGGGGACACGAAATGATTGGCCATGGCTAACGTGGCGCCAGATGGTCAAGTGGTAAAAATCGCTTGGACGAGCATAATTATGCGGATCATTTTTATGACGATATGTATGATGCATGATTTCGGACCGGTGATGTGGCAGGATTCATTCCATGGAGTTTACCAGAGTCCATTTGGTGATACGGATTATTCGTGAGTGGGGTTGGGGACCTCCATACTACTATCGACGAATAGAACGTCTCTCACTCACCTCACCGCCCATCACACGTGAACAGGTATCACTTCAGGCACTTGGCCTCCGGAAGAGGTAATTATGTCCCCTGTATACGTCTCTGAACCTTACTTCATTCTCTTTACTTCACACTCTAGCATACCACCTAGCCTAAGGGGAGGGAGCGGTTGATGTGTCTTACCAACGAAAACATATTCAACATCCTTGTATTCACTGATGTAACAATTCTATGTGCGGTCATGCGACCATTGACCACAGGGGTCTTCGGCTGATAACGAATGAAGAGAAATCTCAACTTTCGGTGGAATCATTCTATCTATGTGCGATTTGGTTGTGACCGACAGGAGGTACACACGAAGTCGATCGGCTTCCACTGCAGGCCAAACCGTTTGCCTCGATACAAATTCCTTACATGTCGCCGGAAAGTGGGGTAATATGTTTTTTCCCGTTTTCCTCTTTTGGTAAACGTTGACTATTCTCAGCTTCAATTAGGGTGTTTCTACTGTTTCCCTATTTTTGTAGAAGGATACCCTCCCCCACCTGCGTCCAGCCAGGAATGTTCATCTCATCGTACATCTGTTGCTCGAACCAAAATTTAGAAACGCCATAGGTTTACGTACTGTCTGAGTCTCGTCTTCGAGGTAGAGCTGGGTGGAATCTGTAACGGACGGAGCATTGCGGTTCCTCTCTTGGACGCCGTGACGATCCCATTTCTTAACCGTTGGGTTGATGTGTCGGCCCTCGTGGAGTACGCTCGCTCTGAGTTCGAAGGACACCATAGCAAAATAGGAAGATGAAGCAGGAGAGATTAGGGGTCATACGTGGGAGGAGCGCTCAGCTACGGGCGCTCATCTCACGTGCCAACTCGAGAATTCTTGGCCTCTTTGTCGAAACTGAAGTTTGGCGCGAGGCACGTGTGAATTCATTTTTCCTCCCATTCGATCGACAGGTCTTAGTGCCCACGTGGCGTGCGTGACTGACAAATGGAGACCAGCTTGGCAGGAAAATAAACTATGCTGGATTAACGCTGATGGGTTTTAGACAGAAGAGATATTTCCCACGACAGTTTATCCGTTGAACTCCAGGGCGAGAATACGTCATCTATCACCCAGTAATAATATAAAATGGAATGACAAAAAAATCGCTTTTTGACCAATAATTCGACTTAAAGATTGTGATCTTATCAAACCAACGAGATTCTCGTACAGCTCATAAACACGCAGATTCTCAATTTGAAATGTTACCTTTATCGGATCAAGCATGTAAAACTATTATCGTGCTCACACCGTTTTCACCTCGGAGGACTCAAGTCGGCATCCGAAGGATTTAGATTCAATAAGTTCATTCTCGAGGGAACACACTCTTGTCACACACACGCGCACAGCTAGGCGATAGAACCATGTCCCCTTTAACATGAGGTCTAACACAACCGGTATTAAGGGTCATATATAGTCCATAAAAGGGGGATTCTTGTCGTTTTCGTGTAAAGAGAGATGCGAGCAAAATTTTGTACAATGGCCCCTATACATTAAACTTCTGTTCATTCATAATGTAATAAAAGAAACACAGTATAGGCGGTCGATTCTTTTCATTATCAGTAGGACTTGTCACCCATGGATATGTCTTACCTATGGTTTCCTCACCTCTACCCATTGTATCTATCAACAGACCCGGTAGCTGTAGAGTGACACGGCCGATTAGAACCTGCTATAAGCCATAGCCCGATTGGAAAATTACTAAGATGTAAGAACTTGCCGCGACCTTATCTACAAAACAACACCCGCCAAGGTCAGAGAACACATCACCCGATTTGTCCGCCCGTACAAGGAAATCGGCACAGCACCCCACAACCGGAAAACGACCTCCGGGAGCTTCCAAATAGACCCAAGCGACAGCGCAAAATCACCGGAACCACCACACGAACACCCTTCACACAAAATACCAAACAACACCATTGACCAATGATAACACTAACCGGACAATATACTTAATCGAATTATTCGCAGAGGAGAAACAATCGAGAAAGATGCAAAATCGATGCATGGCCCTGAGTAACCTTCGAGATTAAATCATTGAAACCCCTGTATGTATCAGGTCAGTGATAATAATTGACCTCACATAATAACGAATGAACTGATGGAAAATCGTCGGTGAGAAAAAAGATATCAGTACAGGGGCCCTACCTCGTCACAATGATAGTAATGGCAAAATTAGTCCCGAATCCGCCAGGACGTTTTTCACTCGGAACGCTATATTGACGGGCAGCTCCCATCATTTGCTGGGCGTCACGAGACGATAACGCCTCCTCCAACAAAAAATTAATGATGATCTAATTCGAAACTGGTGGGAAAACTTTTCGCAATTTCCCGCGAGATGGAAAAGAAAACAACCCAAGATGACTTTCACGGACTATCCGCGTCAATCAAGGGCTAGAAGAACATTCTTTACGCTTGGAACCAAAATAAGCAATTCGGTCAAAATTACAAATTTGGGCCGAAATGTTCCTGATGACACTCCATAGGTACTACTGGCTCCTGAAACTGACAATCGTCATGACCATACGATTTGAACGGTTGTTTTCCCCCCGCAAACCGACCGTTAAACAACCGTTGAGTACAATTAGTTAATGATAAACAAACTATTCATGTTCATTCAATTAATTGGTAGAGGCCAGAAAGAACCCTTTCGATAACCACCTCACATGGAAAATTGGTATCCGATAATACTGACCAATTTCCACATTGATATCTCAAAATGTAATAGACGAAACATAATGCAATAGCTGTACGAAACGTGAAACGGACGCCTAAACTTCCCAAACTTCTTCGTTTCGTCGTCGTAATTTTTGGGCATTCAGATGGTGAGTGCAAGGAGTACTGGTTCAGCAACCGGATGTTTGCCTTCATCTCGAGGTTGTTCTCGTTGGCTAATCGAGCTATGCTCGACGGGAGCTTGTACATGGCGAATGGTCCTGAAAAAACAAAATAAGCTTATGACGCGTCGACACGGCAGACCATTTGGTGAAAGGCTGACTGTGTTGGACCTATAGTGACGCGGATGTAGTCGGTATTGGTCATGATAACACAGATAGCTCAATGATAGGTCTGATCTAAACTGAACTGTAAGACAATTACTTAGTGACACAGAAGTTTCGCCGTGATCGATAGAACCATGTGATAGTTAGTGATGGACACAAGGCGTGTAGTAGGTAGCCTATATAGATAAATAGATGGATGACACGCAGGAGAACAAGAGCTCATCTAGCCACATGGGTCGAGGTGAGGTAAAAATAAGACAACCAACAATGAAGGTGCTCTTCACTACACCCCAGCGGGTTTAAAAGTATCACTTTAGATCGGTGAGGTCATATTTCGTTGAGGTCGCTTGACAAGAAGAGGGAAAACGGAAGAAAAATATTTATGGGATATCATGCCCATGCTCCATTTTTCCGTTAAATACGACACTGTTATTTTTTCGAGCCACTGAATGTTTAGTTATACTTTATGCCATGTAGAGAACCGCGCACAATGGTAATATGTTCCATTCCCAAGTCGATAGGCTACAAAACCTAGGTGGAGTGTTACCGACTCGTGCCGCTAATGTTAACAGAAGAAAAATGTCCCCATGAGACTCGCATTTGGACACATGTTCTCATGATCCAAAATTGTGGCTGACGTGGAGAACAAGTGTTACGAGAGACAGATAGTTGGACGTCGCATGGAGGGTCATTTGAAACTCTTGACTGCAGACCTTTTTTGGGGTAGACGATCCAGCTCTCAATGGAATGAGGAAAACATTAATGAAGTACAGTATTCCGGGGGAAAAATTACTTAGATTTATTAGAATACCAAATTGAAGGAGAAGGCACTCACATAAATCCCATGACACACATCATGTGATGGAAAGTGCAAAAACAAACCAGAGAATCACAGGCTGGTGGACCGGTCACGGGTCGAAAGACTAATGTAAGGCAGGAGAATGTCTAACAAACATGCTTGTTCGGAATAGTTCCAGGAATCACACCCCTGGATTGCCCCAGCCCTTCTTACAGACTACGATAGGCTCTTCTAAATGTAGAAAAAAACTCTGTGTAATGACCAAATACCCACTCTATTTCACTGACTCACTTACCTCATATTGCACTATCACCCCACCCCGCGCCATGAACATTCGGGCGATCTCTAGAGGAGTCCGTGCTGGAAACCTATCGCATTTTATTTTGCCCGTTGGACGTTGAGGTCAATGAGCATCGGCTAAGAATTTCATCGATTTGATGGTGTAAATCTCATGTTTTGTCAGTTCAGTCAGTTTTCTAGGTGTTTCAAAAAGATTGCCGACGTTGTGCGTAGTTTAAGTTTAAAGTAAATAAAGCGTCCGTAAGTTTGCATTGGGATACATGCCGCGGTATCCTTCAAAATTCAGGTCAAGGGATTCAAGTGCTATCAATAGTACCGGGAGTAAAGTAACTTGAGATTTAGATTTCTTCAAGAGGGTAAAAAGCAAATTGGGATGTGTGTGTGTGCGTGATGGGGGGGGGGGGGGGGGGGGGGGTGGAGCACTAACCACAACGTACGACTGTATTCAAACGCAGTCTGCTGAGATCATCGCATGGTTGTAGGACGTTTGAGCCAAGAGGAATTTCCTAGTTGGCTACAGACGTAAGCAGCTGACTTCACAGGGGAGCAAATCAAGGGAGGGGAGGGAGGGGGGGGTCTATCCACAGAGATGAAACATATGGGAGTATTATGACATTCTGTTAATATTATTATTATTATATTATTATGAATCTTTGTCGAGTCACACAATGATTTGGTTTTCTTACCCACAAACTCAATTGTTGTATACGAAAGGCTATCTTAACAGTAAATTTATCATGGTCGACAAAGTAGTCAGAGTACCTATTCGATCAGGAGAAATAGGTTTGCTTAGAGTTAGAGTAGTCATTATGAGTGGGTTAAATAGTCACGACTCTCTGCCAACTGTGTGTGAAATGTGAATCATAGCTAGATTGGTATTGGGCATAGAAATACTACTTTTGAGTGTTGCTATTTTATGAAATATTATTCAGAGTTGTCGGGAATAACAGGTTTTTTTTTTTTCTTTTTTTTCTGGCGTGCGCGGAGGTGTATTGTAAACAGAACGGCATTTTCCTGGAGATTGATTTTAATTCCATAAGTGAAATCGGGACCAAAGCCAGTGGGACCACTCTCTACCACAGCGCCGACCATAGTTTAAACACAATCAGGTACTATTTTATACGTAGTTTGTCCTTTCTAATAAGTATATAGTCACTTGTTCGTGTTAGAAACAGGTTTTCTTTCCACCGACTGGCCATCATCTACGTTTGATCCTCCGTTAAAGACCGTATGTTAACATGGCGCCAAGCACGGTTATTATTTATGAATACATCTATTTCCGAATATTTCCGAATATTGCGACGTCGATTCAGGGCGCTCGGAAATTTTTCCAATGGATCTCATTCCAAGACTTCTAGGCCAAAAACGGCCCCTAATGACCACGATCTCCGAAATGTATACCATCACAACCGCGCAGTCATCATCTATCTCTGCAATGAAAGTGACCAAATTAGGGGCCCCTGCATCTTATTTGGTCTCTATATCCCCAGTCCACAATCCTCTCACGCCCCAGGTCCGCGTTGAATTATCCGAACAAAAGCTAACATACATTGCACATCGGATGAAGCCATATGCTATCAATCCTCTCCTGTTTTCGAAAAATCAGTTAAGCCTAACCACCCAGGGTTTGCAATGCAGTAGTGATCATCTCCACTATTTTTTACCTGGAACCACCACCAGCGTGAAACTCAAGACTAACGACTCATCAAATCCGATTAGTTATAGAAAACAGACAAAATAGATATGTGTGAATTCCAAACAAGATTAGCCACAGCAACTAAATACGTGGACTGTTTCGACCCGAACAAGCCCAAATGAAATTCTAGAGACTTTGGGATGTATTTTTAGAAGTACTGAAAAAAGCACAATCCATCCAAAAAAAACGTGTCAACGCAAGTTTCAGCATACTTGGTTCAACGATGCAAATCAGTGAAGCAATCAAAAAACGGAATAAGGCCAGACGTTTAGGGTGCAACACATACCGCAGGCGTGCAATAGAGTAACGTGTCCGTTATTAGAAAATGCAGAGAGGAAATATTTGCATGATCGATCACTGGAAACAAAGGCAACCCCAAAGCTATAGGGCAGCTCTTACGTAATGTCAATCAAAATAATTACCGATATGAAGGATAAACATTCCCCAAAATCTTAGTATGGTAAACAATAATGAAATACAAGGAAAAGAGGCATATGCAAATGCATTAATGAAATTCGTTACAGCGGTATCATCGCCAATATGTAACATTGAATAAGTACCAGCGACCATGTTGTAATTCATGATGTATTCCAGTATGTTTCTATGCATGTTCCCGGGGCGAAATGTTTGGGTGTACCCCGAGGTTTCAGTAATTTGTATCAAATTTATGAAGTCCGTGGATTCCAGAAAAGCAAACAGGATGGATGGAATAGTGCTATGATTATAAAAAGCAGTGTGACGTTATTCTCTGCGAGTATCACAATTATCATAAATAGAAGTAGAAAGAGCGGGATTTTCCCAAGTAGATGGAAAAACGTGGAAGAGGTTGTACCGATATTTAAAAGTGCTCTGCCTTTGAAACTGTCTAACTATAGGAACCAGTTTCGTTTCCTACCAGTTTTACACCAAAATGATAAAAAAGCACGTGCATAATGCTCTATTTAAGTACTTAAATAGAAACAAGCTACTTAAAGTAGCCCAGTAGGTTTGAGAAAAGGGCAATCGTGGGAGACGGCTTTACTAAAATTATGACAGTGGTTAGAAGCAATGATACGGGTTTTTTGTAGGCGCAGTTTTCATTGATCTGAGGAAAGCTTTCAACCTGGTTAATCACTCACTCTTAATAGAGATGTTACGGAGTTTCTAACTCATCAATGGAATGGTTTCAGTCGTATATACTCGATAGAACACAATGCACCCCAAATTAACGGTTGTCCTTTGCATGCGAACAACGTTGTGTGTGGAGTACACAGGGATCGATTCTAGGGTCATTATCATTCTAATTTCTCTAAAATGACAATGGGCTATAATTAAACACTGCATGTTGATATGTATGCGGATGATACACTTCTATTGATGAATAGGGAATTTGAAACAAATGAAAGAAAAATTATTAACTGAAGATATGCGTACATTAGCAAATGGTGTGAAGGTTAGGTGATGAAGGAGAAGTAATCAGATGTTAGGAACACAGATTCAAAACCAAAAAACTATGTTAATTGGATCCAAGCAGAAGTTGTTGGACTTTACAGAAGGAACAGAAATGATCTGTAGAGGTTAACGGATGTATTCTAACAGATGTTAAAGCAGAAAAAGCTGCTTGGTTGACACATTGACCCACGACATCTTGGGATGCCCATGTGACTGTTTATCCCCAGTGATCAGTAGTAGAATAGCATTGCTTAGGAGAATTAAGTCATTTTTAGATAAAGACACATGTATTTCATACTTATAACGGATATCTTTTGCCAATTTAGATTTCTGCAGCCTCATTTGGGGGAACTGCAATAGTAGCAACATAGAAAGAATTATTACGATCTGCAAAAACACGCGGCAAGGGTCATAAGGGGGTGACGCGCACTTCCAAAAAAAGGAGATAGTGACTTATTTAATGAACAGGAGTGGCAATCAATTGACAAAGAAATCAAGAAAAGAGATTAACGATGTGTATAAGTTCCAATGGATTAACCCCGGATTATCGGAGGGAGTTGTTTCAATTTACCTCTAATACCCAACCTATGGGTGAAGGTCTTCAACATCAAACGGCATGTTTGTTAAGGGGGCCAAAACGACTATCATACAGAAGGTTCTCTATCTAGGCGACAAAGGAATGGAATGTCTTTTAACAGGATGATTGGCGAGAGGCTAAGTCTGCATTTTTTTTTTAAAGTCTTATTTAAACGAATCATTGACATGTTTCAGTTTAAGATTCGTTTCTGTATTTAGTTCTTTTAATCAGCTTTCATGTTCTAATAACATTCTCTTTTATTACTGTTCCATTTCTTACTTACATTTGACTTGTTTTAGTTTCAGATTATGTTTCTGTATTATTTCTTTTAATTGTATTCATGTTTTCTAATAGCATTCTTTTTATTACTGTTTCATTTCTTACCTTTTACATTGTGTAACCAGAGCCTCGGATAAAGATATTTTTTGCTTATTAGCTAACCGCGGCTTTCAAACTGTATGAAATTGCTAGAATAATAATAATAATAATAATAATAAAAAGGTCCCACAACCAAGAAGAGTATTCTGATCACACAACCACCCCGGTGTATTAGTCAGCAATGCACAGCTCTCTAATGACAAGTCACACCCGCGTCGCCCGACAATCGCCCCGCGGAATAGTGCCCCCATGGTAGCCCTACTCCCGGGCACCCACTTTCAAATTACCTCTATCACACCTCTAGCACTACCTCTGGAATATGCTGGTTATTATCTCCAATGCTGATAAAGGTAAATGAGGGTCCTTATTTCAATCGTACTTTAGGGTCGATAGTCATGCAACGTATAGTTCCTCCAAAACTAGCTCAGGGAAGTAAAGGGGAATGATTAAAGATCTAGATCCGATTAATAGTTTAGGCTTGTGGCCTTGAAATGTTATTCTGCATTGCATTGGAATTTTTCCGATCTCTTGTGTGGAGCCTCTCGTGAGTTTCTATTCAGATCATTATCGATATCTATATATAACTATATCTATATATATATATAATTATTAATATATATATATATATATATATATATATATATAATAGATATACATATATAGTATATATACGTGTTCAGTGGTGAGCATGCACCACTGGGGCAATGTTTTCATGCAGTTGCAGTATTCATTAATACAACAAAAAATCAAAAAACTGCTTGGTGGTTACCAAGCCCCATTAAATAGCTGTCACCAAAAGGCGAAAAGGCCAACCAAATTAATACTTTTTGGTGGCATAATATTAAAGAGAATAAAAATCTTAAAATCTCACTTTGTCCAGGTTTATAGCATGTTGGTTGGGAAGATATGGCTTCCTCAAATTTCATATAATTGTGATTTTGGCAAACTGCAACTTTTTTATGATGTCAATCTACCAATTATAAGGGAAAGTTAGAATCGGTAGATATGAAGCAACAAATGTTGCCAATTTGCAAAATTGCCAACTTCTTAGCAGTGATTAATTCTTCAAAAATTCTTCAAAAAATTTGAAACTTTATAACCGAACAGACTATGAACATGAAACAAAGTTTGATTGGCGTGAATTTCAATGCACGATCATATGACATTAAATATTTTGGCTGGACTTGCCTTTAATTAGAAGCTGTAAATCATACAACGATACGAGCATTGATATGGTGTACAGAACTTCCCGGACCAAAGCCGCATAACACAACTGACGGCACACCGAATAATCTCACGCGATGTACACGGATCTAGTTCACGAAAACAAAATTTCAGAGTTGAGTCAGAACATCCCAAGGAGTGTAGGGTAACATTGACCCAAAAGAGGCAGCTATTCAGTGCATGGTACGGTTCGACCTGTCATGAGGCTAAACTGGTCATCAGTATTGTTCTGACGATACCGCCAGGCGATACTCAACCCGAACGTCATCAAATGTTAGGTTACTATCCAGTACTAATAATCATACTATGGGCTGCGTGTGCACGGGCTTGGGTCATAGTCTAGTTTAGTGTTTAGTAGTTTAGTGGAAAAAAGGGTCAGGAAGGACAAAATCCACATGAGAGCCCTCATTTCGTGGTTACACAAATGGAACTGGCCATTGTCAGAGAGGTCAAATTAATCGAACCGGAGCACACAACCCAACATTCATCCTGTGAATTTAATCAAACTGCGTTGTTGTCCCTAACTCGCTGCTTGTTCCCTAACTAGCTGCTTTGTTCTTAACCCACAGGGGTGAGGATATAGTACTGCATTTAGCCTCATCCTAACCTGTCCTATACGAACCAACACAATGGCCTACAGATGTGCTGCCACTGTTGAAATTAAAATTACAGAAGGATAATTATTTGCATTGACGGCCATTCACAATGTGTTAATACCAGATGATTTGAATAATGAAAACAAGATATAGAAAGATAGGTCTGAAAACTTGCCTGTAACGGGACCTTATTGAATTGCTAGACAAGAGTGTTGCCAGGTGTGAAATAACATAGTCCTGAATCCTAGCTAGACTTGGATGTGTCTTTCAGGCAAGCAAAACAGACTCTGTGAATTCAAACAAGACGAATTAAACTGCACACGACCACGAATGCGATGAAACGATCATAGGGAAGCACCACATAAGGAACATTCGGACTCATATAGGGATCTGCTATTTTGACATGATAGCCCATTTCCGCCACTTTAGTGACCGATGGTGACCACAAAAATTTAACGGCGGAGCATTTTATCTATTTCCTCATAATTCATTAATATGTAGGTGAATCATCTTTGCAATTTCTTACGTAATGGGACTAAATTATGCTGCTTTGAAACACCGGAAAACACCCTGATGCACTAATGATCAAGGCCATATTACTGACCACATGCTTAAAATGTAGGAGAACACTTGACCAATCAAAATCGATCATGTTAATAATCTCTAATGACTTTTGACCTCTCTTCATCAAGGAAACTTGTGATGTTCCACCCTGTCATTAGATAAGACGACCAGTAATATGTGAACCAACTCAGTTGTTAGCAGAGATGCATTGCATGTGTTTACATAATAGCTTATTATGCCCCTTGAACGACCTTTGACCTACTTAGCATGGAAAACCCCATGTATCAATGAACAATTTTAATATCAACAGTTCCATGATTATCCAATTTGAGGTTTTTCACATAATAGCATACTATGTTCCTTCAATGAACTTGCCATGGACATTACATGAATCCGTCAGTCCAATCGTCAATGTACTTTGTTTCATTGATGATACACGGACCAGGACATGATTAATCCATCCTAATCTGTAACAGAGCGTTATGCTAATCTAAACAAATAGCTCTTGTGCCACTCCAATGACTTTTGACCTGAATGTGAAAACACCTCGGAAGTCGAACTACATGTCGTAGACAGCCTGAATACTAATATTATAGTAGCCCAAAGTAATATGTAGGAGAACAGTATATTACAGTTTTGTGCAAATTTTCACATAGAGCTTCATTATGCCCCTCTAATGACCTTTGTTATTATATATCGGAACATTATTTAGGGACACTAGTTCCGTGTTCCAGGGTAAGCCCATTTATTGATAGGGAAGGAGCATCGTTGATATTCTACATTGACCTAACCATTTACCTTAAATCCTGAGCAGGATATAAACAGAATGGGTAGGTACCACTAGTACTTTAAACCCTTACCGAATATCAAGGAAATCCGAACTAATATGTAGGAGAAGAATCATTGTGACCAGATTTCACATAACGGCCCATTATACCCCTCAATCAATCACCTTTGGACGTTAGAGAGGTCAAAGAGTCGCCCATGTCGATGAACGGGGCCCAGTGTGACATCGGTCAAGGAGCAAACATTTGAAGCTGGAAAAAGGCAATAGCTAAACAGAGGATAGATAGATAGATATGATAGTAGATAGAAGATAGATAGATCGACGAGGCTCCATAGCGAATCACAATGCTCAACAGAATAGTTGGCTTGAGCTGAAAGGAAACGATTCACTATCGCTAAACCCTCCCATTGTGAAATAGTTTTCCTCTACATTTTTGATACCAAATATTTCTATTTATCCTTGGACAATATTAGCGATGATCGTACATCCGTTATTTCTTGCAATTTCTCCACATGACGGCAGTTGAGGATGAGGTATGTTTCGAACACTCATCTGGGAAGGTACTTTTGATGGTATACTAGAATTTGTGTCATTGCCACACAGGGCCCCCTCTTCTTTGTTGGGCCAAAACCTCAAAGATAGTGCAGAAGAACAATGAAAAGATCATTATGCGAGAGGCGAATTCCCTTACTGGCCTATATGGGTCTTCAGCAGATACTGTTCATATATCGGAGCTTACTGCTCACAGTCAAGTTAGCAAGCTAATGAGGCCTATGGTATAACATGTGAAAAGGGATTCTCATAATCCTTAATGGGGTTTCAATAACAACTTTCCACAGTCGTATACATATTTTTAACGCTCGCATGTTCATAGGTTGTTACTTCGGTTCCGGATGTTATGACATATGGGAATGATCCTAACAAACCTATTTGCGTCCCCGGTACCAAATTGACCACCCTCCATTGTTTGACCTGTGCCAAAAATACACTTGTATTTCACCGTGGGCCTACTATATCAAGCTATGAAAATCGATATCATGGTAACCATAGGTTTCAAGAATTGATGCATGCAATCATTCTTTTTCTACTGATCGCTGTATGAACCTACAGAGTTATATTGATACAAACGAACATGAATGGTTGGCAGATATATATTTAAGTAGCTTCAAATTTGGCATTGCGAATCGTTCGAAGCACCAACACACCGGGTTTGTGCCCCGACACTGCGAAAAAATCAGCTATAAAAATATTAGTGTGATGGCGCCAAGCGAACTTGATGCGTGGTTGTCCAACAGTCCAATACAATCAGAGCGTGGTAAAAATAATAAAAAATCAAAAACTGCCTTGGAATATGACCGAGACCGAGTGAGTTTGTTTTGCCTAGAAGGTCAATTTTATCTGGTTGATCATGATGAACAAAGCCAAAAGATAATATGGGAGCAATTCGCGTCTCCAATGGAGAGGTCATGGCATTTAACTCTGAGAGTAGAGGCACATATAGGTTTCATGGCAGACAGACACGAAAATGAAGAGAGAAACTAAGTCTGCAAGCGATTCATTGGTAGGGATACGAAAAAAGAGTTGGCAATAGAGTGGCACCGGAAGAGGAGCTGAGTTTTGTCATTTAGGGGTGACGTGAATGCAAGGCGGTGGGATCAGTAGCGGCGACAACGATTAAAATATTTGGCTGGGTGGGTTAGAGAATGTGGTATAAGGTACTGCATGAAAGGGTTCTTTGAAACAAAAGGATGGTTATCTATTGCGTGGATCTAGAATGTTGTATGAGAATAAGACATTGAGTTTGTAGGAAAGAAAGTTGGCGTTACAATTGATAGAACGTGAGAGCAATGGTCAGAGAAATGTGTGGTATGAAACTTATGGACTAGGAAAAAGGCGTGGACATGATGGAATGACTTGGTCGAGAGAAATCGGTGGCTCAGCGAGAAGGCGAATGGATGGCAAGATGTGGCATGAACATGTGTGAGGACGGATAGGGAAGCGTTGGAGTTTATAAATTGAATGGACCGAGTGAACGTGGGAATAACCGAAGAAGACATGGACGAGTCAGATAGTGAGGGGTTCAGGAGGTTGGTTTGAAGGAGGACGCTCAGAACGAGAGGGCGAGAAGATGTGAGAGCGATTGCTGCAAGACTGAGGTGAATACGGCCACCCCTGTTTTCGGCGACATACCCACCTTAAAAACTTAAATGTTGCCAATTGCCCTTCTGCCAGACTCCGACTTTCAAAGTAGAGAGACCGATCTGGCATAATTATAACCAACAAACACGAAACACGAACAAAAACGTTAACACATGCTTCAGAAGTATAAATGTTGAGTGATTCACACCGATGCAGGAAGAATAGTCTATTTAGTTAGAACACACATTTCCTCAATATTTGTATATGATGTGGACAAAGCCTCGTAAAATTTAGGACTTGGTGAAAAAGAGACGGCAAATACCAATGTTTTCAAATGTTTTGCTTCTTAAAAGTCTAATGATTTCAGCGTGTTCTTTTGTACATGGTGCTATATTATACGCAAGGGGGCGATTTGTGTTGGCGATTGTTGCAGGGGGGGGGGGGGGGTGGACAAGTTGAATACTACCTAAGCGGAGCGTCACCGTAGGCAAATATTTCCTTTGACAGACCCCCTAGATTGCAGGAAACGGCACTTCCCGTGCCTTATGGGACAGTGAGCAGCATTCCTAAAATTGATAACAAATTTTTATTCTAGGAAAGGTTCTCCAAAAACTTACCGCTCAATTTCGGGTTTTGCATGAATGAAGTAAATTGTACACACTGAAGTGACTTAGGGTCATGATAAAAATTTTCAGGGACTAAAAGTAGACCATACCCATCAAGCCTCATAAAAATCGAACAAACCTCGCGAAATAGACACACTGAATGACCTGCAGTCTATGTTAATAATGTTGAGAGTGATAATCTGGCAAACTTAAAAAATATGCATGAAATATGCAAAATAGACATGTTGAATGACCTCCAGTGACCCTATACCTATGATAAAATAATTCAGAACTGAAGATATATGAACCATAGCCACCTGGTTTCATGAAAGTCCGACCAACTTCAAGATTTCGCATAAACTATGCGACACATTGAATGACCTCCATTGACCCCGAATCTTTGTTAAAAACTTTTGGGACTGAAAGTAGACCATATTCACCATGTTTGATTTCGTATAAATTATGTAGATCAGACCATTTTTACTCAAAGATAGCGGCCCCCATTTTTTATCTATTTTGCGGACCACAGGCGCATGAGAGGGAAACTTCCATTTGGGGCCAGACAGGTGGCCATAAGAGTTAACACAGAAGTATATCCGCAACTGCGTGCGAACGCTCGCAAAAGTTTTACACTTCTGGACATTCCATCGAAAAGTCAGGCACTCTTTGGATATAAACTTTTCATCACCAGAATTTTGAATCATGTCTTTGCACGAATTTGTGGCGTTTTTCCTGGCCGAATCTTCGATGGTTATCCTAGGGGGTTTCCATCCGCATCGTGTGCCTTCCCCCTTAGCATGTGCACCGTGCACGCACCCAACTTTCAACAATGGTCGCACCCATAAATTGATTGCTTAATGCTCTATTTTAAATTTTGCAAATAGACCATATATGCCAAAAATTAACAGGTCTCGCCAGTGGTAGACTAACCCTCGTTGCGTCGCCTAAACCCTTCCCCCCCCCCCCCTTCAAAAACAACAAGTTTAAACTTTAGGGCAAGCCATCAGAAATTCGGGCTATATTTGGACTTGCCTTTTCTTCACTTGAATATCAATCATGTCTTTTCACAACGCAATTTGTGACGTTTCCTGGCCGCATTTTCGATGCCGCACAGTGTGCTCTCATAGTGATAGTATGTCACCGTGCACCCAACATTCAATAAGTGGTCGCACTCATGAATTTAAAAAAAAAATAACAGATCCCTCCAGGTGGTAAACCTATCCCCGTCGCCTCAACCCCCTTCACTTCAAGATAGCGATTTGTATGTTAGTTTGTTCGTTTATTCAATTAACTGGTCCCCTAGCAGGAAATCGATAGGTATTGAAGGAGAACCCTTCTTCCATTGATAATTAAGAACAACCAGAGTAAATTTCAGGCATTTTTTTCCTGTTAAAGAACATCTTCTGTTAAAGAATGCATCGCGTCCCCCAACCAAAATACTGGGCGGGGGGGGGGGGGGGCGCCATAATCGCCACATTATGGTATATATTATATTCGGATTATACATATATAGTCACAAGATACAAGTTTCTTTCCTTACGTTTTCTCACATTTATTATCTAACATTGAAAGGAATTCACTATTCCAAGAAACAAGAATCCAAGTGGAAGGGACAGAAAGGGAAATATATTTTCTTGTCCGTCTCGCAATGCAATATCATCATTAGACCTACAGGCGAAAGCAGGCGACAGTTATTGCTTTAGCCGAACATCCTTAATTGCACATTCCTCCCTAACTCGGTTGCAACCTAGATCAATGGATTCATATAATGACATCGCCTGAGATAAGAGTACAGCGAGGTTCACGGGGTTCAATGCCTGTCTGTTTGTTTAATTATTAACCCACCTTCACGGAAACTCGATAACCCCCTTATTTGGGGTTATTGACGCCAAGCTGGCAATGTCAGTTCGGTCGTTCAACTAAACCACCATGTTCGAGAGATACTTGAATGATCATGAATAAAGGAGCACACACATAACATTACACAGAAGAAATGTTGATGGATCACCTGGCGCCATCGTTCTATGCTATCTGCTACAGGTACGCCATCTTGGAATGTATCTGTCGTCTGCTGCTGCGGCAAATCGTTATTCCGCCCTTCAGATGACGCCTAGATAGACAGTACTGGTAGCCTTGGTTTTATTTCCGGTTTCCTGATCTCACCCCTCTCTAGTCCGAGGAAATTATCCTTGGTTATCGTGTAGGCACTCTTCAGGCTTTTCTCCTTCTCGCTCTTGAATACTTTAAGCTGAAAAATAACCTTCACAATGAAGAATAAAAAAGAAAGTGCCGCTCCTAAGTTGTGATTTTCATGATCCGTATAGTCGAACGCTTTATACCTGTCTGTGTTGTCATATTCTACTCGGTTTGACTGTGAATATGCATACACATACTATCCCGTAGGAGAGGGACTTCAGGAACTGGTGACGTCACAATTACCCTCTCGTGGTTTCGACCACCCGGGATGCATTAGATTCACTTAAAACTGCTTTCTGTACTAGTTCCTAGGTCCGACGTAGGTTCGTGAGACATCATTAGCATATGATTATCCGTAATGGGCCACTACACAATGAATATTTATTTAATATCGCCAATTGACAATTACACATTCACAGCCATATTCCTCAAAATACTACGTGTATTGTCCTGGTAAATTTCAAAAATTATATTACGCAACCACAGTGTATAGGTAGCTTCAATTACCAGGATGTTTTCACCGTCGTCAGATTTAGGCCTATATTTGTTCCGTTATAATGTCTCCTTCATGCGTAATTTTATTTTTAGACGTACGGAACTATTTGCTTTAAGCTTTCTCGTATACAAAAGTTACCATAGTGCGATATTGGTTTAGACAATCTAATTGATCGGAGGGAATTTAATTACGGTATTGCTGTTTTCCCTTGCGTATCGCAAACCGTCAATGAGGGACTATAACAAAAACCCACCAACAAACCAAAAACCAACCAGGAGCACTCTGTTGCCACCCCCCCCCCCCCCCCCCCCCCCCCCCCCCCCCCCCCCCCCCCCTGAGAGGAGAGTTACTTCCGAACCAGAGGTAATAATATCTTTAAATGGTCTGATGATAGAAAACCATAATCCCTACGGAGCAGGTGCCCTATAAACTGCAGGTGTTTATGTAAGTTGTTTGCTAATCTACAGATGAATTGGTTGGGACGAGTTTCTCTCAGGCATAAAACCGAGGAGAAATCCAACACAACCCTATTTCATGTCAATAATGTTTAGCTACTTCGTCTGGAGAAATGATAGGATATCCTTCTCACAAGCCAGTGGAGTGGCGGTTCAGTGTTGATGCAGTCTATGTATGCCGCATCCGAACCCACAACATGCGACAGTCTACACCACTGAACAATATACTGGTACCATCATAGTATCGAGCCTATCTAATGCGTACAGCTGATTTGGGTTATGTGACGGTATCCATAACCAGGGGACATTCAAAGGGTTAGTGGATTCGTTGACTTATTCCTGACAAGGAAGACACAAAAACAAATGGAAAATTGTACCGTCTTATTATGAGCAAGGAAACAACATTCTCAAGAGTCTTCACCTTTGAAGTGGAATTCGATGGTGTGGATGCGGGTTTGCAGAAAAATAGAAAATTCCAGGTTGAATTCTTTTAGAAGAAAAAAAATTGTAAAAAGAGGCAGGAAGTCATCTGATTTGTAATAGTTCATGAATATGGACGTTAAATTCCATACTACTGCCCACAATATATTGCCTATACCATGATACATTAGCTGGCGATGGGGAAATCGATGAGAGTGGCCTGTATTTCTATGAGAAAAAAGCCGAATATATCGCCGCCCTGAATCGCGTTAGAAAAACTGCCGTTCAAACTGAAGGCGACTATTCTTGAGGGTAATCCACCCGAAGAGGATTACATGGATTTAACTTGCTAGAGAATGAGCTAGAAGTATTCGATGGCAATCCACTTCATTGCCATAAATTGTCAAGGCATTTAATGTATATGTAGATAAAGTGTGTGATGGTCATGACCTTACATTGTCTAGGCTGATGCAATACACGACTGGTCCAGCCAAAGATGCCATTCCGGTTGCCAACTTTGAGGTGGTGCTATCGGATATTCTCAAGCCCGTTCAATACTAGATTTCCGGTTCGGCAACGCGCACTTTGTTACAGAGAGCCTCGTAAATAGGCTGGAATCAGGGGAAACAGGTCAGATCCCCCATAGACATTCGGCAACTTGCTGACGATATTTGAAATGCATTACTTATTCTGACCCAGTCAGGCACTTTGCGAGAAGTGAGTTCGCAGGCCTTCATTTTGGAGGTGATTAGCCGATTTCCTAATTACAAGTAAAATGAAATGGGATAAGGCATACGGTCTCAAAAAATGACATCACTATCCAAGTTTCAAGTATTTGGTGGGGTTCACCGGTGAGGTAGCTGTGAAAGTATGATCCAGTTCATGGCACTGTTCACCCAAGGCACTCTGAGAAGCGAGAGCAAGAGTACACGCCTGATAAAAGTAATCAATGTATCTAACCCAATACAGGACACATGCTGCAGGTGATCGTTTAGCTATACATGGAAGATAGGCTCGCGCGGGAACCCCCTGTGGTCCTGTGCAAGAGACCCACGTCGGCTTTGGCATCGTTCGGATTTCATGCGCATGTTCCCAATTCGAATTAGGTTCCCTTATAGTAGGTAACAAAGTTCTGATGCGCAAGACTCACACTGTACATCCATTGTGGTGATAATGCTCCACACGAAGTACCAGTATCTAATGCTAGTCTTCCCCCAGTTCAGAAAACGCACATGCCTATCGTTCGAGTATCCGTCAATGGAGCCTGCTCTGCCTTTTCTTGGCGAATAGTGCTTCCACCGACTCAATTTTGCTCAGGCGAGTTGGTGCAGCACTTGGGAATATTTGGCAAGCCCCATAACTGTCAGCTCAGCACACTGAATAGTTCGGGTTCCGAGAGGTTTGAAATCGTTGTCCAGTTCTGTCTTCGGAGTCCGGCGAGGCGTTGACATTGCACGTTGTCAGTATGTTGTCGACGAAATACTGGTCGAAAATGCCAGCCTTGAGTTGGCCGGTACCCTCAGGTCATTTGTCAGGATATTGCCGAAACACTGTTTCCCATAGAAGGGAGGTTACCCATCGATCCCTTTTCAGTCCGAACTTTGTTCAGTCGGTGCATTACTTGATGGTCATTACCATATCAGGGTCCCAGTCGCAGTCATTTCCAACTGCATATCTGCATCAATCACTCAGGACGACGACTCTCGATTGTGGCAGATTGAGAATGAGATTACAGGGCTTACAGCCTTGACGCAGCATGGCAAGGTGCTCCCGAAGTTATAGGCTAGCGACTAGAGAGTAGAGAAAGGTAGGTGATCATCACGAGCTGCCTATTCCATGGAAGGATAGGTCGGAGCTCCTCACAAGCAAATTCATGGCTGCCAAAGTCAGAGTTGATGATCTGAGAATGAGTCCTACTAGGAATGGCTTGATGCGCGAAACAATATAGAGATAGAAAAACTCCTGGATGGAGGTTATGTCGAGCCTGTCCCTGATAACGAGCTGAAGACGATTGCGGTAGTTTCGGAAAAGAAACCGAGTGAACCTAGGGTCGTTGTTTACTGCGCTAGTAAACATGGTGTCAAATCGTTGAATAACACATGTTTGCGTGGTCCTAACATAATCAACGAGCTCTTGCCTGTCTTGCTGCAGTTTCTTCGGCATGACAGTTCTATTCAAGCAGCATAGGGCGATTTATAGTATTATATTTATTATATATATTTTGGTCCCTGCCAAAAATCGTGGTGCTCTGCTATTTTTGTGGTATGTTGGTTCCCAGTTGGTCCATTACAGAATGAACACCACGTTCGTTCGGCGGTATCTGGTGTTCGGCCAGTTCAGCCTATGCCCTCAAGCGCGCATTCATAGATAGCCCCCAGATCAATCCGTTGGTTGAGGGTGTTGTTGAGCAATCATTCACAATGAATAACTACTTGAAAATCGGGACTCGACCTTCGCCGCTCAGCAGTATTGGTAGTCGATACTCCCGTCCACCCTAGACCGAGAACCGAGACCAGAGGTTTCGAGAAACCGAACCGAGACTGAAGACCAAGCACAACTACTTCGAGACCGAGACCGAGACCAGCAAGGTCCGAGACCGAGATCGAGACCGAGACCGAATGTATCTAGTGTATAGGGCAACAATTCGAAGTCCGAACTGTATTTGTTCGGCCTATTTACACCCACATGCTCGATTTTGAAATGTTAACACCTCTGCTCATTGTACATTTTGCTTTTTCTACGATCTGCAACACAAGCCAACACTTCCGATCATTCCCCACAATCAACGAGGAATAGGTCTAACCACTGAGCATAAATCAATGGTGGAGCCATGTTGGCATGCACGCTGCCCGCCCATTCCGGTCAGCCCCCCTCTCCTAGCTATTTGCCAAATTTCTTCGGTGAAGCCAGGAACCAAAATACACACCTCTCCTCACACATGTTGAAAATAAAATGTTAAAAAGCAGATTGTGAAGACCTCGCCAGGATGCAGACTGACCTCTCTGTCATTCAACACTACTGAATATGGCACCAATACACAGGAACAATGGCCACTGCGACTCCCGGAGGGCCCCTCCCCCTCCCCCATCTTCATGGTCTACCTCTTCGTGGCCGGGGCGCATTCTTTCCTGCATCCTCATGCAAGCATCTCGAATTCTACAGCTTCCTAAACCAGGAAATTATTGATCAATTCTCTCATTCTATGTATTCCAATTAGCTTCTTATGCGTATTCCCCCTCCCCCCCCCAGGACACCCGCTTTCTCATGTGCCAGCGGTGGGGGGGCTATGTGTTCCATACATAGCCCATCCCTAGATCCAAAATCAAACCACTACTTGACCCCTTCAAATGCATTACCATTAGCTTTTGTACTATGATTGGATACCAATTCCATATACAGGTACTGTATGTGTCAGGCCTCACCGTATGTCAAATGAGGAATTCAGTGTTTATGCCAGGTTTCTACTTGTGGACCTTTCACAAATACCAGTCAGTTGAAGGTGGTCATTTCTCAACTAATCAACAGCTAGCAAGTACCCCCTGGACAAACAAATGCACCACTGGGGCCAGGCTAGTACTACTATCGTAGGCCTGAATTGCTAGAAAGCTCTTGAAAATACTCCATTGATGACATGGGCATGTACTTCATGACAAAGTAGCCAATGAAGCATCCAAGGTACATGTAAAAGAAGTGTACTGAAAACAATTCCTCATTCAAGGACTGTGCTGCGAATGTCAGATCAACTTTCGTCGAAACTGCTACCAATGTCATGGAGGTCTAACCCATCTGGAAATCGAAACAAATTGATGTTCACAGTTCATAACATTGATAAGTGATAGTTCATTTAGGCTACGGCAGTACAGATATTTAATTACCAATTCCTGACTCCCGCCTCCCCACTAAAGTAGTAACTGAAATCACTAAGTATTCACCTCTCCTTCTCATCTGTCACAGTATCAGGGTTTAGTGCCTGCTTGAGTTTTGTATCGGGGTAGCATACGTAAACGGGTTCCCAGTTTATAGGCACGGGTTCTTTTTTATTCAATCATTTCTTTTCACATGATTAGGGTTCAATATATTAGGAATTTGGATAGAAATTAGGTTGGATAGCCCTAACATTACAGATTCGAAAATCGTGAAGAACAGGTTACTATTCAGGTTTGAACAGTCACATAACAATTATTCGGCGCAATTGGATTGGCTAATGCCACGATATCCACTGTCAAATACAGGCATTCTTATAGTGGAGCAACACCATAGAGAAGGCGCCAACTATATATCTCATATGAGAAACCACGAATGAACGTTACCAGGCTTCGGACTCCTGCTCCTGTACTGTGACTACTGTGTGTGACAGCCAACAGTTGAAGCTGCAAACAATATTGGGCCCTAGGTACTAGGCCCTGGGCTGTTTCCAATTGACTCCAAGTACTTAACATGTCCCACTCCCCTGCTGAGTTCATAGCAAAGCTCAACGCATGAATTGCAGGATGATTTTTTCTGAACTATGAATTATTCCGAAGAAAAAAGACGACACCAATATTTTTGCTGGTTCGAGCGAGCCGGAAGCATTTCCGAGATCAGAAGGTTCGGGACCGAGACCGAGACCACAGGGTGTCGAGACCGAGATCGAGACCGAGACCAGCAAAAACTGGTCTCGAGACCGGTCTCGAGACCGAGACCGGTCTCGAGACACTACAACACTGCTGCGCAGGCACATGTTATCATGAGGAGACCCTGAATCGTCTTGGAGAGTGGTGGGTTCAATCTGACTATTCTAGTTATTTATGCGTCAACTGAGCAGTTGTTGGCTTCGTACCGGGCGATCTAGGGATGCATGCACGACTCCAGTGCAGAAACTGATGATAGAGCCCCGGGTATAGGTGTGGTTTCCTCGACCGAATTTATCTTTTAGGCTCAAAGTTGATGACACGATAGGCTGGACTAGGAGAAAAATACTGCAGTGCATATTTTTCACGTCTGTTCGGGCCGGTGATATTCCACGAGGCAACCGCAACCTGAAGCTGAGAATTGAGTGACCCTAGCAGTGGTTCCACATCGAATCGGCTGTGAATCCTCAGTCTCCGGTGTTTTTTTTTTAGAAGGCCGACGCTCTACCAATTGTGTAAACCACTCTGTAAAGGCGTACCGGGTATTCCTCCTGGTGTATTCGCACCAGTCCGATCGACTTCGTGGACATGTTGGCATTCTGACCTATGAGTATTTTTTTTTTTTGGCTGAAGCTGTATTGCCTGGAACTACAAAGTCGATCGAAGCAGTACAAGGTATGTCGTAGTTTGGAGGAAGAATCTGGGTTGATTGGGATGTGATGAACCGCGACAAGTTGTGATTTTGGCACTTGTCGTTGACACTGATTCGTGGTAGAGATGTCTAGTTATGGAGTAGGGTAATCTGGTTACAGGTTGGTGGACCGATTACTGAGATAGTCTCTTAGAATGCTCGAGTGGCCAATGTTTATTATTTGTGTGGGCCTCCTGGAATTACGAAAAGATTGTTTTGTGTGTTGCCCACTCATTGGGGGCATGTAGGTGCTCCTCTACAGCGTATAGTCTAATACAGGGAATGGTCTGTTTCAGCAGTCAGTGGGTTAGACTATACGGCTCAAGCGATTGCCGGCCGCATCACAGCTGTCTAAAAGTGTGTATATTACAGAACGATGTATTCGCTGTAAGCCGCAGATAGCCGTAGTTATTTTAACCCCCTGTCTACTCCAGTCTACTGCCGCGTAATTGTCCACTAGTGGCACTACGTCGTTAACCTCGCAATTATTTGAAGTGTTCTATTGTTTCAGAAGGGTAGCCTACCCTGCTAGGGGGCGAAGTTGTCGTCGCGCTATGTCCTGGGCGTTAGTTGCTGTAGTAAGCAGGTGCTCGTTCTATCTTTTAGTCTGGCTATTTTAGGGTGACCTGGGAATCGTGGGCTTGGTTCTAGTACTGTTATACGGCTATATTTTTTTTACAGAGAGGTAATTAGGTCGCAAGTGAATGATACAATGCCATCGTGCTTCAAATTTACTACTTAGTGTTCATTTTACCATAGATCACCTTCATCCCATGTGCCCCTTGCGTGGTTTGGGCTTACGAGTGAGGAATAAAGAGGTCAAACGATCACCATGGTGGCCGGGTTACCTTCCTTAACGGGCCTGAGGTCACCCGACGAATAGCGGGATCCCTACATTGACCTTATGTCAATCGTCGCCCTAATGATAGAGCCAACTGTACTCAAGAAACGTGGTTACTTGGCAGCATTCCATTGCCACCATTACCCATAAAGAACCGCAAATAGGTTTTCCTCACCTGTGCTAAAATTTCCTTGAAAGACGTCCACTCGTGAATATAGATAAAAGGACAAGAAGCAAGGTCTATTATTTTTTTTTCCATTAGTATATTATTATTATTATGTATTATTATTATTACACGCTCTATAGTACTGTCTGTAGTTATACTTTGGAACGCGCAATAGTCAAATATTGAAATTGCGCTAGCAAACGAGTAGCGAATATAGTCCGCAAGAGTCGTGGAAGCAGTATACAAGCTCCAAGGCCACTAAAAATACGATAGTACAAGCTATTACGAAAATCTCGAGATTCAATGTGCAATACTGTACAGGCATTATGCAATACGCGTGTGTGTCTATATATTATGTGATAATAATGATGAAAAACTTGTATTGCGCTGAATACAACCACAAAGAGCAACGGTCTAAAGCTTCACAAATCAGTAAAAGCCTGTCCAAAAGATACGTTGCAAACTGGAATTCGAACTTGAAACGTCGTTGAACCCTGATGGAGAGGGGTAGAGATTTCCAGTGATATGAAGCAAGTCAGGCGACAGTACGGTCACCATAGGATTTTGTGCGGGACGGAGAGACATAATCAGAGAACCTGTTTATCAGAGCTACAGGTGACCTGGATGGGGGTATGAATACAGGCAGTCTCTAATACATCGATGGGGTACCCTTGGGGGGCGAGAGAGCAATGAGGAGAACTTTAAAAATCATACTCTGCTCAACGGGAAGCCAAACGCAAGTCATAAAGTATAGTCAAGGGTGGGAACGCTCAGATTCCCCTTAACCAGTCTAGCAGCGCATTTCCTTAAACCAATATACACCAGTCTCGCAATCCATATATCTGTGGTATTTCGATTCGAACGAGACGCTAAAATGTCCCATATGCAGACGACACGGCTATCATGACTGATGGTTTCTTCGAGTCCCTTACCGAAATAAATGCTATATTGCAAACTTATCTTCTGGTCTTCGATGTATTCACATAAATCCTCTATTGTTCGTATTAGTCTTTTGTAACCAATTATCAAAACTACCTCAACAATATGCTTTCAGAATTTGAATTTCCCGTCTGATTTACGCCAGAAAATCTCACGCATGAAAATCTAATTCAGGTTTGGATGTCGCGAGATCTGACTCCGATTGGTAATATTGTTATTATTGAAACATTTGCAATAACACAGTTGGTAACCCTATTGACAGTTCTATACTCCCCCGCCACTTTTCTTCGCCTCAATTGATTTAACTATGTATAGTTATTTGGAATAACAAACCGGAAAAATCAAGATACCTTTCCAATTAACGATAAGGGAAACGGTGGTTTGAAGATGACCGATAGTTCTATTTGCAAGAAGCATCAAAACGACTTGAACGTTGTTTATGATAATTGCCATCGACCCTTTAAATTGTTGTTCAGTATTGCTCCTAAAAATACGGGTGGCCTGTTTATTTTCATCTGTAATTTTGCCAAAGGAGACGTCAGTACAACCAACAACTTTTTCAATCAGATTCGTGATGCTTGGGCGGATTCCAACTACTTCGTACCTGAGGTAAACACCTCGAATCAACTCGTACTTTAATAATCCCGGGGTAAATTTATAAAACAATAAAAATGATCTATAGCAATGTGTTGAGAACGCAGAACGCGTATTTGAGTAACACCATTTTGGGCTGAGGACGAACAATTTGTCGTAATATTTTATTTTTTAGACAACCTTATGGTATTAAGGAATTTACATTTAGCTCCTATTATTTCGGTATAGTTTCGGCAATGCCGTTGCAAAGAATGTTACAACATGTGAAACCCCTAATGAACGGAAAAGGAACGAATTTAATAGAACTCACCCCTGTTCCTCGATCATCGAATCACATTTTTTTTGCTTTTTTATCAGATGTTACTGTTTCAATTCTAACCGCCCTATATAATGTTCCATCTGAAATTTGCGAACAAGCTGAAAACAACATCTTAAAAAATGTACTTCGCAGAAAAATACATTTCGAAATTTTTACACAGAATGGCCTTTAGCGTCCCGTAAAGACCTTGACCTTGGAACCCCCCCGCCCCAACCCCCCCACCCACCTCACAAGGTCAAACATGTCTCATGGGTCAATGAACATTGTGTCCAAGTTTGGTCAACATCCATCAAAGAATGACTGTTTGGGGGTTGTAATGCGACCTTTTCAAGAGATGTTACTGTTTTAACTCCTAACGGCATATATGATGTTGCATCTAAAATCTGTTTAATTGAGCACCACCCAGGAAACATTATGATTCAAGACCATGTGTGAAAATATTCATAAAATGGCTCGTAGGACCCAAGTGAGATCATGGACCAAAAATTCCTGAAACTCCGAAGGTACGGCTGTTAGACCATCATTAGAACCGAGCATCAGCACGATGCACCAAAATTTGTGGGAGGAGATACATATTGAAAATTTAACACTTAATGGCCTTATGCCCCTAGGAGGACCTTTGACCATCACAAAGTCAAACCAGGTCCCATGAGTCAATAAACATTGTGTCCAGGTTTGGTCGACATCCATCACACAATGACTGTTCGGGGCCAGAAAGGCAATTGTTGAAAACTGGAGAGATAGATAGATAGATAGATAGATAGATAGATAGATAGATAGAAGATAGATAGATAGATAGATAGATAGAGGAGAAGATGCAGATCAATAGGGTGCAACCAGAATAGCTGGTTCGAGCTAATAAAATGAGATGAAGAAAAAGATTAGTATACTATATGTCATACGTGATAAATAACAACTAATGGCCTCTATTCATCACGTCATAGTAATCACTATACAACACTAGCCACTACAAGGTACGTAGAGGCCACATAAACTGACTTACCCGTTTGATTTCTGATGTTTTTTCGAGGTTTCGATGGTCGATGTACTGCAATCAGTAGTGGGAGTCGTTTGATGAAGTATCGTCCATTCCGCTCGATTGGCTGATCCGATTCAATATTCCGTATGTATGTATAGCATGGAAGTAAATGAATGCGCAGACGAAAAATCCTCATTAAAAAGTCGGGACATATCTTCCTGACATACTTGTAAGCGTGAGGGAGAGACTCTCCGGCTTTTGGTAATAATATTGTTAATGAAAATAATAATAATAATGATGATGGTGCTGATAAAAAAATAACGGCGCAGATGTGATGGAAACCGGAGTGTAATGATATTTTCCTCAATTTTATATACAGTTTGCCTCAAAATGCAATTCTACCTTCAACCACGGTTTCAACAGAGCATTTCCGTTGAAAAGAACCTCGTTCTCTGTTTCCATCGTGCGTTTTGCTATACTTCATCCATATATAGCGCTGCTTAGCAGTAAAACGATACAGTAAGAACAGGCCAGATCTTCACAGAATGGAGACCAAACCTGGTCGACGAAGAATGAAGAATAGCTACGGTAATGCATGCCCTGCCTGTCAGGCCTGTATGTTGAAGTTAATCTCGACAGGGATGTCGAAATGAAGATGAGAAGATCCGATTAAATCAGGATTTTAAATTGTGGATGACGAAAGCAGAATGCGAGTGATGCCGAATCTGACGGGGTGTAAGCACTCAGCACTCGTCTGGAAGGATGCACCAATGGCGTAACCACTGGTTAGAAGTCGAAGGGGTTCAAAGCAATAAAGAGAAACCTGTTGTGTGGAGTAACAACCTGAACAAAGTATAACCACGAGGACCTCGTCAAATTTGTATAGAGGAGTGCGGGTGGGAGGGGTCACGGTCTCCGACCCGCTACTCCGCTAGTCATTGCATCCTTGGATGGATCCCCGAATAGTTTTTTCACGTAACTGAATAAAACAGATAATCCGTTTTAAATCTGATAACTGAATAAATAGCTCAATCGCACGACCTAATACTACAGTCATAACAATGTGTGTGGGAATTACACACATTATGTAACTAGCACACTCATCCCGGTGTTGTGTGGAAATTACACAATATTTGAAGAAGTTGTGTGAAGAATTATACAGATTGTGCAGCTTAGGCACAATGATTGCGTAATTTCTCACACAACACTTGGATAGGTGTGCTGATACACATTTTTTTTTCAGGCGCGCCTAATAGATTCAAAAACTTCTAGCTCATTATCAACGTCTATATAAGGGCTAGCAACAGTGTGGGGATCTATAGTGGCATACAACGAATCAATCAGCTGCACTGAAGCAGCATATATAGCTCACTCAGTTACTCAGTTTAGACTCGTGCATAATTTTCGTAGATTCTAAATGTTTCAATATCGGTATTTTATTCTATCTTGGGTAATTTCAAATACTCAGATGGGAGGTGTAGTCTGATGGGTTCCGCACTTGTTTAAAATAACCTCCATTCGTTACCATGGCGTACACAAAATTGCATTTTAGTGACAAAGTGCATTACTCAGTGAATCTGTGGTCGAGATGAAATAAAAAGCTGATATGTATTCAGTCATCTAGCTTATTAGTTGTTGAGAGCTGTAACAGCTCAAACGAACTATGGTTATTCAGGAAGAGGGGGGGGGGGATGCTTTCTCGCGATATTTTGAATAGCTTTAAATAGTTCCTGTAGAGAATAAAGGTTCTATTCAGTCTGATTATTCGTTCAATGATGACGCGCAAACCGGACTGGCGTCTTGTGGTGCACTTTGGTCTTTCAAATATGTCAGTGGTGCGTGGGGAGTGCATCAGAGGGGCGCAGCTTTGCTTCTAATTCCGTCTATTCAGCGAAATAACCCGCCGGTGACGTCGGCCCTCAGCTGTACCGAGGTAACGAACCCTCTATTTCCGAGCCCTATATAGCTTTACAGAATACAAGGATATTTATTTGGTCCAGTCAGAAATCAAGCAATTTTCCATGCATTGTCCTAACTACTAGTGCACGCAACCAATCACTCAGTCGTTGTGAAATCTGTTGGGTACAGACGAATACCACCAGTGGGTAATTTGTTTTACCCAGTCTGGTTAAAATATTACCCAGACTGGGTAAAACAAATTGCTCAGGTGTATTTGTATTACCCAGACTGGTAAAACAAATTGCTCAGTTGGTATTTGTATTACCCAGATTGGGTAAAACAAATTGCTCAGGTGGTATTTGTATACCCAGACTGGATAAAACAAATTGCTCAGGTGGTACTTGTATTACCCAGACTGGGTAAAACAAATTGCTCAGGGGGTATTTGTATTACCCAGACTGGTAAAACAAATGCTCAGGTGGTATTTGTATTACCCAGACTGGGTAAAACAAATGCTCAGGTGGTATTTGTATTACCCAGACTGGGTAAAACAAATTGCTCAGGTGTATTTGTATTACCCAGATTGGGTAAAACGAATTGCTCAGGTGGTATTTGTATTACCCAGACTGGGTAAAACAAATTGCTCAGGTGGTATTTGTATTCACCCAGATGGGTAAAACAAATGCTCAGGTGGTATATGTACCCAATTTTTTTGTAGAGTTCGCGTATTATCAGCGTACATATAATTCATTTGAATTCTCGCTTCGTGTTTATATTACATTTTTTCCCTAAGTGAACTCATTCAGCATTGTTCGAGCACACAGAGAAGGGTGGAACAGGCCCCCGGCTGTATTTGCAGAATTCTGGTTGAAAATAATACTCGAAACAAGTTAATGCCAAGAGTACATTCCCTCGTACTAAGTACGATCATGCATTAGCCTGTTTAGATTGAATTAAGGCAATTCAATTTCCCCAAGGAAGACATTACGTTAAGTCAATCGGATTGAGTTCAAGGAAAGTCTGTGGTATACCACAGACACATTGATCACAGCATTTTGTTGCATCGCGTGTCAATCAGGTTTGGGAATTGGTGGAACTGTCATCAAGTGGTTCACGTCCTACTTAAAGGAAGAACTCAACATGTTGTGATTAATGGCTGTGAGTCTCGCCCTCAGTGCCTGCGTTATGGTGTCCCCCAAGGATCGGTCTCGGTCCCCTCCTGTATACTTTCTACAACACACCCTATCAGTGACATCATCCGTACACACCATGTTGACCACATGATCTATGCTAATGATACGCAGTTGTACCTTTCCTATCACTCATCTGATCGATCATTTGCTATCAGTAGACTGAAAGAATGGCGTATCAGCTTGTCATGAATGGCTGACTGTAAATAAGATTACCAATAAATGAATCCAAGGCCAAAGTCTTCATATAAACCAAGGACACCGTGAGTACCAACCACTGTCCCCACTGCGCGTTGGGAATTCATTTTCAGCCGTCAATTCTGCCAGCAAACCTGGAGTTACAGTTGATCATCACCGTGAGCTCAAATCACATATCCGCAACATGTGCCAATCCGGCTGGTATGGTATTCACAAAATTGAACAGTTGCGGAAATATCTTGACCAGGATTCGGCTGAAAAGCAGCTCAGGCTTCGTATCATATCGTTTAGATTTGTAATAGCTCGCTCGTGGTCTCCCTTGGCCGGAACTTGGTGAACTCCAGCATATTCAGAATGCAGCTTGCCCAGATTTGTCACTTGTACTAAGCCCAGACAGCATTACTCCAGTTCCTGCGCAATTTCATTGGCTCCCAGTTGGCGCTCGAATCTCCTTCAAGGTTCTGCGTGTCATGTTTAAGATTCACAAAGGTGATTCACCAGATTATCTACAAAATCGTGTGAGGCTATATGTTCCTGTTCGCAATCTTCTTTCCACGAAGAAACGGTTCTTCACAACCCAGAAGTCGCACTAAAACCTACGGTGAACGCGCTTTTACTGGTGGGGCATTCTCCTGGAAACGCCCCATCCGGAGGATGTTCGCAACTTCCTGGGATCAGCTCTTCAAGAGAAAGCTTGAAAACTCATGTTCATGCTTCACTCTGATTTTCTCTCTTCTTCGTTGTAAAGCGCTCCGAGGCATTGCATTAGGGCGGTATATAAGCACTACTTTATTATTATTATATTATTATTATACCCAAAATGGAAGTATTGGCTTCCAACAGGTTTTATGGCCTTTATTACAAAATATTCTTAACTTGGTGATTGGGCTTCAGGTTAAATCCGCCGAGGGGAAGAACGCGATAATGGTACCTGTCAGCTCAAAGGAAACGGTAGATGAATTAATGTGGGTACTCGCCTCCAATATTGGTACTGATGATTATAGTTCCGGGTATTTTCAAGATATTCCGTGGAATTGATAGCGCCGCTTAGTCTTATGCCCACAGTGCTAACGCGGCTTTGTAAAAAACAATGATGGGACGGTAATTAGGGAAATATTAGTAGCACACAAGAGGGCTATTTCAATATCACGAACCTGAGTATATCGTCAGTTTCACAACCGAGACACATGGTAGCTTTTAGTGTGTAATCCATTTTATCATCTCAACCGAGTTTTGTAATTTTTATGTGCGTTTTAATGTTCTACCATTCTTACTGATTTATTTGTAAATGCAAATGTATTGTTTAATGTTAATCATACTTTATTATTCTCATCCATTTCATTTATCTCAGATAACAAGAGAGGGCAAACCTCAACTGGGAACCAAAAGGCTTAGTGGTCCGTTGGACATCACTGTCCGATGTGGTCAGTTTTAGTAACAGTAAATCTCTACTAAAAACTGAGATCAATAGCATCAATAAACTAGGCATGTTTCATGACGAGCGGAAAGAAAACTCCCCATCAATCTCGTCTGCATACTCAAAGTAAGAATATTAACAAACTGCACCACATGGCGCGGCGTACGCCTACCATTAGGGTGGGGACGGCAGACGAAACTTTTGATGAATTGATGTGTGTTACTATCTGAGAGGAGCGCCACCATTGGGTGGCGCAGAGCGTGCAAGAAAATTTTGGGTTTACAAAACCTCCCAGATGGCCGGAACGACACTTCCTGAGCGTTGTGAGCTCTATGTAAACCCAGTTTTATAAAACTGGGGTCATGTCTGCACAAAATGGTAGTTATTAATAGAATGAATGTATGAAGAATGATAATGCATATCAGATGGTTTGGAGACAGCAAATTCCCGCTGAGGGAGAGCCCGGGGAAAGGGATGTCACAAACACTTCTTCGATCATTACAGTGAATTTCCGTGCCATGATCGCGACTTCGAAGTAATTTTGATGCTCACTCCAGGTTAGCCCCTTTCCCTCCCAGTTTGGTCATCCCACAGTGGTCACGTGGTTAGCGTATCGGACTTGCAGTCTGTTAGGGGTTCAGCTCGACTCCCGTAGGTGGTTTCCTCGCATTTTACAATACTTGACCAACTATTGTGAAAAATTATTACGAACGTTTAGAAGGCACAAAAGTGGTGTCTTTGAAACGTACGTAGGACCTTTTTCCACTTGGTGATGAAGTGTTGTAACGAACAGGGACTCAGGTTTAAAACCATGTTATTGTTGTATAGCAACATATCTGTAAGCAATTTTACAGTATACAGTTCGATACATAAATCATGCTGTTTTGGGGTCTTTTTTTTTATTTGAAAAGTACGTAACACCTAAAGCCATTACTGCAAGATAGTAAATGATAAATTCATTAACAGACATGTCAGTTGGGGTATTCTTCATCCTCATCATGGATGAAGAAAAATGCAAGCACACTTTTTATGTTTGATCTAAGGACTTTTTTTTTTCAATTGTTCCCACTTTTGCTGCGAGTCTTGTGGCCTTGTTTATACCGTGATACATGGGTGATTATTGTCCATCTTGAATATTCTAGTACGCGGAGGTAAATATTTCCCGTTCGATTACAGATTTCGCTACAAGCTGCGAATATCGCAGACCAGGCGGCAACGGGTGCGGTACGGAAAAACATGTGTTGAAACTTAGAAAGGTACTAGGTTTACAATTATTAGGCTGTTATAATTATTGTCATATATTCCATTATGTCCGCAGATCGATAATTATAGTTTAATTGTCGATGTTGGTGTTAATTTTCAAATTTCATCTGGTCAAAAATTTTAAGGGGGACGGACCCCCCTACTCTGATTTTTTTTTCTTCGGGGGGGGGGGACGCGTCCCCCCGACCCCCACTTGCGCCGCGATATGCACTCATCGTGATGAATTAGCCAAAATTTTCACTTTTTTACACTAATTGATCCCTACTCATAACAAAAAATAAATTGCTTATTTTGCTTAATTGCCAATATACTTATCATGGAAAGCATACCCATCGAGTGTGAACTGATCCAGCTGTTATGGTGGACTAGCTATGTGGACAGCTGTATGGTGGATTTACCCCTACTCATACAACGAGCGCGTTCGGAAACGTCTCGTATCCTGTTGGGAAATTCCTTACCCTGAATGAACCTCCAGTGACCACACCACATCTCACAGACAATAGTTTGACTGTATGTCCCATTTTTCAAATTCTAATCGGCCACTTTCCCAATTTGCCCTCGAATTACCCTGGGATAACCCCCAAGACCTTCAAAGTATTCACAACCAAAAGTTGACTGTATGAACCGAGTTTCTTCATATCGAACAATGTTCCTAATTCCACCTCGAATGACCTGGAATGACCTTCGATATACATACAATATATATATATATAGATATATATATATATATATATATATAGATATATATATATCTATATATATATATATAGATATATATATATCTATATATATATATATATATATATTATATATATATATATATATAGATATATATATATATAACCAAAATTTAATTATGACCAAGTTTCATTGATAAGGACAGTCCTAATTTGACCCTCGAATGACCTCCCAAATGACCTTCGAAAATGTTGCAATAGAATGTTGATAACTATTCAACTTTCAACCTCGTAGCATGTACGGTTGAAAGATCTTGACATTTAGATAATTTGATAATAACCGCACCTGACCGCGGATGACTTCTAAATGACTTCAACCTTGTAAGGTAAGTTATGGACGAACAGACGAACGGAGAGACATGATGACTATAGGATGATTGCTCACCCTCACCTAAAAACTTAAAGTGTTCATGTACTCTCCTGGATTCCCCTAACCAACTCTTCACCTCTTCACGAACGTCATCGGAGCAGCAGGCATGTAGGCTCAATTGATAAAGAGTAGGCGAAAAATATACATAGCCTACAGACACACACTTACGAAAGTACGCCCTGTATAGATTCCTTGGGTCCAAGATTCCATTAAGCGTTTCAGCACGTATACAACGATGAAAGCATGTAATAAGTCCAATATAAATTTCCACATATGGAATGGATGACCCTCTCATTCAGCGTCACGTCAAGATTATTCAACGAAGTGGCGCATCACACACCTAAGAAGGCTTGCCACAAACAAAAAGCACGATATTTATATAACCCAAATCCAGTGGCACCAGACTCAAATGCGTTTAATGGTTACACATATTAAGGAACCCCCCATTGTTTCGAAGGGCTCCTCCTGGAATCTTGTCGGCATGATATAAGATGAACGAGTTCAAATTAGGTAGTAGGTGCAGTTTATAACGGAGAACCATTTTTGTTCGCGCTAGGTCAAGTTCTTTGAAGTAATGAGAGAGCAAACCTCAACAACTTGTTGGGCACTATACTGAACACTCAAATAATTTGGTATCGTATTAGATTTTTGGGCTGCGATAAGAGTGAAGCTTTGTTGTTTTGGTCATAGGGTCATTGTCCATTCAACGACAAAACCTAAAAATCATTGTTCAGCATGGTATCTAGAAAATACTGGCGAAAATCAGGTCATTCGAGATGGAATGGAAAGTTCCAAATTAGGTATTTTGGTTTTGCAGATAAAAAAAAATACATACTGAGTCATCGTAACGAGAACACACTGCAGAGAGCGGTCAGTATGATTTTGGGTTAATTCAATTATTTATCAAGGTTTACATCAGGTGTGTGCGGTTGCACACAGGTTGAGAAAGAGCTGAGATTGCGGGCCTAAGCTGACATGGTGTTCAAAAGTCATTCGGGGGAAAAACTTTGGAGTGTAATGGTATTGTCAGAGAACGGGAATTACTCTTGATTGTGGCGAGACTTGGATATAGTACATGTTGTCCATTACTTTATAATACAAGTTTATAAACTTTCAATGTTAAGAGAAGTGGAATTCTCAGTTATTGTTCACTTTAGGCAACGTGTTCCTAGATCACGAGGATACTTTTCTATAATACTATATATACCGGATCAGAGGGGAATTAACAGGTATTAAGTCCCAACTTGTAAATCGACCAATCCGAAAGCGGGTGGATAATATGGGTTTCGGCTACCTTGCACCACAGCTCCGGTAATAATCTTCCTCCGCAGGTGCGCGATATTCCCTCCTTTGGTGGATTCAAGTCAGACACATGGAGGACACCTCTACAGCAAGCTATGTCAAACTATTTTTGTACGTGTTTCGTGAAGCGAATGATTTTTTTTCGCCCTTACTAAGATCGGTGTAATACACATGATATAATAAATTATGACGCAATGCAGATGGAGTATCGCATTTATAACAGTCGCCGACATGTTCATCCAAACACTTCGCCTGTTGCTCATATAGGTCGGGTCAATTCTGCGTTCTAATATTTTTTTAGTAGTGCGGAACAAAGTGCGAGGGCACTGATGATCTAGGCGTCTCATGCAAACTCCCTCTCGCTGTATGACGAGTTTACCTTCCACTCCCTGCGGGCCATGACCTCGTCCCCTCCACGCACAGTAGCCTCCTGCCTCTTGAGACAATTAACCAGATTTTAATTTCCCACTTAGGCATTAGATCGCAGATAAATCATGGATGACTCCATCAATGAGCATAAATGATTGACTATGTAGTATTATTCTACACATGAACATACATTTCGATTTCCCCATGACATTTCATGCAGGTTGTCACGACTACATACCGAATATGATTTATAAAAAAAACAGATCAACAGTACCAACGGAGGGGGGGGGTGGGGGGGTTCAGAACCCATGACCCAAGTGACGAAAGTTTTGCAGCTCAGCATAAGTGTTGCAGCTTGTATTTAGCAAATATTGCAGCCGCATGTCATCGGGGCCATAATTGTTCCAATAGGGAGGGGGGAGGCCTTTCATCAGGCAGCACTTCACTTGGTACGATCTCAAACTCCCCCAAGACAAGTCTCTCGGTTAAGCGTCTCTCTAGGATTGTGAACTGAATAATGCAAAATCAATCTATACTACCAGCCACAATGTCGAGGACCCTATAGTTGAACACTTGGTCAACTTTGTTGGCGTCAATATTTTGTTCACTGCTATGAATGTCTGAAATGCTATAAAAAGGGTAATATGTGGTCAAGGGCAAGCTTATTTGCAGTGGTCTCAACAAGGTGTTCATTATTGTAGAATTTCGGATGCATATAAAAAAAGTTGTAATGGACATAAAATGACAAGAATGACAGTGTTGCGTTCTTCCTCTCGAGATGATGAACTACAAAGAAGCATCCTGGATCATCAAAAAAAAAAAAAAAAAAAAAAAAAAAACAGTTGGTGCTGTCTGCAGTCTCGTTTTTGCGATTAGGGTTGTTTCATTTGCTTAATATATTTCACCGACTATCGTAGTGTAGTCGAAAGAGAGCGAATGAGAAATATTCAGATCGTGGTACTCAACCCCGATACTACCTACGAAAAGCAATCAAAGGGCGGTTACCTTTGTGAGAATCCTGCTAAGGAAATTGTGACATACACACACACTACATACAAACACACACGCCAAAGTGATCGCTAAGTCTCTTTCTGAATTTTGTTCAGACAAGACAAAGATGGCATGGAGAGAGTCACTTGAAGTGCCAGAGGCAGAATGGAGGATTCTTTCCTTCATGCAAAAATAAAGTGAAAGGCGAACCACATGGTATCATGCTCAATTGTCCTAGACTTGCCTCTGTCAGAGGTTCCCAACCTGGTTTCCATTTATTTTTTTCCCCCCCCTCTTGCCTTTCGCTTGAGCGTTCCCCGATGAAATACATTCTAACTGAAGGTGAAGGTGGGGGTGTGGAAAAGGGGTTAAATTTGAGGTAATTGGGTTGTAAAAAGAAGAATTTCCACAACTCGAAAAATCCTGCAAAAAATGGATTACCTTTGAAATCTTTTTTTCGCTATTGACATGTTGAAATTTTCCCTGGGGTACATTTCCCCTGGTCGGGAACCACTGCAATGACAGACCTTAGACATGACTCAAACAGAAAAGGAATCTTACTCTACCTGGTAACCCTTCAGGCACAAGTATAGCGTCTTACATAATTCCGTTGCCACATTAGGCTATGTGCCACGTTTCAGGACTTTGACCATGTTGATCTGCTGTGACCTAGCAGGTCTGTACCTGAAAACAATAAGAAATTTACTCTATGGCCCCCCTTTACGCCCAGATGGGCTTCTAACTCACTCCGTACACGATATCATGACTGTGAAGTTTGTGTTATAGGATGTGTCATTGTCGATAGGAATTTCGAAAAATATTTAGAAATCGTCGTGCAACGTCGGATGGTTATTGTGCCATATGAGCCTCCTTGACAAACGATGGTATTTAACAGCTCCTTAACTGTAACAGTAAAAAAGCTATTAAGACTATTCAACTAAAAAATACGGAATAATGTCCATTAAAATCTGCTAAGTATATCACGGTATAGGCTTGTAACTACATCAACGTTATCCGTCGTGAGAAAGCGGGCGGTAACAGCACATCGGTGGACGACAGGTTGAATCCATCTTCATCCGAATGAACCAGTTGTAGTCGTGGGTGTTTGTAACCCCTCTCTTGTTCACTGCAGGACCCTAATCACCAGCGACACAGATTCACTTAGTAACGAACACGACAGAGCATGCAACTTAGCTCACAATATAAAGCCAATATAGGTCTCTACAGATTATAGCTAAAACCGAAGAAATCTACAATACGGACAGGACCGGACCTACAAGATAACACGTATACCGTTCGTCCGGTTTTCTTTACTTCCTTTATTGCGTTCAGTGAATGAACGTGAGGACAACACCTATCGAATCAGTCCGGCATGGGAAGTAGTGCCTGCATTTTGTACCACAACCCGAACGTAATCACGGACGTCGCGGTAGTTATATTAAACAGCAGCCGCCGGTCCGTTTACCACATCAATGATCAACGGCATTGCCTCGGGTCTGTGTACACGAATTCATCAATCATAATTTCCGAAGAATAGATTCGCCTTAGTAGTAGAATTCGAAAACTTACGAACCAACAAGATAATATTACGGTATATCTCAGCAGCGGACCAAACTGCGTTGACGGAGGAAAGGCCGCCCATCGCAAGTAACCTTCCTTCGAGCGTTGCTTAAAAGCGCGCTCAGAGACACGGACTAGCTCTCATCGCTGCAGAGATTCGACGCCTTGCTGATTCCATTAGTCAGGGTACTAAATGAACTAGTAACGAATAATAACCCCATAGCTTGACTGAAAAGAGGGCGGCTTGTAGTATTACAGAAGTATGACAGGAAACGTTGGGGACATGACCTGCAAGACATTCGAACCGCAACAAAGTAATATCGAAAAAGGACAGCCAGCCATGGAGGCTCCTTATTTGCGGATATTCAACGAATCTTCATATTTGTTTATATGTTTATATCTATTATGATGACAGAGATAGAATGTTCCAACCTCTTCATAAACCTTGGTCACACACTAATGCCGGTGTGTATGTTTACCCCCTATCAGCCATACGAACTAACAGCGATCAGAAATAGTCCATGCGAGCAGTGCTCCCGTAAAGTGTGCGGGGAATGAAGTACGGTGAAAAAGGGGTATCGTAGCCTCTCTGGTGATCTGGAACTAACTTTGACCTGGCACATACACTTGGGATCATCGGGTACAAGTTGAACTTTGTGGCACCGGAGACCAGCAGTGCTTGAGAGTTGCTGGAGCTGAAAAAAAACAAACTAAGAAGTCCCTTGCAGATTTGTCAAGGCGATTTAGTTATACCATTATATTACTCCAGAACTTCTATCCAAATTATTAGCGGACGGAAACATGCAGGATGTTCTCTTGAGCCGTGGCGTACGCGAAAAAGGGGGGGGAGGGGGTCAGTTAAAACCCATACTTGACCCAGTAACATGAATTTCTAACAAAACAAACTTAATTTACATTTCAGTAGACAGTTTTCGCTGTCGTTTATCAATATTGCACAGGCATTGTGTATTCATGTGACAATTAATGAATGGCATTATACGCCACTTGGAGGATGGGCTATTATCGAAGGGAAGCACTTCCTGGGTCACGACCTCAACCACTCCCCTCACCCGACAAATTGCTCGGACGCCAATGTACAATTCTCGATATAAATGATGATTTCTAGATTATGGCGGATATTGATACTATATATGACTACATAGCAGATTAGGAAATGTTGACTGGATATGTGACCCCGTTTATTACCTGACTCGATTCAATCATGTAGGAAAGCATGAGCAATTATAATGAAGGAGGTTCCATCTACTAATTATCCACCCAGATCACTTCGCACTTGGAATTAGTCATACTTGTGATTTCGTTCATGATTAAATGCACTTTAGTTCTCAGCACTTTCGTGCGAGAGATAATCTAACCTGGGAGTAATATACGGAGGTCAAAAAAAAAAGGTTGTCTCGGGGTAGATTTTAACACCAAGTCGGAGTTGGATGACTATCCGTGATAGGACAGAAGCTTCCCGAGCCCGAAGTGATAGACCACATTTAAAAAACACGGAGAGGGAAGCTCAATTGATACTCTAATCTGATCACTCTCATTCTGATCGAGCCGCCGAGGAGGAAAAGGCTATCACTTCGATATCCACCGATTAGACCAGTAAACATTTTTAAAGTTACCTTTAACCCACCGACAGTACTGGGTATGCAGTTGTTTAAAAGGTTTCACACTACCCACACCATTTGTATCAAGACTTTGACCATTAGATAAGTAGTGTGATACTAAGTGCTTTTGAAACAATTATCCGAAGATGGGTATATATACCTTAAATTATAGTTACGCCGACAGGTATCGTTAATTCCGCTGAGTATCTTATGGTGTGTTCCCTTACAGCCTGACTGCAGCGGCTGCACTCCGATATTGAAGGAATCAGCCTTGATAGTAACGACTTGCAAAAACATGCATAAGCACTGAGACCCTTTGCTCAAAGTGAAAATAAAATGAATTACTGTGTTCCCTTGACAATAACAACGCTGTTTTCCATGGTAATGATTGATTTGTCTGCTGCGTTGACAAGGAAGACCGTGTGAAATCATGAATAAACCGCTTTCGAAAAGTGACTTTGGTATAAATGGTGGCTGTGAGCAGCTGTTTTTTTTTTTCTTTCGCGGTTGGAGTCTACATGTCCCTAACCGTAGTTTCAGGTGAGAGTAGATGGCGCTCTGTCTCGTAATTCGAGTTGGGGTGCTGGTGTTTCACAGCCTCAATAATTGGACCTATTGCCTTCACTATGTATTCCACCCCCTTGGCAAATATCATAAAGACCATGATAGTATGTATACATGTACGATAATGAAATACAGCTTATGTCAGTTTCAACAAGCAGTCTCCTTGCGAAGCAGCGTATCTGTTTAGATTGTGAGCTGCATCAGCGACATTGAGGACCGGAGTGGATGACGAACAGTATGTTGAAGGTGCACGATGTGAAAGACCGGGATTTTTTAATTGCTGATCTCAAGGGAGGATCTAGCCCAACACTGACGGGGGGGGGGGGGAGTCGATCAGGGGGCGCAGATTTCCTTTGGCAAATACTATGTGACTATCTAAGCGGAGCGCCACGATCGGTTGGTGCGGAGCGTGTCAGAAAAAATTTTGAAAAATTGATGCCCTCAGATCACCGGAAAGGCCTTTCCCAGGTGCGAAAGGGCATTGGATAGTCGTCTTATTTATTATATTCAAATATATGATACCATACGATTATTTTCTATATTATTTTATATATGTATTTTTGTTTTGGGGGGGTTATAAATTTTGTGTTTGTGATCCGCACCTGCGCCAGGTCAAAAGAACATATATTATCCCAAGGCAGAACCTGGACTCATTCGGGTAAACACACACATTCCACTATGATTACCGATTTTGACCGTTTGCACGATCAATTGGTTAAGTAGGCCCCATATGAGGTAAACATGTAATAAACCGGCCAGTGGAAGACACCAGTTATAATGAAAGCATGGCAAGTGACATATACCGGAATCGCGGTTTCGTATTGGGAATAGTTTTCCTTATAGACATACTTAACCGTAGCTGCGATAACTAGAATATCAAACTAGTTAAGGCTGATCTATCTTTTCGATCTCGATCGGCTTGTCTGCGGTATACGATACGGAAGCTGAACATAGGTGACGGACAGTGTTTCCAATGGGCGGATCTAGGAATCTCGGTTAGAGGGGCGCAAAAGAGGGGCTTCAAAAAAGAGGGGTTCAAGATACCTTGGTCACTATTTTTTTTGTTGAAAAATGGCCATGCCCCCCTCCAATATCGGCGACAAATCGGCGCCAATGGCGTATCAAGAAAATTTGTGGCTTCACAAACCCTCCAAATGGCCGGAAACCGGCACTTCTTTGGGTGTCTTAGTTTACATGTACCCGGATGTTCTGGGGAAGGTGTAAAGAAATTTGTTTCTCTGGAGTCAGTACGTGGCTTAAAACCCCCCCCCCCTCCTAAAAAAAAATCCAACAATTATTCATGTCATGGCCTCTATGATCGATATAGTCATGAATTACAAGTTCAACTACATAACTTCATTCACCATGCATGCACAAGGTCATGCTGGCACCAGTCATTTGTCCATTCTCTCAAATACAATTGAGTTGCCATAGAGGAGCCTTGGGCAGTGGTATCACCAGACTTTTCATTCCTCGGGGCGAAGGGGGCAAGACATTGACGGGGGGGGGGGCACCAAATTATTCATCTACGTCGGAGGCCACCATCGGCTGGCGCGAGCGTACAAGAAAATTGTGGTTTACGAGCGCCCCAGATGGCCGGAAAATGACCCTTCCAGGGCGTTTTTAGCTGCTGCCATGTTCCAAGCTTAACCCTCTCAAGTCGGCAAAAAAAAAATTACAAACAAATAAAATCATAAAAATCGTCTCTATATTGTTTTAGGTGGGCGGCGCCGGGTGCGCCCCCTGGATCCGCACCTGTGTTTGTTAGTGTGGTGACATTCTATACATACGCGTACGATGGGCGGTGGTTCATTAATAGCAGCTCTAGGCTATGGGGCCAGGTAGTCAGGTAGAGTGTGCTCCATTAGTTTGTCATGGCTATCCGCTGACCAAGAGTAGCTTAGATCATTCGGCTAAGCTAAAAACTGTTATGTTGCCTTTTTCAGCATTAAATTTCATGGGGCGCTGTACAAACGTAGGCCTACTACATAGTTCCCTAGGCTGTCGGAAACAGGCTTTGATACATTGAATTATTATTACAATAGAGTTTACACTTATGATTCCACTTCCGAAGAGGCAAGGTGCATTTTTCCAGGATGGGTGGGCTCAAATCCACACCCAAAATCGTGAAGGGGGCAACTGCCGCTCTTGTTTCCCCCCCCCCCCCCCCTGTATCCTCCACTGGCTGCACAAGCATAATCTTATCTCGCCTCTCTTACCCTATAAATTATAAAATTAATAAAACAATTTCCTGCAAATCACAGTCGACGATAGCTCCATATTCCAATATACAAATCTGGGAGTGATTTGTGACTCTAAACATAAGTATGTCAGCTCTGTAACTTCGTTTCGTAAGTCTATGATTTCATTTTTGTGAATTTCCCGAATCCGTAGATTTATTGACAAGGTCACGTCACAGTCACGCGATAAGGGCGCTCGTCTTGTCCAAACTAGAACTACGCCAATGCCCTCCTAAAACGCGAGACTCAGTCACTACAGAATAGGCTGCTCGTATTTAGTGTGTTATCTGGAGGGATTGTTCAACTTAACTATAGCCTTGCCTAACTAGTTTTCCACTGGCTCCCTGTTGCTGTTTTTGTTGTTATCGTGCATAAGGCTCACCATGGCCTTCCTCTAGTTTACCCTAGTGATAGGTGGCTTACGATCTGGTGATGACTATATCGTTTCAATCAATCCATGGCAGTAGGTAAAATCGGTGATTGGTCTTTTTCTTATCTGGTGCCCCGGTTGGGAATGGACTCCCTGTTCTGATGAGCTCGTAGGCTAGTGTAAATATTTTTGAGCGTAGATTAAAGACCTATTCAATTTAAGCTTTGTAAAGCGCATGGTCAGTTTCGGAAATGCGCTTTATAAGAACTATTATTATTATGTTACACGAAGGCATAAGAAACACTGGGCAAAAAATGGAAACAATCCCGATCTAATTGCGACTCAACACTTGGAGGGCTGAATGAAAAGTGCTGGTTTCAAAGGACATTATGAAACGAACTGTCGCCTTTTCACAGCCACAAGTTTAGGAGGGGGCCAAACCAACCTAAGACCAGTTTTAGAGTTGTCATCACTAAATTCAAGCCATTACCTGTTGCTCGAAATATAGGAGAATAAGTTGGATGAACTCGGTTACATGTCCAGGTCACTGTCGCGAAATTTGTCAACCTGCATTCCGATATGCGGCTCACGGGTATTTATCATTGATGTTCCATTCTCACCTCCTACTTCTACAGCTTTGAACGGTTTATTGTATATTTTAAGATTAGCAGCCACTCCCCGACTTTCAATAGATTCGGAAATGCTTCGCTCGTCGATCACGAAACTAGGAAAGGAAGCGCGATCATATTATATTTTGGCGGGTCTCCGGTACCCGTCTCTGCTCGAATCAAATTCAAGTGTCTGTTAAACTTATGAGATCAATTAGTGGTAGTGCCCTCGATATATTAGTCTGTTAGTACTCTGATTAGCCGACAGGTTTTCGGCAGGCCCTACAGATCGCAATCGCTCTTGAAAAGAAAAGGGCGGTCTGTGGAGAATCGGTTTTGCAGCTGGTGGAGCTCATCGAGGATTTTGCGCACGTTCACTACTCACTTTGCATCAGAGTTGCATGAATTCCTACTAATGGGCATATGAATTGCATCTCTAGGGGGTTCAAATCAATGCTCAAACACCCCGTTTCAGAAAGGCATTTTTTTACTATCCAGTGGTGCTGCTTCGAATTATGCGTAGTGTCTTCAGTGAAGACTGAATTTGCATTCATTTATTTTCTCAGTTTCGAAGTTTTGGGTGTTACTTTTGTGTTCATTGTTTCGTTAGTCTTAATTCCGATTACTGTAAATGCATAACTCCTTGGCTTAGTGTGAATAGCTTTGAGATTATCTGTTGATGTAAATCGCTACATAAGAATAAAATAAGGTTAATAGTATTAAAAAATTATGAAATTCCCATTTTCGTCATTTGCCGAGCATTTGATAAAAAGTGGGCCACCCGGTGAACTGGTAGAACATCTGAGCAGTCTAACTTCAATGGTGTCTGTCTTGTATTCGATCCGGATGTTGAGTTGAATGAGGGTATATCTGAAACTCAGTTATCTTGGTCGTGTATTGGCAAGTAGGCTTACATCAGTGGGCAGTTGTAGGTGTTTGTGTTCAATGAGGACTTGAATTGCAATGGATTGGCACTAGGCTTGAAAACCCAGCACATCCCAACAGCTGTGTTTTGGTTCACCAAAATAATGCCAATAAGAATATCTGGGTATCGTATATAGCGGTTTTCACAATAGCGCTTCATTGCGCTTTACCATGGGGAGGCAACAGGTTGGGAAGGGGGGGACATGTCCACCCACTTTAAAACTTGGGGGGGGGTATATCATATCGTTTGTCCCCCCCCCCCCCACTTTTCCGGGACTGTAATAAAAAAAAGAGGCACAGCCCGATTTGTATCACTCTAAACTGATTCAATTTTTGTCAACCAAACAATAATCGCCGTTGGAAATTGTTAAGGCCACTAATTCAAGGTGCGGACCCCAGGTGAAGACTGGACCCGAGAGCGCCGAAGTGGAAGGATTACCCTGGTTTCATACGGTTCTCGATTTTAATCGGACCTAGCACAAAAGTGCAAAGTTTCAGTGTTTCGCGCGCAATGGCGTTTTTCTCCGGCGTTGCAGCTAAATATGCGATGTGGAATGATTGGAATCATTTCGTTCACGCGATGATTGCAGAAGCCTAGGGCAGGACTTCCCTCCCCCCCCCACCCATTCTTCTGAGTGAAAAATTCGGGCGGAAAAAAAAGCTAAGTGAAAGAAAATGCCTGCTGTTTTGCACCTTTTCGATTATTTTAAAATGCCGGGAAAAATGGATTTTTTCGGCGCGATTCGCGCGCGCTGGTAGAGTCCAACGGCCGACTGTGAAGCTCGGGTACAAATTTTTGTCCCAAATTTGATAGTGTCCCGTACGCCTATGGCTTTTCTCTTCGATCACACCAGAGGACCGTTCGATAGACCCTGGATCCCACGCAAAACAAGCCAGAGTAGAAAAGGTTAATAAAAAAATTTATAGTGTGATACTCGGTAAAACCATCCTAGTATGCACGAGGACAACTTTTGTCTGTCTTGTACTAAGCACACAGTGGAATGGTTGTATAAGGGAGCTGGCAAGTGCCGTTCCGTCGATCTGGAGGGTTATGAAAACGACAAATTTTCTTTGTACTCTCCGCGCCAACCCATGGGGCGCGACTCGCTTAGAAGGTCATTTGCATTCGATGTGTCCCCCCCACTTTTCAAACGCTCTGACGCCCCTGCCTTTGACAGTTAAGTCCCTGATCATGGGAATTGCATGGTACGCAATCCGACAACCTCACAGAGAGTGTGTGGCAGCTAATGCAGGCCCGATGTACCCAAGCTGAATAACAGGTCCCATTAAGCACCTGCGTAGTCTGTGTTTAAGACGTTGATATATCTGATTCCCGCTGGCTTTATCCGGCACGCTCAGCCATCATTACATTTCTGCGTGCGCCACCATCTGTGTAGTCCGTCTACTCTGTATCAACCAAAGAATATTAATAGAGATAGACTCACAGAGATAGATAGAGAGAGGGTCGGCTCTGTATTTTGCAGCCAATTGAACTCGCGGTGCATGGTGGAAAATGCACCAGAAGATCGAAAGCCTAGTAGCATTAATATTGACAGGACGTTAGGAACGGCCGGGTCATGTTTAATCAACGTTATTTCAAGACTCGTAGACAATAGAAAATACATTCTGCCCTCGAAAAATATGCAAAAATTAAAATAAGGAATTACGTACAGTAGCCTTGGATGGCAAATTCAAAGTTAAAATTATTGAAAATGGACAAAAAAACAGTTGCACACGAAATTGTGCGTCACATCCCACTCACTCGGCACGGCTTGTCCCGTGCATAGCACACGCGTAGGGCCTTATGATTTACTGCCTGAGCTGAGCACTGTGCTGACGCGTCGCGTACGATACGACGAATGCAATTGCTAAAAGATAATCGGCACGCTGAGTGACTGAGAAAGCTTGCGCATCAATTCAAAACAAGATGCCTAGTTGCGCAGCCTATAATGCACAAACAGACCCCCGGTACAGCAAATGGGTGAGTTTCCAGGGTCTATTGACTTACAAAATATTTCATGAGCTATCCGCCTAATTAGGCTACAGTTGATGCGACAGTTATTGTACGAGCTAGCCACCAAAGCTCCTACAGTAGCTACAGACATAGATAGGGAATGAAAGATCGGTTATGCACCTTTGCAGCAATGAATACACGTGTGATGCTGAAAATGCACTCAAAGATGAAGCCTATGTAGCAATCACTATTGACTGTGTAACGTTAGGCAACGACGGGTCAAATCATCGTTATTTAGGGAAACTTTGTAGTAAATAGAAAATACATTCTCGCCTTGAGAATATGGAAAAAATACCTGATCAATGCGGAGAGTAGGCTTTTGGATGGCAAAAATTCAGGAGTTGAAATTATTTAAATGACAAAAACCAATTGCGCGAGATGGGCACTACAACCAGTACGGCAATGAGCCGTAGGTAAGCCTCACTAGCACTAGACGTATGTGCAATGCCTGACTGTGCTACACGTACGACAAACTCAGGTGGTAAACAGATATCGACCACGGTGACGGGAACATTTTGCATACTCACAACAGGAAGATGAGGGCTGCTCAGCCAAAAGGCACGAAAGCTAGAGGCCTATTGTGACAATGATAGCGGGCTGTTACAAAATAATACAGAGGCCTAGGATCAGGCCTAATTAGGCTAATTTTAGGAAAATTAGGGTGGAATGATCCCAAACCTTAGAATGATGTTGTGTCAGTATTGTATATTACAACAGAAGAAATGTGTTCGAAGAAGTGCTCGCGCCACACGAGGCAGTCATCCTCATGCTCAGGCCTTGATCAGCCATATTTACATGTTAAATTGTACTTGAGGAGGACCGCAGCAAGGGTTCTTGATGACCTCTAGCACACATGTGAATGTGACTGCTGACTTTCAACCACATTTTGTTTTGATCAGACTAACCTCTAGAGAAATTAGATCAATTTCTACGATTGAATTCATCACAATTCATGCTGTGAAATGTCCATTGAAGTTGAAAAAGTCGTGGTATTATAGTACTGCTACACTCACTATGCTTAATCCTATCTGTTTAATATGTTTAACATTCATATGTATCTGTATATTTGTATATCTCATCTCTGAGAAAGATGTTAAAATACACTGCTACCAGAAACACAACAGTGTATAATTTATTTGCATTTCCTGTATGTTATAATCCGAGAAAGTGTGTGTGTTATCTATATCTCTACAATTAAACCTATTAAAAAGGATCACTAAAAGCGAAAAAGCAGTATTCCTGTTTAGGGTTTTCTAGAGGCCTTGAATCCCCACACTGCTCACAAGTTCCATAGTTCAGGCAAGTTAGTAGGAGGTAAATTAACATTTACTGACTGATCAAAGGAGTAAGAGGAGCACGAAGAGTCTAACAAAGAAGGCTTGAAACAGTTGTAGCCTTTACCCGCAACATGCTTTAACCCACCTCTGCTCCAGTTTTGATAGCAATGTGGGGATTTTTGGAAGGTGATAGCCCTGTATACTGACCCTTGCAGCCTTGTTTAGACATTTCATCAGATGATATGTCACTACATAGGCAGACGAGCGCGTCATGAAACAATGATGAGTTTATCTCGACTCAAAGTCAAGGGGCAACCTCTGATGTTGTACAGTGGCTGTCCCCATGGATAATGCTCACCCAGGAATTCAGTCCATTCTTAAAATAACTGACAAAGAAATAAAATTAAAAAATTATAGCATCATCATTACATGACCCTTGCGGGTACACTATGGTTTTTACCAGATGTTGACTCACAATTTCTTTGTTGTTGCAGCCAAAACTTACGGAAATAACAATAAATTTTGTAAATCGTCCCCCAATTACTTTCGATTCATTTAGCCTCTGAGTTATAATCGCTGCTGACAATTAGGTGCAGCATCCAGGTCTGCAACCCTTGCTGGCCTTGGATAGGATGGATCTGATCATCTGCTCGGGCAGGGATACCATTGAAGAAAAAAATCAGGCCCCACTATGCTTGGCACGGTGTGAAGGATTGGTGTGCCTTAAAACAGAAACTTAGACCCTCCGAAGGAAAGGAAGACCAGACTGACTGATCCTGAAAACCTCAACATAGAACCCTAAAAGGTAGTATAAAGACGGAAGATCCTCAAAAGACCCCCCCCCCCCCCCCAAACCCCAAATGCCTGTTTGGCCACGGACCCGATGTGGAGGGTCAGGGTTCAGCAAAACTGATGCCCTGACACTAAACCTCACTTGATGGAACTGCCCTGCATGACCATAAACAGCATTTTTGGCCTGTTGATGTTCTCTGTCCCGCAAACTTTCATTTAATTTAGGCCTGTGGATTTTAAAATGTGTCACCTCATTAGCAATTCATGAAAATGGGAGGGGAGGTGGGGGTTGCGGGGGGGGATGAGAGGTAGATCTATGTGACACATGGTCTGCTGGCAGTCTTGGTAGTGACCTCCTTCCCGGACACAGCAGGACTCCCTTGTAGGCGCCCCCGCTGCCGGCCTAAAGTCTTTTCGTTTTGTAGTTTGTTGTTAAGGCCTTCCTTGGGGCGCAACTCACCCAGGGCAGTAGAACTAGGAATAGCTGGGAAATTCTTATTTTGCCACCGCACTACTTATTGGCTGGGTATTAACCTGCAGTTCATACCAACATGGTTCTATGCAATGTTTTTTTGCTCTGCTAAAACTATTGGTCAATCAACTTCATGGGGTGCAATACAATCATCTTCACATCCACGAGATTCCACTGACTGAATATGGGTCGGTGCTAAACGCTAGGTCCATTGGCAGTTACCCTAGCTTGCAAAAGGAGTTTCGGTAATGTCATATCAGTCACTAGAGTTGTGAGTATGCAGCTAGTGGTCTGAACATCGGCCAGACCATTGCAAGCTACGTTAGGGGGCCTAAACGCTAAGACCTAGGATGTATATCGCTCCAGTACGGTTGCGAATCATTCAGTAAAGGGTGAAGGGGTAGAGGGGGTAGTCGGTAGAAGATCGGTAGAAACCACAAATGCTACATCTGCAAAATCTAACAGCACCAATTCGAAAGAACTCTATTCTCAAAAATCTCAGAATAATTGAATTTTACAGAAAATTGATTCGTTTTATTGCACCATTACCTGCTTCATGATTGGAGATGATTTAGCGCAAAATCGGCGTTATCACTGGCTCGCCTAGCCGAAATAATCACCGTTGGTTTACACATTTACAAAAAATTTTGCGCGAACGTCTTTTTGGGTGCATTCCAGGATCCACGCGCGTTCAATGCGCCTCTGCAAATGTGTGTTGTGGCCGCCCCCGCGCCCCGCCCCCACCAGTACATCTGGCGAGGTTACGTGACGTATAATGTCTGTGGATAGACTGAAGATCGGCTCTGAATTTTGCAGCCAAGTGAACGCGCGGTGACTGCTGGGAATGCACTCAAAAGCTCGGGACGCCTAAGGTAGCAATTACGCACTTTGACTGTGCACTTAGGCAACGACGGGTACAAATCTTCTCATCGTTATCAGGAAACCGAAGTGATAGAAATACATTCTGCTTGATAAATATGGAAAAATTACAAAAAACGATAGTACGCTTGTGGACTGCAAAATTCAGAGTAAATTCATGTGTAAAATTACAAAAACCAGTTGCGCGAGATCGGAACTACATGCCAGTACGGCAATGAGTTCTGCAATAGGCCACGACTAGTCAACTAAGGCGAGTTGGGCACCGTGCCTGACTGTGCTACAGTACGACGAACTGCAGTGGTAAACAGATATTGGCACCGGGTGCTCGGACCTGTGCTGTCCTAGGCTTACATGAGAAGGATTTAACCACACAGCATCAATCAAGTGTTATATTATTGGCCGAGATTGTGTGTTGTAACAGAGGAATTCATAACAATATTGATCACATAATCCTCCAGAGGATCTCAACACGCTTGTAATCTGGCACAATAAATGGCAGATGAGCTTCATGATAAAAAGTGTTGTAATATGAGTCTAACCATGCTAGAAAATGCCCAAGATTTGGCTATAGGCTACAGGACTTCCCTCTGCAAGAAGACAATGAGCCACTCCTACTTGGGTGTACCCAGACCAGAATCTTTCCTGGAAGATATGTGAACCAATCGCTGCCACTGCGAAATCGCACTCTGCTTTCGTTAGGGAGATATCTCCATCATGCCCACAAGCGTTAAGATCAGCCTTAATAAGACCTTAGTGCGACTTACCTTGAATATTCCTCGAGTGTGTGGGACCCGCATACTGCAAACTGATGACCTTGAATCTGTCGACGTAGGCGACGGTAGGGCTGCTAGATTCTGCTTGAACGACTCAAATCTCGGTCCCCCGGGGCCGTTGCACTATGATAAAGGAGTTGGGATGCAGCCTCTTGCAACCAGGCAGTTCGAGGGCTCACTATTTTTTTTTATAGGCAATCGATGGTCACCTTCGATTCCCATTAGCTGCCTCAGTCACCGGTTAATCGACCCTCACGGCAAACCAACACTAGAGATCGTTCAAACATAGCAGCAAAGAAAAAAAAAAAAAAAAGATGCCACCGTTTCCTTCCGAGAACGATCAGAGATTGGAACAATTGACCTGAAACTATCGCGTGAGCATCCAACGATAGTGAAAAGTTCCAAGTGGCAGTCAGAGTTCATATCGCAGGCAATCATGGACTATAGGTTTGTTCAGCACCATTGCACAACATTCCTGACCGCTGGTTTCCATAGGGACGTTGGGCCAGTATCCCCTCAAGATCAAGAATCAGAAAAAAACTTTTGCATATTAGAAACAATACGATGCCTAGCTGCGCAGCCAAACTGCAGATTAAGCAAAAACACCCGGTACAGAAAATGCGGGTTGAGTGAGTTTTCGTAAGTTAGTGAAAAAGGCCTAATATGGTTGACAACGATGCGGGGTGTTTACAAATTAATCCAGTAGATACGCATAATTGGCTAATTTAAGGATAATGGTGGGACTGATTCAAACCTTCGATGATGTTGTGTTAGGATGTATTAAACAGAGAAATGGTTGAAGCATGCTTGCCTCCACACACAGGCAGCTCTCCCCATGCTGCAGGGCATTGCGTCAGCCATTGAACATTGTTCTACTGAGGAGACGTACTGCATCAAAAGGTTTTTTTGATGACCTCTTGAATAATGTTCGACTTCGTGCTGAATTTAACCATTTTTTGGTTGTTTTTGATCAAGGCACTGTCATCATGTTACATGAAATCGAATGCATCACTGGAGAAATATAGACAGAAACATATAACAGGATCCCATCAAAAGTGAGGAAGACGTGTAAGCAAATTACGATAAAGGGTTTTAAACCCGAACGTCGGATAACTGGTAAAACATTTCACGCATCGCTACCAAACTTTCATAACTTTCTCCTATTGGATTTACTGATGCGACGCAGTACTTTTGAATAGATTATAAAATATATAAGATATTATATATATATATATATGATATCTATATTAATATATATATATATATATATATATATATATATATAATATATATACTATATATATATAATATATATATACCATAAATATATATTATATTATATATAATATTATATATATATATATATACACATTCTTGTAGATTTTATTTTAAGAAATATTTATGATTTTTATAAACAGAAGTAATTTAAATATGTATGGAACTTAGTGATATGGTTGATATTTTTATCCAAGACCATGATTACCTGAGATTAATTGTGTATGTGTAGGCCTCGTCTGTGTGATGTATGGTTAGGAATATAGGCCTAGGCTATAGTACCCAGTCCCTTCGTTTTTTAGGGGAAATGGCCATTTCCCTTTTTGGATATCAGTAAACTAATAAGACAAATACTTTCTATACACTTACGAAAATAGATTTTATTGACGGACCTGCACTTCTCAATAGTATTTGCTGATAAAAAAATCCAAGATTTATTTTTAACTCTATTCGTCCCATCTTTAACATCTGTTAATGCAAATTAATAGTACTAGACTGCTCGATAGATTAACTCTAATTTCTCCCGGAGTATTCCCCCTGTATTAATTCATGCAGTGAAATTTTATTAGTCTAGTGTGGTTATTATAGTCACATCCTATTTCTTCAACATGTAGTAACATGCTATATCTGTATATTTAATATTTTATTTATATCTCATCTCTGAGAAAGTGTAAAATTACTGTACCAGATGATAACAAAGTTGATAATTTTATTGCATTTTTTGTATACTAATCAAGACAAAGTGTTGCTATCTAAGGCTCTACAATCAGCTTATATAGTAATAGGAGCATGATGAAAAAGCAGTCACCTGTTTCGTGTGTTTAGAGAGGCCTTTGACTTCCAGCATGCTCACAATGTGCCTTAAAATTGCAGCAGCGAGATGCTTCAATAGTTCAGACCAAGTTGGTAAGAGGAGAATTAACATTTTACTGACTGATCAAAGCAGAGAGCAGTTAAGAGAGCAGCAGAGGTCTGAGTAAAAGAACTGCTTGAAACAGTTGCAGCCTTTACAGCAACCTGCTTAACCCACTGCTCCAGTTTGGATTAGATCGATGTTGGAGATTTTTTTTTTTGTCGTGCATGTAATAATAGCCTATACTCCCCTTGCAGCCATGTTCAGACAATTCATTCAGGCTGATTATGTCACTATAGAGCAGAACAAGAACGTCATGAAAACAATGCATTTGTTTGATTCAAAGTTTAAGGGCTACCTATGATGTTGTACAGTGGCTGGCTAGCATTTCAACAGAACGCTACCTTAAGCAATCTCATCGGCCTGTCCACTGAGATAATGTCGCCCCAGCTATTTAGCCATTAAAATGACCTGCCAAAGGAAGGAATGAACTTAAAATATATAGCATCATTCAGGCCCGTACGCAGGTGTGAGCATGTTGGGGTTCGAATTATCCTTGTTGCTATCTAGTCGGAGCGCCACCATCGGTTGGCGCGGATGTACAGGCACTTTTGACTTGGACAAACCCCAGATGGCCGGCAAGCCCTTCACGAGTGTTCTTAGCTACATGTACCCAAGTGAGAAAAACCAATTTCTCGATGAAAACAAAAAATCTCGGGTACTGTAGTAGGGCTAGCATATTAATTATATATTATATATATAGATATATATAAGATAAATATATATAACCTATATATAATATATAGATATATAGTATATAATATCTATATATTATTTATATAGATATATAATATAATAAGTATCTTTCAAATATAGCAGTTAGGTGCCTTGTTGGAATGTATAATTAGATACCGATAAACACAAAAAACTACAAGAAAAACCGGATAGTATAATACATGAAATTGAGAAACGACGAACAAAATTTCGGCGTTCCAAAACTGCTCTCCTGAGTTGTAAGGCTACTAATTTATACTACCATTCAAAATAAAACCATACACCTAACCAGCTATGTGCGCCGTTGGACGGAGGGACCCTGGGCCAGCCATCGAACTGATATGCATTTACGCCACTGCTCATAGTGGAGTACCCGAATTTGCTGAGGCCAGTCTTCCCGGATCTCCATTATGAACGATGGGCGCAGTTGATTTTGAACCGTCTATAGGTATTTGGCTTACTGACTGCCCTTCGTTTTAAATAGGCCTATCATTTGCTATGATCAGGATAATTGTGTGAATTAACTTAGTGTCATTTAGTCACTAGAATTCTTCTGTCTGACCACCTAATGGCCCAGAGAGGGCAGCGGAGGGAGTGTGATTTAACCAAGTTTTCCATTAGGTCATATGAACATGAGAGTAGAATGAGCAACACAAGGAGGGATGACAGGAGATGTAACCTCTTCATTGAACAAATAGGACTTCATAAATGCTTTTCCCTAGGTGCCGCAATTGTTTTACTAGATACCCCTCGCACCAATGGACCACGAGCAGGAGAGGGTCTCCAGCTGGTGATAGGGGCCTACTTGTTAAAAATCGCGGTATGCATGAAGTCCTGTCAATGTGCTTATCGCTTGTTGCTGATGAGCAGGGCGCGGATCAAGCCTACAAATTTAGGAAGGGGAACGCCGACCAAACTTGAATATGATGTAATTGAGTGTACTATTTTTTCTGAGTGGAGCGCACCATCAGATGGCGGAGAGGCGTTGAGGGGAACATTTGGTTTCACAAACTCCCAAGATGGCCGGAAACCGGCACTTCCTGAGCGGTTTGTGAGCTTGAGCTCTATGTACCCAGTCATAAAAACTGGGGTCATGTCTGCCAAAATCGTAGTAATATAAAATGTCATTTGTATGAAGAATGAGACATACATACATGTAGATATTAATAGTATATAAGTATCTTTCAAATATAGCAGTTAGGTGCCTGTTGGAATGTATATTAGATACCGATCGACACAAAAAACTCAGAAAACGGATTAGTTAATACTTGAAATTGAAACGACGACACAAAATATTTCGAGCGTCCAAACCTGCTTCCGGAGTTTGAGTGGTGTTGTTAAGGCTACTACTTTAAATACCATTCAAATAAAAACATACACAACCAAGCATGTGCGCTTTGGACGGGGACGCATGGGCCCAGCCAGTCCGAAACTGAGAGGCATTACGCCACTGCCTCATTAGTGGAGGCCGAATTTGATGAGGTCAGTCATTCCCGGATCTCCATATGACGAGGCAGCGCAGCTGTTCGAACACGTCTCTATAGGTAATTCGGTTTACGCTGCCCTTTCTTCAAATGTAGCCTATCCTTTGCTATGATCAGGATAATTGTGTGAATAACTTAGTGTCATCTAGTCACTGGAATTTTTCCAATGTCTGCACACTGGCCCAGAGAGGGTAGCCTGAGCTGGGACAGTGATGTGAACCAGTTTTCATTGTCATTGAACATGTGAATGACACACAAGGAGGGAGAAGTAGATGTACTCCTTCATTGAACGAAATAGGCCCTGCATACATGGCATTTTCTCTAGGTGCAGGACAACTTGTTTTACCTACATACCCCTCGTCAACCAATGACCGTGACGAGATGGTCCCTCCGCTGGCTTAGGGCCTCTTGTCCCCAAATCGCGGTATGCATGAAGTCATGTTCAATGTGCTTTATCGTTTTGTTGCTGATTCAGTGCGGCGGAGGCCTATAAAAAAAAAAAAAAAAAAACAAATCTTAGGAAGGGGAACGCCGACCAAACTTGAATTGACTGAATTGATGTTCTTTACTATCTGAGTGGAGCGCCAGCCATCGGCTGGCTGACAGGTAGGGGAAATTTTGGGTTTCACAAACCTCCCATATAGCCGTAAACGCACATCCTGCGCGTTCTGTGAGCTATCTGTTCCGCCGTCATAAAACTGGGTCATGTGCAAATCGTAGTAATTAATAAAATGTAGGTATCGACTGTAATGCATATCAGATGAGTTTGAGACAGCAAATTCCCGCTGAGGGACGAGCCCGGGAAGTGAGTCACACCTTGCACCCACCCCCCCTCCAATCTAAGATAAACCGACCTCTTCTCATACGAGTCGATTTCCAGTGCCATGATCCGACTGAGTCAATTAATGATGCTCACCCAGTAGGCCCCTTTCCCGCCCCCTGTTGGCCATACCCACTTGGTCACGTGGTTACGTATCGGACTTGGGCAGCCTGTTAGGGTCGGTCGATTCCCGTTAGTAGGACGAACCAAACACTGGAAAGAATAGAAGGTTTCGGAACACTTTTTTTTTTCCCTCGCATTTTTACAATCCGTTTGACCAACTAATTGGAAAATAATTATTACTTACGTTTGAAAGACACCAACGTGGACAAATAGTGTCTTTGAAACGTACGTAACACCCTTTTCTACTTGGTGATGAATGGTCGACCAAACGAGGAATCAGGTTTCAAATCTTTGTTTGTTTATCGCAACTATCCTGTAAGCACATTTGTGAGGGTGAGGTGGAGGGGGGGGGGGGGGGTCTACAGCAGGTGAAGAGGCAACCTTACATGTGTGCAATTTACATTGTATGCAGATGATCTCATGAAGTGGGTGTCAAGCCTACCCACCCCCCCCCCCCCACCAATTTTTAACAGTATACAGTTTGATACATCAATCATGCTTTTGGTGTCCTTTTTCATTTGAAACGTCCGTAACACCTAGATAACACCATAGAAAATGAGAAAGTCCTTCACAGACAATGCCATTTGGGGTAATTTCTTCATGTTAATTATAAAGCTGAACAAAAATGCACGCATCACTTCTGTATTTTTATCTAAGGACTAAAATTTTTCAAATGTCACCACTATTTTTGGTTGCCGAGTATTGGTGCCTTGTACATACAGCGGAGATATTTGTTTCATCTTGATAACCATTAGGCTAGTCAAGAGACGAGCATTACAGTCATTTGTCGGTCAACACTTGTATTTGCCAAGAATGCTAACTGGAGTTTCCTCTATTGACGCGTTAGCGCACAACTCATAGTATCCTAGTCGATCTAGAACTGACTGTAAACATAACAATAAGCCTACAGATTTCGCTACAAGCTGCGAATATCGTAGACGAGGCGGGCAACGGGTTCGGCGGGTGCGGCAACATCCTGTTAAACTTAGAAAGGAATACTAGTTCACATTTATTTAGCCTGTTATAATCTAATTGTCTATATTCCATCATGTTCCGCGATCGATAATGATGTTTCATTGTCGATGTTGGTGTGATTTTCAATCTTCATTTAGTAATATTTTTTTTTGGGGGCTGTTGGGGGGGGGAACGCCGCGTCCCCCGCGTCCCCCCGCTTGCGGCCGCCTATGATGCCTGATGAGAGGATTAATTAGGTGAGCGTTTTTCATCCAGTGATTGGTTTTTGTCACCAAAATGTTCATACTCTTCCGCAATTGCCTGTCCCAAATGATGGTGAATAAGGTCGAGGATTCTTCCGAATTATTTATCAATGGGGAGGGGGTCATGACGTTGTTAGTCAGCAATAATGCCATAGCATATGTCCGTAACAGTTTGCGCGCAGTTGAAATTTTGCGCGCTGCACGGCGCGCGATGCTCGTCTTAAGGCCGACGGGTAATAGTGTGGGTGCTCATACAAAAATGTAGTTTTCTCCATGTTTGTATCCTGCCTGGAAGGCTCGCCAACATAAAACATGTTTCAAGGAAATCTATGGAAGCCTACATTTAGATGGGTTCCGGGATATGTTTGACTGACGCAACATCTTCTTTTTTTTCAATGTACACCGTTTCTATTTCTTCCGCGTTTTCACATCACCTTGAAATTCATTCTTCCTCAGCTGTCATCGGCACGATAGTGCGACTTGTAAGGTGTGACTAAATTCGCATTCATGGAATATAGTTACACGGAATGTCTATACCCTATGTTTGTGAACATTTTTTGACGCATATGTCAGCTGGAAACAATAGGTAACAGTACTCAACATGTTCCAACCAAGACACTCCATTCTAAATTATTGGACCCCCTGGTAAGTATTGCTTGGACCAGCTCATGACACGAGAGCTCTGACATATCGTGACGCGCGATACACATTTACCAGCTTTTTGCCAATTCCAAGGCGAATTTGTCCCTACTTTGCCAGCCATCTCGACGTCTACTGATGTGCATCAATGCCAGTGATGTGGTCGTCCTGAGTCAACTACAACCTCGTGTAGGTTCTTCTCGCATTCTCTAACACTGAGACTTCTCTAACACTCACACGAGTACAGGGCGGTGCGTGTTCACGCTCTTTTTCAGGAAATGTGCACGTTCGGCAGAAAAAGTCTTGTCTCGTCACAAACTTTCTCATCGCTGACCGCATCTCGTGGTCTCTGGTCTTTGCTTGGACAGTGCAGGAAAGAATGCAACCAAATCGCTATTCTGCCCGTCGACGGCTTTCAAATTTGGTAGGAGTGTTAAGTGGCTAGCTTTTCTCTGATCCCGTTTTGTTAGTCGTTTTAAACACTTTTTGGGTGTAGGTAAGCTCAAGTGAATGAGTCATGATATAACTAGAATTTTTGTATGCACCTTCCGTACCTTCTTGCTGGTTGTCATTCGTTAATGTTATGAAGGACACTCCCATCGACAACTGAACACTAGCTGTTGGTTGATTCCTTCCCATTCGACGAACCCTGCACACGTGTTTCGCGGGGGTTCGATTTGTCCAGGTAGGGTTCGAATTCCAAGAAAGGAGGTTCGATTGCCAGGGGGGGTTCGACGAACCCACGAACCCCCCCCCCACCCCTCGTACGGGCCTGTCATTATTCACATGAGTGACCCTGCCTGTACACTATAGACTTATGGTTTTTACTCGATGTTGACTCACAAATTTTCATTTTAACAAAATCAGGCACTGCTGGTTTGCAAGGGTGGGTGTGCCTAAGAGAACTAGACCTCCAAAAAGGAGACCAAAGACTGAATGATCGTGTGAACACCTCCAAAACATGGACCCCCAAAAGGATGTATAAAGACAGAATATCAGCCTCAAAGCAGCGGCACAACCATGGATTTGCCCGATGGATGGTTCCAGAGTTCCTGCAGCAACCTGAAGCCCTGACACAATACCTCACTTCCCCGTTCTGCCCCCATGCATGACCATCAACAACATTTTTTGGCCTGTTCATTTTCCTGTCCCACCAAATTTTATTTTATATTTGCCTTTGTGTAAACTTTAACCTCGTCATAATCATGAAATTAGGGAGGGGGGGGGGAGGGGTGGGGAATGAGCGGTCATCTAATTGCACGTGGTTTTCGCAGTTCCTGCAAGCGACCGCCTTCCCCGCACCGCAGCCGTACTCCTGTAGGCGCCGACGCTGCAGCTTAAAGTTTTCGTTTTGTAATTTTTGTTAAGGCCTTCCTTTCGGGCGCACTCGTTGAAGTATAACCTAGGGATAGCTGGGCATTGCATCTTCTAACCATCCTCCAGTCCTTATTGAGTTGGGTATTAATCTGCAGTTCATACAGTTTCAAGCCTACCAAATGGTCCATCCAATTTTGCTCTGCTAGAACTTGGTCAATCAGCTCCAATGTTTTGCAATGCCTCTCACTACGCCTAGAATCCCTGACTTGATTATGGTCGTGGTAGGTATGTAGCTACCCAGTTGCAAAAGGAGTTTGGTCATGTCATCTCATCTCATTCACCTCAGTTTGTCAGTGGCTGCCTCTGTATTCTTACATCGGTCAGACAACGCAAGCTACGTAGGCCTACCGCTGAGCCTAGATGTATGCTGAGTACAACTCATGGTTTCCATATCAGTGGCAAGGGTAACACAAAGTGTCTACATTGAAGCCCAATCTAAAACAGCACCATTGCGAAGACTATCTCAAAGCTCAAATATTAAATTCTTCAAGAAATTGCGATTCGCACGTGGCACCTTGCCTGCTCAATATGCATATGTAGCCGCAAAAATCGCGTCTCATTGCTCGCCACTGAATACGCTTTTAGTTCTTTCATGTACCATTCGCGCGAAACCCGATCTTTTTGGTGCATTTCCCACAATTCCCTGCGCGTTCAATTGGCTGCAAATTTGTTGCACAGTGAAATGGGGGGTGTTCCGTCTACGTATTCTGTCTGTGGTATCAACACGCAGAAGACTAATGGTTGCGCAGTGCAGAAAAATTTAATGCCGGATAGAAGGGCCGCAGAAAAATCCAATATTCGACGTCCATAACACAAGACTAGCATCTGTGTGGAGAGGGGCATGGAGAATTGAGCGTCTTGCCCAAGGACACCGAGGAAAAGCTGATCGGTCCCTGTGGGATTCGAAATCACAATCTATCGATCAACAGTCGAACTATACCGACGAGCTCTCCGATTTCTCAAACACGAAGTCCCTCAGTATAGTGGAATCTGAGGAAGGATAATGTTAAATTTTCGAATGAAAGGTGAAAAAAAAGAGAAGAAAACAAATCTGGAGCGACCTGTTTCCTATGCACATTATGACGACATTTTATGACGCTATATCAGGGGCTGCGGACCGTTTGGAAGTGTGGGGGGGGGCCGCATCGAATGCAAATTACATCTAAGCGGCGCGCCACCATGGGTTGGCGCGAAGCGTATCACGGAAATTTCAGATTTTCATAACCCGCCAGATCGACGGAACGGCACTTTCCAGGCTCAATAGTACCCATCTACCTGTGTGCTTTGAGAGTAAAAGACGACTAAAAAGCTGGCATTGTGCAACTAAGATGATTTACTGAATATCACACATGATTTGTTGTTATTAACCTTTTCTACACGCTTTGTTTGCGTGGAATCCAAGGTCCTACCGAACGGTCTCTGGTGGGATCGAAGGGAAAAGCCATAGGCGTAACTGTTACCACTCCAATTGAGGAGCAGAAAATTTGTACCCGAATTTTTCACAAGTCAGTCAAGGACAACCGCGTGAATCGAAGCGCGCCGAATTTTTTTTTGCATTTTCCCAGGCAAGTTTATAGGAAAAAAATTTGCAAAAAAAATCAGGCATTACTTTGCCTTTTTTCCTTCCCAAATTTTCCAGAATTTTCTCGCCCAATTTTTCATCTAGAAAAATGGGGGGGGGGGGAGGGCAGTCTGCCCCCCAAGGCTTCTTTCTGAAATTATCGAGTGAACAAAATGATTCGAAGCGTTACATCGTATATTTAGCCTACACGCCTGAAGAAAAACGATCATTGTCGGCGAAACACTGAAAAAGATGCACTTTTGGCTATTTCGATTGTCATTCGGAACTCGGTATGAAAACAGGGTAATCCTTCGACTTTTGGCCCTATCGGGTTCAGATCTTCACCTGGGGTCCACACCTAATTATTTGGACGCTAAGACAATTTCCAACGTGATGTATTGTTTTGTTAGACAAAAATTGAATCAGTTTAGGTGATACAAAATCGGGCATGTGCCTATTAAATTTTATTACGGTCCGGAAAAGTGGGGGCCAACGATATATATCCCCCCCCCCACTTTTGAAAGGTTGGGTGAAAAAGGGGTGGTGTATTTATTGCTGAAACTCGGCAATACCTATTGTCATATTATCCCCGCAGCACTGTAGTGTTCGGGGATAGTATGTTTTACTTTAAGGGCTCTGTCCGCTGTCGGTCGCGGCCGCCGCCGGACCTTTAACGGGTTCGCGATGTTTTCTTCTCCAACGCTTCCTCGATTGAAGCCGGAACATTGGTACACACCTGTCCGCCCGCGTAATCGGGTTCAGATGGTCGAATGATTCGGAACGTGGGCATCACTGCATATCTGCTGCCCTCCATTTTTGCTGGTTTTAATCGGAAATACAGTTATTTCGGTTTCATGAAACTTGGTGGTAGGGGACAAAAGTTACTGAAAAACATTACGGGGTGACTCAATGGTCACCGTAGGTCAAATTTATGTTTTCACAGACTCGATTTTTTTTCCCTATGTCCGATGATTGTGAACTGTTGTTAGTCCTCAACAACATGAGGCTTCATTTTCACGTTCACATAGATCGAATTTGCATAATTTATGCGTTTTCTAACATAGGTCGTATTTACAGAAACTTTGAGAAGTCGACAGTAGTCCGAACACACATAGGTAAAGTCCACCGGAGGTCAAATGGAGGGAACTTTGCCACCGTATCACGTGCATGTTTATGTAGCCAGTCCTACCGGGAAATATCCGAGACACACTGACATGATCGACCTCGAAAAGCCGAATCTAGGTCACAGGTGTACCGAATCATCCACCCATTAGTGCTGCATTTTGAAGCAGCCGAAGAAAACCCGATAACGAAACCGAGTGAGCTCGAATGACATTACATTGTAAATTATATCATACAGTTAAAACTTATTACTGAACAAGCGGGCAATGGGCGTTTAGGTGGGCGGGCCTATGTTGTAGCACCCCCGGTACTCTAATCAGCTGTGTAAACGACTTCTGTAAGATGTTCTGGAGCAACTTGCCATTTGGGTTTGTTTTATCACGGATCCTTGATTATTATGTTTGGGATGAGAACGTGGAGAAAGGCTAACTACAATCTTACGTTTTCCTCCTCGTGGCAACATCGCTTGTTAGCGAATTATTGTCATCACTAATCTAAACCGGGTATACTCTGACTGGAAATTATTCTGTATCAAAACAATGACCATCATATAATTACGAGGAGACCTGTAGTATAAGAAACGTGTTATGTACCTTTCGATAGGAAGATGTCATTTGTGTAGCGGTTATTGCATACCCCCAAAGATCTCGGATATATTCTATCTGGTGAAAACTTCGTATATCTACCCAAAATCAAAGGAATGGTGCTATAGTATTAATTCCATATAAGAATAAGCCGGAGAGTCGATATTTAATATCGTGGCGAGGGAGGCGCACGACCTGCCAACCCCCCCCCCCCCCCCCCCCCCCCCCCCCCCCCCCACCCCCCCCCCCCCCCCCCCCCCCCCCCCCCCCCCCCCCCCCCCCCCCCCCGCCCCCCCCCCCCCCCCCCCCCCCCCCCCCCCCCCGAGGCATACGTCTGAAGATTGGACGTCACATCGGAGACGAATCACAGCATCTGAGATATTCAGCCATGAAGACGAAGAATTTCCGTCATCAACCATAAGCCTACAAAGACCGCCATCGCGAAGGATTCCTCTCCTGATATGGTGGGTTATGAAGTTGCTTGTGTGTTTCCATCATAGGGCAGTGGTGGTGGATCGTCGCTGCTTCAACTGCACTGTGAGGAGGAATTTGACGACCTTGTGGTAGTCTTGTCTTCTAATAATACCCATACACTTGTGTTGTATCATTGTCGAATATATTGGACCTGTACTAATATAATACGACGTAAGTGTATCCGCACCATTTAAACGATATGGCGTCTGTGGCTGCTGTTCGAGGTAGCTCATGTTCTCCAACCGAGAAATTTCTGTCGACGTGACCCGCTTTCAACAGTACAATAGTACTTGGCTACATACCTGCGACCATCGACTGGTTAGACGTCTGAGTTGTAATTTACGGAACACTTCCCTTACTCCACAGTAGAAGAGGTCGGGCCTTCTAGACAAAATAGACTGGAATCTCTCTCTCAATCATGAGAATCTTTTGGAGGAATCATCGTGATTGACCTCTGTTTTCCATTGTGACTTGTTTCCAAGGACCTGTGATTTTTCTAAGGTACTTAGGTACTTCGATGTCGAGACCTCGTATTACGGAGTACATGACAGTACCGTGTTGTGGGTACGTGAATCTACTAGAACACACAGCTGTGAGTTACCTTCTAGCAAAATGCTAAGCGACGATTTTTAGGCATTTGAAGTTTCATCATTTTCCCATAATTCCTATTTTTGTATTGAGAAATTTTTCACTTTTAAGAAAAGAATGCCACAATCTTTAGTCCATTCTTGTTTGTTGCACTCTTGCAAATAGATTAAGCCTTGCTGTTTCTTCAAGCTGGATTCTTTGTACGTGGAAATGTAAATCAATCTATTTTTCATCAACGGTATTTGATTTTTTTTTTTTTACTCTCGGTGTAGTCTATCTACTGTTAGGAGAATTGTACGTCACCTATAGTTACCGTTTTAGGGTCCGCTTTTTCATTCTATTGGCAACGATTTTTCAATAATGTTTGGTCAGGTTGGTTGGTTACGTGCTCTTCGATCTATCCACTATCATTAAATAATTCAACTCACGATTTGTAGTCGTATGCGTATGGACATATGAGAACCGACCAGAAACAATAGGATGGCTGTTTGTTTATGGAACAAGTTGAAGTACCTACTGTCCATTTAGGTTAGGTCGAATGCCTGCAGCGTTCTGAGATTCTTATGAAACATTAAAATTAAGAACTCCTACCTTTAAATATGCTGTCTGACAGACTGAAAAAAATGAGTTTGCCCTCTACATTGAATGTTTTTTATTGGTTATAAGATACGCCAACCCGACTATGTACCCATCCCACTTGTTTTATGATACATGCCGAGCATAGGATCGACAAGTGTTGAGAGCTCGGCGCGGGTGGAGACCTAAAAATACTGACTTCTTGTCAGCTGGCGAAGCCCCAATTTTAGCCCCGATCTTCCGCATTGTAAGATGACGCTCTATCCACTGGTCCGTGGCGTCCGTCCCAGGGGCCCGAGGGGCCCGTGCCACCCCACAATTATGTCAGAGATTTCCATGAATTTTGTCATAGTTGAATTAAAAATGTATTTCGAAATCGAACAGTAGACTACAGTGTCAATTGTTCTTTGATAATCATTCCGGACCCCCCCCCTGCCCTCCACACCCAACCCTCAACTCAGACCATAATATCGAGAGTCGTAATGCCATTGCCTTCGAATTAGTCTGTCCTGGCTCGCTCTTGATTGGATATCAATACTAGCGCCACCAACTGACCACCCTGCAGTTCATTATAGGCTACTGCTCTACCGGCCGAGAAAATGCGAGCTATTGCATCAACAATTGCGTAAATCCCCGGAATCCCCCAGCTGTTATAAGATGTTTTTTTCATTTTTTATCATTCTTTCATGGAAATCGTTCAACACACACAAACCCGAGAGAGGGGTTCCCAAATGTCGGTCCGATAGCCAAATCGGCCCGCCAGATGATCAGTCTGGCGCTCATAAATCTGTTGAGGTTTTTAGAAAGAGAGAGGAGGATTATTACGAACGTTCATAACACTTGAAACTGTATCAAAATTCCTTTATCAAATGAAATTTTTAGATCACTTTTTAGCCATTAATTTGTGACCACTATATATTTTCCGGGCCATGGATCTATGTATTTGTTTGATATTCATGCTCATCTTAAACTAACATTTGCGGCCCACAATATCACCTTCTTTGACAAATTTGTGCTACGCTGCTTGAAAAATCATGGAGGCACTTGCCCACTTCACCTAAATCTAAAATCGCATGAACGGCTAAAGTGATTCTTTAATGTGTGGAGTTCATTTAATTTATGAATATTAAATGGCAATATGCCCTCATTACCAATTTGGAACATTTTGCAAGCACGGCAAGTGAAATTAACGTTTATTTTGAAGTTTCCTTTATTTTGTTCAGATAAAAATGGCTATCTGGCACTCACCTTTGTCATCTGTAAGCCTTACTTTAAATAGTTTGCGTACGTTGGCTGAAACCTATATGTCGCTTCGCAATTATGGGCCAAATTCGCATTAACAGAGAGAGGCTGCCTAGAGGTGCCTAGAGTATATACAACATTTCGCTAAAGTGGTGCTAAACTCAATGCGCATTAACCTAGAGAGGCTGAGGTGAAATTCATCCTAATGTGTAACTTAACTTTTTTTATCCTTGGAATGGCCAAGTTCCCCTCGCTTGCGTGGATGGCCTTGAAATCGCAAGAACATAAATCGTCGGAGAACACAATCGATATTAGACAATAGGAAACAGCCGATCAGGAGCCGGAGGGCTCTTGAACTGTGTTTTGTAATTTGTCATATGCGTTTATCAAGAATCAACCCGTCCCCACTGGATCGTCACTTATGCCTCGGCCCTTTGAAACATGCCTTCATTTCGATATTGTGAAAGCGTCGACAGACACTGTATTAATTGTTCCAAGTTCTTCTGGAAATGGCAATGTTGCCCCTCTCTTTCGCGTGGATGGCCCTTGACTCGCAAGAACTCCGGAGAACACATCGATATTAGACAATAGAAAAAAAAAAAAAAAAAAAAAAAAAAAAAAAAAAAAAAAAAAAAAAAGAAAAAAAAAAAAAAAAAAAAAAAACAGCCGGATAGGGAGCCGGAGGTCTCTTGACTGTGTTGTGTACTAGGTCATATTGCGGTTTACTCATAATCCACCCCTCCACACTGGGATCGCACTTATGCCTCGGCCTTGGAACACCCTTCAATTTCGATATTGTGAAAGCTTTCGACAGAACTGTATTTAATTGTTCGCATTTCTTCTGAAATGGCCATGTTGGCCCCTCGCTTCGCGTGGATGGCCTTGAAGTCGCAAGAACATATCGGAGAACACAATCGATCTTAGACAATAGGGGAACAGCCGATCAGGGATCCGGAGGTGCTCTTGAACTGTGTTGTGTAACTATGGTCAATATGCCTGTTTATCAAGAATCCAACCCCGTCCACACTGGATCGTCACTTATGCCTCGGCCTTGGAAACATGCCCTTCAATTTCGATATTGTGAAAGCGTCGACAGAACTGTATTTAATTGTTCCAAAATTTTCTTCTGGAAATGGCCAATGTTGCCCCTCGCGTTCGCGTGTATGGCCTTGAAATCGCAAGACCCTATCGGAGAAAACAATCGATATTAGACCAATAGGAACAGCCGATCAGGAGCCGTAGGGATGCTCTTGTACCTGTGTTGTGTAACTAGGTCCATATGCGGTTTATTCAAAATCCAACCCCGTCCACCCTGGGATCGTCACTTATGCCTCGGCCTTGGAAACATGCACTTCAATTTCGATTATTGTAAAGCGTCGACAAACTGTATTTAATTTTTCCAATTTCTTTTTTTAGGTTGCCCCTAGGAATAACGACATTTCGCTAAAGTGGTGCTAAACTTCTCTGGTGATATTTCTGGGCAAAACTACGATGTGCCAGATGTTCGTCCAACCACCGCATCACGTCGGCGCATCAATGACTCAGACAGAAAATGCGAAGTCTGTAATAGTTTTTGGTGGGACTATGAAGGCACAAGGAATAAATACAGCGACGCTGATATAGGTATAAGTTATTGTTTGTTCGTTGCATTTTTGTATACATGCAGTGAGAAAATGTAATCCACCAATGTGAAATCAGATACAATCTGATATATCATGCTGTTTTCCCGACCTAGGGCTTGTCTTGATCAACTGACAACATCGATTTTGCGATCAACTGATATATTTTGATTTTCGAATGGGTGGATTTAGAGGGGTGTCTTTGGGACGAGTGGGTTAATGGAGAAGGGATTTGCATTTTAGGATCGTCATGAATTCTACCTGGTCACTATCCATCATCATTTATTTTTCTTTCGAAACTTTTTCTTATCTAGCCTGAGGTGATTATATGCAATGCGGCACCAATAGGCCTGGGTTTCAGGTGTAATTTCCAACATTCAATTAGGACGCGAATGAATAACCCCAGCCCGCAACAAATGACAAGAGCCTCTATAATTAGTCGTGATCATTCCACATACCGTAAATGGAGAATGGTCCACAAAGCCGGAGGTCCACGAGTCCGGAAACGAAGAGAAGTCCACGAGACCAACCGTCCGCGAAACCGAAAGTGGAGATGGTTCTACTAGACCGAAGGTTCGCGCGATCGAAAGTGAAAGCAAATTCGTAAGACCGAGCGTAGTTTTATGAAGGATCTAATGAAGTATCTATCTATTGTTAATTGAAACTTACACTGATCGAATGCGCGTATTCCATAACACTACTTCTTGAATTCAGAGATTCGAACTCATTCCGTTGTTGTCTACGGTATCTACATTGAACTAGTCTCGTGTTAAGGCCATTATTGTTTTAGCCTTCTTGAACCTGGATTGTCCTTATCTGTCTACACACACAAAAAACATATAAGCGGCCCGACTGACTGAAACAATCGTCTTGTCCAAATTACCAAGTGTGGGGGCGGTCGTGTGAGCAGTTAGAGCCATATTTAGTGAACGAGCTAAGCTCATTTTAATAAATATTCATAGCACGGTGCTGACACGGGCGTTAATATGGATGGTAGCAACCTTGAATAAATTCTGTAGAAATCACCACAAGAATTGGTCATTTATATTCACAGCAAACTTTCAACTATTTATTACCTTTTTATAATACCAAGAATAATGCAACTGAAGCCTAAAATGAACCGAAGCCACTGTATTAGCCTTGTGTAGGCGTATTGCAGTTTGTTTGATACCGCCGCCCGAATTCGAAAAACCCGAATACTTTGAATAGAAAAATAAGAGAGTATATCCGTTCAAAGTATGTTAAAACTGGGTTGGAGGCTGTCAAAACAATTCCGGAACAGATGAGTAGGGTGATTTTACTGCATGCATGGCCATTATCCGTAATTCAGTAGAAGGAAAAAAATGTTCAGTTGCGTAAAACAACGTTGACGTCGCACCGCCCACCGATCTCACCCATGATTCAGTGCGACAGCGAGCGAAACGGAATCCCACAGGCGGTTGTTTGGACAAATCAACTGCACATATTATTGAGTGCAGCCAATACAAGGCGAACTAAGTCAAAAGTCTGGTTGCTGTGTTTTAAATACGGTTATAGGGATATCGGAATGAATTGAATTGTCAAACTGCTAAACGGCAATCCTCGATGTGTCACGTGTGGTAACAGCTGTTACAGTCCAACCAGTCACGAACATACTCGAATATCCGAAGCAGGGGTGTGTTCCCTATCAATGTCTGATTGCACCAATTCCAATATTGGAAGCAGAATACAATTTGGACAAGACGATGATACCAAAAACCCGAGAGTACGAGTTCTAGTGATGGCGCACTGCAGAAATTCTGCGAGCGCTGTATATAAAGCAGCAGGTAATCGGGAATATCAAGTATCATCGTCTTAACACGATACTAACATTAAACAGGCATCGTCTCGCAGCACTCGCCGATTAATGGACGAGGTTTTTTACATGAAATCACGACAAAAACCGTCTCGCAGTATACCTTAACAAATTTTACATTGGCATATCATTGTGACTATATAAACAGTATCGAATTGCATTGAACGATTTTCCATCGTGCGAAAGTCGCTGTCGCGGTTTCAACAGTTGCTACGTTTCTGGGACATGCGTTTATTCCAAAGTAGGCATATCTTTATTCCGAAGTATCAATGCCAGCATTAGCCTAAATCTGAAAGGAGTAATAGGCAGATAGGTGTTCTATTTCGGAGTATACTTATTCCGAATATACAATTGAGTGTTATTTTCAAGTAGGCTATACTTGAATTCCGAAACGACGATAAAATGCGCTATTTAGAAAGGAGGCTCGGGTGTTTTATTCTAGAGAAGTTAATATTTATGTTACTCCGAGACAAAAGTTAGGTGCGTATTCCGAAAGGAGATTACGGTACGTATTATTCCAAAACTTTGGACAATTAGTTCAAAACTAATGTTGGTGGTGATATGGGCTGCTGTATATACGTTATTTTGCAAGCTGTGGGAGTGCAAATATAAGGGAAGAAAGAGAGATGGATAGAAAGGAATAAAAAGTTAGGTGCGTATTCCGAAAGGAGATTACGGTACGTATTATTCCAAAACTTTGGACAATTAGTTCAAAACTAATGTTGGTGGTGATATGGGCTGCTGTATATACGTTATTTTGCAAGCTGTGGGAGTGCAAATATAAGGGAAGAAAGAGAGATGGATAGAAAGGGATAAAAGGGGAAGAATGAGAAGAAAAAAAAAACAGGAAGGAACGTCCATGGTCCAATCGCCAATTCCGGTTGCCCGGAATTTCAAGGGTTTTCTTTCGCTTACTGTTAGCCTATTCGCCTCTCCCCGGCATTTCTGGCGAACACTCCCTTGTAGAGGGGAGGTTGTGAAAGTTCTGTTTTGCCGACAAAGGTTTTCGAGGACCTTTTTTGGCCTTTCGCCGCTGGCGGATAGGACTTCGCCGACCACACCCGGTCGCTACACCCTCGATAAGAAGATGATATAATTGATTCATCAGAGATTTTTTTTAGAATATAGCATCTCGAACATGGGTATTCAAACTTTCGTTATTTGGCCGAACCAGTTTTCAAAGGGGCATCACTTTCTTCCCGATGCATATTTCCTCAAGTATTGATTATCTTAGTATTCAAGTCGATGGCATCAGTAGACTTTCTGAAGATGTTAAGCGCGACATGTGTGTGCCTGTTACGCATTATTATATATTAGGCGAAGGGTTTATGGTTCAGATTTCTACACTGTAGTGGTACGGCTAGGTTGATACCACTCTTCTAGCCGTTGGGGGAAGTAGTACAAGAGACAGGGACTGAGGTTTGACTCACGTCCGTCCGATAGTGACGTTGAATGAAAGATGCCGAGAGCAGATGGGAACGACCTATACACTCCTGCCCTCGTAAACAACTACGTATATTTATGCCGAAGTATCTTTATTCCCGAAGGCATCTGATTACGAAATATATTCACAGGTATTTCATTCCGAAGCAACAATATTCCGAAACGGACATTAGGTCTTTCATTCCGAACCATATTTACTCTGAACACACCAATGAGTGGGTTATCGGGAACGCACATCGAGTGGGTATTGCGAGCGGAAGATATAGGTGTCAGTATTTCGAGAAAAAACGGTAGGTGCGTTATTCCGAAAATAGATCAAGGTGTTTTATTCCGAAACGAAAATGAGATGCGTTATTCTGAATATAGATTAGGGTGTGCTATTCCGAAATTGAAATTAGGTGCGTTATTCTGGAATGGAAATTAGGTGAATCTATCTCGCTGTTTGTTGACCCTAATGGAAATTGCGAAACGTAGATACCGTTATTGAAGTTTTGAGGCGGTGACCTTGACGTTACTGAATACACATAATACTAAAAAATATTTCCAGAACATTATATTTTAATATAATTCACCCGACGTACTTGCAGCAAGCGATCTGGGCGGAAAATCGAAGCCGTGTGGGGGCGGCAACTTACAATTCATCGAGACTGTTGTATCACTCACATGTCGACGTGGGGAACGTGGGGAGCAGAAATTCAAATCATGCTCACTATCTCGAAGAAATTACCAATTGGAGCAACTCTCGGAGGGCCTCATTCAGCTCATTCTCGGAAATGGCTACTAAAAAAAAATGCCGGCTTGAATCATGCGTCCCCACAAGGAAGACTGCATTACCAAATGAGTTTGTAACCTCCTTCGTTGAGAAGGTGCGACTATCCGATCCGAAGGAGGACTCGTTAACCCAACCACAGCTGACACCCGGTCAGTGACATCATAAATACGACCACAGATAACTCCTACGGATAGTGAAATCAAAACGTGCGTCTCATCGTGTTCATGAACAGGTTCATGACAATCTACATTCGGGCCGACCCTTCATGAATATCATCTCCAATGAATATCAATGAGGTGATAACAGCGCCACCAACCCCACTATCGTCATCGAAACAAGTTCGAACAAAATCGGTCATGATTGCTGGAAAAAATCTGACTCCTGATACTCATGATTAAACAAGAAAAGCCACTTGCGCTTAGTGATTCCTAGCCCTTTTTCCCGACATGTTCCCCTTACTAGCTATATCAAACCCTGCAGATGTGTGTTGCCAACTCAAACCGCACTTGACCCAAACCCGATCACCTGCAATAGTAACAACCGCATGAGATGCTGTTGCTTTTGACCAGGTCAAAAAGTCATCTGAGGGCAATTGAAGTGAAATACTGAAAAATAAACCTAGTAAGTAAGTGTATCTGAAGAGTGAAGGTAAAGTCACGAGTTATAACCAGCGAGGTCCAACGTTTTCCATTCAGTGTGGGATAGCCCCAGCGACAGTCACACTGAGTCAGCAGAATGCCGGCAAGGCTAAATGATGAGGATCACTTTAGCGAATTCATCACTCATAAGTGACTGGTGTGGTCAAAGGAGATAAGATTGAATGAAGTGGCAGTTCTTGAATCGGACGACCAACATCATCACCATTATAACAAATGTGAAAAAATCTCTTTTTTGTGGGGTATATGTGTGGGGAAGAGAAGTGCAATACAGGCCTATATATTGTCAATTGCATCCCTCCACTACCCTGGCCAAGGTGAGTCATTGTAGGTAATTCAGTGTCCAATAGCATGGTCTGATCTCACATGTTGGGTCATTGTACCACATGGCGTTAATCACTAATGTGACTGAGGGTTAGTTCATGCAGTCAATCGTTTCAATTTGTACATCATAGTAGTCTGTGGTCTTTCAAAGTGACTGTGGGTGTATCAATTTTCATTATTTTCAGGCACAAAAGTGACTGAGGGGTGCACCATTTTGTTGACCCACCTTGTCTGGGGTACAAGGGATGGGTCATGCAAATTGACAAGTGGCATAACTGCATGAACATCCATGTTACCAGTCCATCAAATGTCCTATTGCCATTTTTAGGGTCAAACCATCAAATGTTTCCAAATCAACATATCTCCTACATTGGTGGGGTTGTGGAATGTCTCTCTATATGGCCCACCCATGCAGCACCTCCATAAACAAATGTATCTGGCTGCATGATAATAATACAAATAGACAATGAGAACAGACAAAGATCTTATTCCTTAATTGTTAGGGTTAGGTATGTATGTATGTATATATATATAGATATATATATATATATATATATATATATAATATATATATATATATATAATATATCTATATAGATATATATATATATATTAATTATATATAATATATATATATATATATTATATATAGATATATCTGAATATTTATGGACATTTCTGAATTATGTGGGCTCGGTTAATGTCGATCCAGTATGAATTCTGGCGAATTGTTTAAAATATGTTATCATACCCATACATAGTCACATCATCGGACAGTCAATCACCAAACCAAACCCCTGCCCATTTCTGCCTGGGTTGCAGGGTAATGCCCTCACTTTTTGCTCAATAGCAAAAAAATGCCACAAATGTTGTGGCCCTTCCCCACTTTCAGAGCTTTCCTTTGCCCTTGCTTTCTTCTTCTCAACTCACTAACCCTTTCATCACTGCTTGTACCACACACCACAGTTAATGCCCTCATTAGGGCTTGTCTAGAATCACAGGTAATAAACCCAATGGTCGTCCCTACCTGTCAGTATTCAATCCTGGAAGTGTGCTTTTTGCATTCCCAATAGGGAAGTGTAAAACAATCAGATAACAGTAGACTGATCGCACACAGAGAATAATTGGAGTACCCACTCTCAATTCCTCTAGCATTGCCCAATGGCCAGGTACCATTACACATGATGCTGTCAGCAGTAAAAGTTATCAAGTATTTGTTGTACGTTCACTCCTTGCGGTCTCACACACACAACTTGGAGATTAAATCCTTGAGATGTGGACCAGCCAAACTGGAAGGCTTATTATAGTATAAACACACAATGCAGGCAGGGTGAAGAGGATAAATGGGCTGGGCCACATAGGTGTTCTAATTGAATTAAGCAGGACATTTCCCGATGTGCATTTCTGCTGTAATAACTAGTCAAATGGTAATTTGAAGATCAATCCCGTTTTTCAATTAATGTAAAGCAACAAACTGGCATTCCCCCCTCGAGTAAATACAATATACGCCTATGGACCAAATTCCAGTTTGTCTACCCCCCCCCTCTGCCCCCTCCCATCGATATCCATGGTTACTATCCCATGTTTGAACCTTCCCTGAGAAATGCCACTGGAATAAAGTAAAACATAGCACTAAATGATAGAATATACGCAATAAAGACGGCGTAATCTGCTTTCAATGAGGATTTGTCAATAATGCAGTGATGCAGGCTTCAAATAGGGCTACATTTTCAATTTTCCTAAGCTGCCTATGAAACCGTGGTGGGGGGGGGGCGGCATGCAAGACCAAAATAGCAACCACCACTAATGATAAGGAGGTACATATAGGCTGGTCACTGGTGCTAGTCCAATACTCAAACATATCAGGAATAATGATAAAATGACAATTCAAGAATTTGTACTGTCTTCACTGGGGGAAATAATGGTGCTAGTCCAATACTCAAACATATCAGGAATAACAATAAAATGACAATTCAAGAATTTGTACTGTCTTCACTAGGGGTAATATTTGTTTGGTGGCTATATGCTTGTTCTCACTCGGTACAATGAATCGTTGCAAAGATATAATGATTGCGATAAGAGTATCGTAGTAGGGTAGTGGTCATTGACTTTTTTGTTTGTCTCAACAAGATGCTTCCGGCCAACACAAAAAAAACATGCAAAATCACCAGGTCAAAAAGTCAAATGATTCAGAAGGTCAATAGGTCAAATGAGGTCAAAGTTGGTCACCAGATGTATTTCACCCAGACGACCGAAACTTCCATTACGACAGTCCTCCAAAATGTTTCGTTGCCGAGATATATGACGATTTTAGCTGTCTTGACCTTCACATTCATTGAGATACCTTGTGCTAAGAGTATCGTAGTATGGTAGTGTCATTGACTTTTTTGTTTGTCTTAACAAGACGCTTCCCGCCAACACAAAAAAAGCAGGCAAAATCACCAGGTGAAAGGTCAAATGAGGTCAAAAGGTCAAAAGGTCAAATGAGGTCAAAGTCGGTCATCAGAAGTATTTCACCCAGACGAACGAAAGTTTCAATTACGACAGTCCTCCAAAATTGTTTCGTGCTGCGGATGTATGACGATTTCCTATGGTGTTATGGTGACCTTGTTTGACCTTGACCTGACACCAGAAAACAATAGGGTTCATCCTCACCATACATGCTACCCACATACCCAATTTGAACTTGATAGATACTTGCGTTCGTTAGATATCATGCTGACAAGCTTTTTGAACTTTGCCCTCTCGTGACCTTGAATAAACCCAAAACAATAGGGTCATCCTCCCCATATGTGCAACCCACATACCTAATTTGAACTTGATACCAGTTTACGTACGTTAGATATCGTGCTGACAAGGGGTGTCACACACACACACACACACACACACACACACACACACACACATACGCACGGTGCATGACTGCATAGATTCCTCTTGCCTTCGGCAAGGAATCAAAAACGAGGATGGACCGAAAATAAGTAGGACTATAGGACCTCACCCTGACCACACTATAGGTGAACCACCACCCAAGCAGGAGACCGATCGAACGATGCCGTTTCCACTTATCGCGTTCACAAGAAGGCATTACATTAGAAGGCAATATACACACATACGCACGGCGCACAAAATACATGCGGTGATACAGATATTACTAACTGACAAGGAATTAAAAACGTGGCTCATGAGTGATTAGTCAGGTTGTGTGTGGTGTGTTTGTGCTCTCGGTGCGCAGGCAGTTGACATGGATCCAAACCTTGCGAATTCCGGTCTTCCGTAAAACGTTTTTGTTTTCGGTCTCACGGACCTCTTCATTATTTCCGGTTTCGCGGAACCTTCTATCACTGTAATCTCGCTAAACCTTTTTAATTTCCGTTCTCGTGGGAACCTTGCCAACATCTTCGGTCTCGCGGCCATCTCTATTCTTTCGGTCCGTGGAACTATATATTCCAATGTTTACCGTTGAGAGGAATAATCGTTGTGCAACTTAGAAAAGCCAAGTGAGTAGGTCTTAGTAGGTACCCCAAATATTATATATATTTTTATATATATATTTCCAATAAAAACAGCCCGGACCTTTCACAGGAATAACGCCTACGCCCATCGGGAGTGTAGTAATTAGGGAGTAAAGTAACTAGTATTACAGGGTCGATGTTAATTCCTTTAGTGGGGCAGTTATGCCAAGTAGTTCGGATATTCCCTAGTACGGAACACATTCACGCCATTGTGAACTGGTCTAATTGATTTCTTATATATAAAAATTGCAAATCTTACATCGGTTTTGAATTATTATATTAACTGCCGGAATATTTAACCAGCGCATGTTTTCGAAATTGAGTAATATCTCAGTGGGAAATCCTGCGGATATTTAGGGATGACAACACGCGGATTCAACGGATTTTAAAATATATTGATCTTCTGGAGATAAGAAACAAACCGTGGGGAAATGATAAAGATTAAAGAATTTCTGTCTCCGCCTCTCTTACACAGAATAATCTGGTTTGCCTCCCATTTTCCAGTGAAAGATAGGAGCTAACGAACATGCCTTTGATAGATTTTTCTCTATTGCTCTATTAGGTGATGGTCCCTGGGTCGGACAGCTAAGTGGAGTCTTAGTATTTCATAACGTGTGCTGCATCGGTGTTACTGATATGACGTTCTCTACTATGTGAAGAGTATTCGGGGGCAAGCAGGATCAGATTCATACACGTCCTTCATACACCACTTACATGGCCCGAAGCTGATGTTCTACCCAGGGCTCTATGCTGGCGTCGAAAATCAATTCCTCGTCGAAGCAGGATATGTACGGGGCGAATTGGTCTTCTTCCCTCAATGCGAGATATATAGTGAAGAGAATGCAATTTCTGAATTTCGTTGATTCGGGTGAGTTCCAAGATTATGTTGGAAATCATGCAACAAACGTGAGCTCAACATACTACCATTCAAGTCTATTGAGATCGAACAAATTGTGTTATGTATTTTCATTCGGGTAAGAAGTGGGGCCTATGAGGAATTGTGCAGTAGTATAACTTCCTGTAACATACCTTTGGAATTGCGGTGATCCGTGTCTCCAGTTCTGTTCCTATACAGTTTATCATTGTGGAACGTAATAGGTCACATTACGAGGGAATCATCAGCGCTGTGCAACTAATCGTTAAAATATACTATAACAGATAAAAGTATATAATTTAAAAGAATTACCACGCTAGCCTAATGAATATGCTTCAGAAGAAAAGTACGTCTTGAACGTCCGGACACAAGTGGCAAGGGACGGTAAATACTAGTTTTTGTTACGAATAGATCACTCCGATGAGGAGAGCACTAACTCTGCTAAAGAATTGAAAACGAGCAGTAAGATCTTGGAATTGAATCAAAAGAGGTGTAGGAATGATAACCCCTTCTACACATGAACAATTGCTGAAAATACTATAAATTTCTTACACGTTAGTGTCCTGAGCACATGGACCTAATTTGTCATATTAACACGCTCGTAACAATGAGTAGAGCAAAGTAATTCCATATTAATGCGTAACGTGTATAGAGAAAACAGCGTTGGTATGTTCTTAGCATCCGTGGTCACCATAACGAAGTCCCAGACTCGACAATCTCCGATTGAGCGAATGTTCAACGTAATGTTTACCCGATACTAATGAATTTATTCATGTGACATGCTGTATCCTGTAACAATCTGTCTTTCGCGTTAAGGCGAATCAACTGATGACAATAAACATCAATGATATATCTCAGTTTGAATGTTAGGTGGATTAGATCAGGATGACCAATGTTCGTGTTACTGGTAATAATTGTTACTACTGTAGCTGGAATTCGGTATTAACACAGTCTCCATACGTTAGGCTACGTCTAAGCTAACGGAATTCGTTGCCCTCCATATACGACCGTGTCAAACATCTGCATCCGTCATTGGAAACATACTCTTTTGTTGTCCTGTTCTGTCATTTCACAGGGTATCCAGGAAAGAGCTTCATCTTGCTAGTGTACCTGAGCACGTTGTACCTAGTGGTCTTGCGTGGGTCGATCTACCTTCACCTTTGTGGCGGATTTCCTGGCACAGCGGAATCTCCGTCTTTTGCGGTGGCGGCATCATGCTGATGTGGGGCCATTTCCAATACCTTATGTACCTCATTAGAAACTCCTTCGAACGTCAGCTCCATCTGTTGGTGGACTACGTCGAACGACACCAAGCGATTTAACCGGGTACCTGCAGGAAGATAACGTCTCACGTCCTGAAAGATTTCATTTGCTTCAGGAAGCTTACCTCGGTGTACATGACTTTGTTCATACCAACAGTAATCTGGTCGATCACCACCACAGTAACCTGGATGTACTATCTGAACGAGGAAAAGGCTTTAATCCAAGACGAGAATTATTGGCGCTTCCAGCGCTTCGTCGTATATTGGATCTGGTCAGAATGTATTTCCTACGTTCAGTTTGTGGGCGTTCGGTGGAGTAAGTACCGCACACATGTGGAAACGTTTTCAGATGGGCATGTTGACGATTCATCGGCGACGTCACGACTGGAGGGAATTTTGGCGTAAAATGATGCGAACGATAAGTGAGTTTAACGAAGAAACGGAATTTATCAACGTGACCATGGTCTTGTCTTTTATTAGCTTCTTTATGGCGCTTTGGACTGGGAGACAATCAGTGGACTATTTTTATTATAGAAGAGCCATCCTGTAATACCACCTTTGCACCTACACTGAATGATACATAGCGGGGAATCAAGGCGAATAGGGTCGCATTTTCGTCAATATTCCGTATAAATTCCTCCTCATCACATGAAGAAAGAAGAGGATGTGATGTTTCCTGAATGCCAGATAGAACGAGCTCGTCGTGACAGATAGGTAGATAAAGTCTTTTTCCAGTCAAAAGTATAAAAATACAATCGAAATTTGGTGTTGGCAAGAGTTGTATGCGAACATAAAACAATCAGAGACATATAAGGAATACAGTTGAATAAAAAAAAAAAATCCACTAAATAATAACATTAGTAAAATTGATAAGACCATTAAGAACTTAAAAAAGGCTGAAGCGAATCAAAGTCTAAAAAAACACACAGTAAAAAGAGGTATAGCACCAAATTAACGTGTATGGTCTGAGTATGAATGCGAGTGGCAAATGGATAGAAAGATCCTCGCAACCCCCCCCCCCCTCCCCCCCCCCCCCCCAAAGAGGGTATCCATTCTATGGAACGCTTGTCGGGCATTCTCGAACAAAGGCCATTACATTATTGATGGACCTACATGAGAAGAGGAAATGGCGGGTCCAGGTTCAACGTCCGTACCGAAGAGGTTGCAAGTCACTCCGCCCTCAGGACTTGTAACTCACAGATACATACTGAAGATATTTCCGAACGCGCCGACATTGGAAGATGCTTACTACCTGGTAACGTAAGCCCAACCAGCCATATCACCACCGGGGTACAGGACCAAATTGTATGATGGGAGCCCTATCGAGCGGAGTTCGTCTGGTTCCATGATTGTTTTTTCTGTCTATCCAAGGTGGTTTTACCAAAAAGGGCATAATGTGGGACCCACATTTTGGTTGTTGCAACCTCCGGGGATAAGACAATTCAATGAACAAGAGGAACAACTTCTTTTTAAAGACATAATTATGACGAAATTCCATCTAAAGAAATTCACTGTGGGGACGAGGCTGTGTGGAAGAACGATTGGGGTGGAAATATTTTGTTTTCTTATGGTACCACAATGAGCATTGGTGTCGCCATTCTATTTATCCCCAAACTATGTTTACTGTGAGTTGTATTACAATGGATATGTATCGTTGTTAGCACTGGGAGAACATGAAGAACGGTTGGAATGGGCTATGTGTTAGCAATGGATATGTAGCATTGACATTGCCACTATTACTCCCATTATAATTTGTACGTACGCCCTAAACGGCACAGACATAGACGAGTGCAGATTTGAAATTTCTATTTTAAAATTCTCTTAATACTCTCCAGTCGCATGGATCAGCCTGATTGGGGTTAATAAACTTCAGCGTGTAACAATCATGGTTGTACATGATGGAGGGAACACAAAATATCTCTAGAATTGAGAAAGACATTATAGAGTCAATATTCACATGCTGAACTCCCGATTTTTATTAATATTTTGAAGACTCCCGATAATAACCTCCTGAAGAACAGTGAAGCTTTTTGTGAAGATTTTGGAGGAAATCAGAAATTTTCATTCTCGCCTATACTCCTCTCATTTTCATGATGATGCTTTTTGCTTTATCTAATAATTTTCTCAACTATCAGGATAGTGGGTATGATCGCATACCACGTTTTGCCTTGACAGATAGTTATACGGATTCACCCAATCGTGCGGTGTAAGCCCATTCTACTGCCCAACCACAGACCGCTCACCTCTATTGAAGTTGGCGCGAAGGCGCTGGCATTGTCCAAATCAAAAAGATTAATCCGACTTCAAACGGTTAACAACAGACTCGTTTTTATTCATAGTATCAGAATATCAGATTTGTTCAAACCATATCGATTATTGTTAAGCTAAGCTTTGGAAAATCTTCATCTTATTTTCAATTTGAAATCGGGTAATCGGCGGTGGTTCGGTACATTCTATGGATACAGCGTTGCTTGGTTCCCTAATAATCGATATTCAGTTGAATTCTCTCCAGTCAAAAGATGGGTCAGGTAAGATTGCCCACCTAGTACGTACTTGAATTCATTACGTGCGCAGAAATTTGGCGGAAGGATCAACAGTAATGTATATGGCTATGACTAGCATTATGCTATTTGACCATAAATTAAAAATTCTCAGTATACAGATGATGTATTGGAACGACTGATTATAAGACTACTGGATATAGTTCGTGGTACGTCATGTGATGACTGTTGCATATACAGTAGGCTAAACCTCATTTGTCTATAAATCTATTTCGGTATGTGGAAGAATGCATTGATATGTTAAGAGACGCCGTCTTCGGTTGCCTGTACCGTTGTATGTCATTTTGAGTAATTAGTCTTGGTTTGGCAGCCATGTTGGTCGGTCGTCCATTTTAGTGGAGTTGACTTGTATTAAAGTGTAACTTAGCGTGTGTCACGTCTTTCGTCGTGTCGTCTTTCGCGTCGCGTTCACACCTCCAGCTATTCAGGCAGCTACGGTCATATTAGGTTCTTGTGTATTGTCTTTAATCATAATGGAGACGATCTTTTCCGCTTGAACTATCTACAGGTGCTTTCTAGAATTGGAAGCTAATAAGCACTTTGGAGTACGAGGTGCTCGACACCGATTGGCTCTAAACATGGTGAACTACTTTGCTATAAGTCAACTTGTTTCATCTATTACAGACTATTTTGAACCCTCAGGAAAAATTTCATCAAAACTACTGAGGTATAAATTTCAATTTCAACTGGGGGGCGGCGTCCTAAGACAATATAAGAAGATTTTCAATGTACAATCCAGTTTATGGAGGCGAGTGGAAGCGGGTGAAGTTGTGATGTTTCTGACATGGTATCTGGCGTCTCACAATATATTGATTCACTCTTATTAAAGAGAGTGCCACGGCTACAGAAGCATGCTGCAGTGTTCTTATAAAGGTCAGTCAATACTTATATCACGGGATAAGACGAGAATTCACTACTTTCAATTTTCGATTTCTCCATCATATTCTTGGGACCAAACAAACTACTCTTTGATAAGAAGAAATTGCCCAAACCAAATTGAAAATTTTGTAGTACAGTGGTATTGAAAGGATGAACATATGTTTGGGGGATCGTATCTAACCTTTCATAGTTTGGATTGTGGGTTTTTTTTTTTTTTTTTTAATCAAAATAGATTTCTTTCTTTGGATATGATTTACAATTTACAATGAATTTCTTTCCCGTCTATTGTAAACATCATATTTATTTATCACAAACAAAGCTAGAGACATACCAACGTATAACTTGTTTTTGCAAAGATAAAATTGGCATTGCAAATAGACTATTACATTGCTATAGGGAATATAGATTGCCGAAAAAATGTGTGCAAAAAAAGGACGGGTTAAGAAGCCTGTTTGGACCCCCAAACTCCATCAAATACGCTGCACGCGTCTGATGATCCCCAATTCGAAACAAGATCACTGCAGGGACCGGTCTCCTGCTCAACACGTTTCTGAACTGCCAAAACGCTAAAAGTTGTTTTCATGTTCGTTCCCTCTGTCCAACAACGGATTTTCGTGGTAACCAGGTTTTCCACGTTGAGAAACTGCAAAGTTATACACTATTTTGATATGTAAAAATAAGTTAAATATATGCTCTTATATCGCATATTGCTCTCGCGGAATGTTATATGAATGCTACGAGAACTATGATAATTCTATCCGTGTCTGATGATTAATTGTGGTTTATCCCTTATAGTTCTGAGATATTTCTGACATAGCAGCGCGTCACTGCCGAGCGTTAACTGGGCTCAAGGGGTTAACTCGCTTCCTAGCTAAAGGAGGAGGTTTTAAGGAGGTGAGGCGGTATTTATCTTCTTTTCAAACCTGGTATTCTGGACGAGCGTCCCCAGTTCGGTCTATTATGGAGATACTCCGATCTTTTCGTAAGCGCCGTGAAATTGCTATACACAACTTTCAAGGAGATGTTTCTGAATCTTCGTTTTGGGATGACAACCTGGACAACATTACTACTGATGACCTCGTGGATGCATAAAACTGCTGTTCTCCAGAGGCTCATCGACGACCACGCACTGATCAGTACAACATACGTCACGCTCCGCCCTGACTATCCTCGGTATTCTGATGATCTTAGAATGACTAAGAGGAAACGTTGTCTGGCATCAAAGGAATCTAACGGTACAGACAACACTGTCGAGTTGTCAATAAGTTGTTATTCTGCTAAATAATTGTACTATTCTAACAAGATCGCAGAAATGGTTCAGGTCCAGGTAATAAATGCTTCAATGAGAGGGGAGGGCGGGGGGCTGAAGGGATAAAGTTATTCTGTTGGCAAGACAAATGAGGAATTATCCGTCTATATTTAGGAGCACAAAGAAGGGCAATTGTGTTAAACCTATGAAGAGGCCCGCCGAGAAGGAGTTAAAAGGGCTATAAAAAAAGAGCGAGAGACAGCTTGTTGATTCTGTTGAAAAACTGGAGGTTGTAGGGAGAGGGAAAGCAGCCAGATGGCAAAGCATTCCAAAGGCGAGAGGTTCTGACGACGATTAGGAAGAATGAGAGACAGAGCGGCCTGCAGGAATTCAAACAGTATATCGGCAGATCAGTGCATGTTGCTTGCCAGCCGAGTTACCCGGGATGGGGTAGAGGGAGGGGGCATAATGGAGGAGCAATGCCCAAAGATGTAGCGATAGAGAAGGGAGAGAGCTGCGAATATCTACGGTGCCCAAGAATTTGCAGAGAAGAAGTAAAAGAGTCATCTCCAATGAGTCTGAAAGCTTTGGACTGTATATCACCAAGGATTTCAATGACTGTCGGAGCGGCGCCTCCCAAAACTGGGAACAGTGCTCCAGCGGTGCTTATAGAGCAGCAAACAGATGAACAGGCTCAATATAGTTTCGGGAGCGGAAAAGAAACCAGGCTTTTGGGAGGCCCGCTTGGCGATATCTATAATATGAAATTTCCAGCTGAGAACAGGAGTCAGACGCAATGCAAGAAGAACTACAGAGTCGGAGAATCCAGGTCAGACCCTTCAAAAGAAAATGCTGGGAACAGTTTTGTCACGCTTTCGAGAGATGATGAGCTGTTCAGTCTTCCTGGAATTGGACCAAATTATCACAACCCCATTGAATTACGATAGAGGGGTTTTGGTTAAGAAGGTCAGCAGTTCGCCTGCGCTTGGTGAGGTAATTGGATGAGGGTACTTGGAACCAGTTTGTGATAGGCTAGATCAATCAGCAAAAGAGAGTGCAGGACAGGAGACGGCACCGAGAAGGTCATTGAAGAGACGAGGAAGTACAAGGTTGCGAGAGATGTCAGATCTTTGGGGCACTCCTGCACTGGTGGGATGACCCGAGGAAATGAATCCATCGGCAGGAACAGCATTATATCTGATCGGATGGAAAGTCCAGAAATCCAGCAATCAGAACGGGTGGGAACCAACTTCAGGAGGTTTGGCAATGAGTCAACGATGCCTGACACGATCAAAGGCTTTAGAAATGTCAAGAGCGATTACCCGACCCTCACCAGATAGGTCCAGGAAGTTGAACAGATATGAGTTGCATAAGCTAAGAGGTCACAGCTGCTTTGCGAAAACCGTACTGACAGTCGGAATGCCCAAAATGATGTTTCATGGAGGACAACAGTTGCTCGGTGATGACTGATTCCATTAGCTTAGACAGCTGGAAAATGTGAGTGGCTATTGGACGGTAGTCAGGAGGAATGTGCTTTTCACCCTTCTTGGGACGGGCAAGCAAGGGATAGCTAGGAGAAGAAAAGATGCTAGAAGAGTAAGACAGTTCGAAACGCTTGTTGATGAGTGGGGACAGATTCAGTAGCACATGTCAGGTCTACTGGGCTCCCAACCGTGGCGTCGCGAGGGTGTTTGAAGTTGGGGGGGGGGATTTTCCTTCTTTTTTGATTTTGTTTGGGTGGGGGCACACCTAATTTGGTCCACCATGTAGCGGAGCGCAGCCATGGGTTGGCGCGAGCGTCCAAGAAAAGTTTTGGATTCAAGGAAAAACCCCCAGATGGCCTGAGAACGCCCCAATTTAGTATTTTTATGCAGTTTCACAGGGGCCTAAATCAAATTTGTGACAAGCATTTTGATTATTATTGAAAAATGGGAAAAAAAGGTTCAGCCATTGGCGACAGTTCTTGCTTAGGACATGAGTGTTGTGTCGCCTTCTGTCCATTTACCCCAGAGGCCTAGCTGGTCTCAAGTTGCTTGCAGAAATGAACGTAGGTTGTAAAGGATGAGGTTTTCTCAATACATTATACACGGCCAATTAAGAGTCATTAATGAAAGATGGCATGATAATGTTACTTGGTTAAGAATTCCAAAAACATCACATATTTATCATCCATCGCAAAACGCGAGTCACTGCTTGGTTGTGGATGGGTTATGGCACCTCTGCCAAATCCGCCACCCATTTTGTGCATTACCGATAAGGAACATTCATTCATCTCTATTAGGAATATTATTAAATACACCATGTCAAGCTATGGTCTCATGATGAGGACAATATCTGTAAATTGCCTTTGCAATATAACAGTAAACATCATAGAATGTGAGATATGATTACAATAGTAAACGAAAAGAAAATGAACTCACCTCTTCTTTTTACTATTTTATTTATAATTTCGAACTAATTAATGTATGCTCCCCATAAGCATTTATACCATATAACATGAAAAGTTAGGGTATTGCCCTATCAATACCATCCATTTACCCCCCATTAATCCTACAAGTCACATAACCAACATTCAAAGAAAAGAGTTTCCCAAGTTACTAAACTTGTTTCCAACGGTTAAATTGTCATAGATTAACCCGGTAGTGGACAAGGTACACCCAGCGTTATTCCACAATTTATAGTCGTGCGCTTGTTTTAGTTCATACATGAATGAGTACTATTATTGCCAATTCATTTTATAGCCAATTTAGTGGATAGTTAACATCATTTATCCAGTAGTTAACAGCCTTCATTATTTTAACTGTTCAAAATTAAGAACACTGTCCATACAGTCACATTACACACAGATGTTTGATTTGAATTTGTACTACGGTTCAGGAAGCCAATTTGAGTAATCGTGGAACCCTAACGAATTTTTGAGCGTGGTGAGCAACGGGCGACAACTCGCTGCTCTCTCGAATAGTGCTCAGATGACATCGCGGCCAGGAGTGAGTGACACCAATCCCTGCTCGGGACCGCAATTTTACGTCCCCATCCGACGGACGATCAGTGAACTCCAGGACCTGACCACTTTCTCAGAACCTGGAGGAGCGGAAGATGTTCGACGCGACTGCTCACATTCGACCGACGAGACCTATTGCAAGTGCCCCCCGAAACATATATATATATTATGTTTATATATATATATATATATATATATATATATATATAATATATATATATATTATATATATATATAGATATATATATATATATTATATATATATATATATATAATATCTCATATATAATCTCACAGTTCATGCATTAAGACTAAGAATGTTATGACTGTAATCAATGATAGTACCCGATTATGACAATGACATACTGTTCCGGATGAGCTGCACTGCATACAAAAAGTGGATAGATCATAACAATATTAAGGTATTATTTCCTAATATATACAGTACAGTAGGCATATGCTATGTGAAGTTGATCATTGAGTATAAGGAACAAGAGTTGTGAGTCAAGTTGCAAGCATACAATGAACCACTGATGTATTAAGTGATTGGTCCTAATGAATTTTCCTGTATAATAGTGAACCTTTGATAGGACTACTATATAATATGACAATTTGGTATTGTATATTTGAACTGATCTAAATTCATATTATGAAATGAATAAATTAGGCCACCCAAGATGATTAAACTCTAAAACAGATCAATTCTGATTCCAATTTCGAGCTGCCTCACATTGTTCATTCAACATCTTAATATAATAACAATTACTGATTGGAAATTTGAATCCTGCAACATTGGATGTCACAATATCGTTGCAGACAGTGACTATTTTTCAGTCCAACCAGTCTCGTATAGGATACTGTATCAGTGTAATCATGAGTTAACCAGTGCTTAGATATGAAACCTCAAAAATGAATTAAAAATGTATAAAAAGATTATAAACACCAGAGTTGTAGTGAAAATGTGTTAGCATACTCGACTCTGATCGATTATTATCGATTATTATTGACCAAATTGCCTGTCTGATTTAAAATTCTGATCTGAATTGAATGTTTAACACTAATGATCGAACATTGTGCGGAAATCACTATATAACTAGGCCAAAACAAACATGATTCACTGCTTACTTGAAAGTGGACCTGACAGTATTATTAGAACAGCCAGGCTATGAGATATGGCTGGATGATTTAATAATTTACACTCTTCTGAGTTACAGTTCATTTCGACTTCCTTCTTTCTTCTTATTTGATCTGTTGTACAAACTTCCGGATTCATTACCTTTTTCGTAGGGCCAATTAACAGCGCAGTCCGCATATTTAGAATACCCACTCTGCCCTAATATCCCATATGAAAAATATGCGAAGTCAAGAGCAGAGCACTCGTACTCGGACCACTGACCTATATATCAATATAGAAGTCAATGAATCGGACACTCGGTTGGTTTTCCAAGTGATGTGCAATATTTTTTAAAGACTGCGAAGCTGTCGTAGTAACTCAACACGGGTTGTGTATATGGTGTATCAACGAGAGGATTTTGCGTTAGCCACGATGGTTTGTCCAGTGATCCGAAACCATTCGTCAGAATCAAATTGATAAGGTCAGTTAGATCTGGGCTGATCGATTTCGTTATTTCATTTTTTCTAATAAAAACCGAAATCAATGACATGATGTCAGCAGCAATCAGTCAGCAGTGCCATATTGTTTTGTCTACAAACCACCAAAGTCTCATTGGGGGGGGGGGGCACACGGGGGGGGGGCACAAGATTTTCGCGATTTCGCCTTGGGCGACGCCACTGGCTCCCAAGGATTGAGAATTGAGAACTTTCCGTTTACTCTACGGACTGAGAATTTGACTCAGTCATAGTCCTTTGATGCAAATGATTGTTCAGGTTAGTGAAGACCCGGGAGCAATTGCTTCGTGCCGAAACATTAGGGGCTGCTCTGATATCCAGGAGATTAGAAACCAACCAAACCCTGAACGATTGGTTCTTCTGTGTTTTTTGATAATTCATTTTTCGCTGATGAGGTAAATGATATTAAATAAAGCATTGAGAGTGGAGAGAAAATTAGGGTGACCAGGGAACAGTCGTTTGAATCACCGACTTCATGAGATTTACCGATGATGAAATTGGAGAATGTGAGCAATTTCCCAACAAGGTTTTTGTTATATTCCGATTTGGCTCCTAAAGTACTTTATCGATCGACTGTGCCTATATATCTGTCCATAATAAAAACAGTTGTTGTCCACTCCTCATGTGCATTCTCTCCTGAATAAAACGGGTACTTGATGTTAATTAGATAGTTTCGCCCTGGGTTCCAATGTGCAGGCATTATTTTTCTCAGGGTTTGCGACTTCCCCGGGGTAGGAAAACACTATTGAAGGGCGTCGCACTGTATAGGCCCAGAACTAGAATATAATGTCCAGCGTAGCCTGCGAGTAGCTCGCTATGTTATGAATAGCTTTGGTAGCCTCTGTTAACGAATAGGCAAGTGAGACCAACGGAAAAGCACCATATTTGCAGCATCGCATTTTCAGACGAGACCGTGGTGCTGGGTATGACTTAGAGGTAGAAGAGGAGTCAATTACTTTGAATCCCAGAAAAATGTAAAGAAAAAACATTTGACACCGGTCTCGTATGTGTCTAGCCCTAATCATGCTAATGTTGATGCCCACCCCCAGGAATGTGTGTTCGGTCGGTATTGAATGAAATAATGTGGGGAGGGGTATAAATCAGGGTTTAAAAATGTAAAAACCCCCAAAATGAATGAACTGCTCAGTTCAACATGTTAACACCCATCCGACACTCTTGTCCCCATTTCTATGGTGACCCCAGCTTCCCCTCAGAAATGTGTGTTTTGTCCATCCTTCAGCACAATAATAAGGAGCTGGTGATACCCAGAAGAGGGACACAAGTATATCTCCAGATTGGAAAAGAATTGGTCAGAAGAGGATAAAAAGGGCGAGGAACCTCACTCGTGCCCACGCTAACGTTGTTCTCCATCCCCAGAAGTGTGTGTTTTGGACTGTTATTCAATAAAATAATGTAATGTTGGGATATAGAAGAGGAGGAATAAATATTAAAACCTCAGAAAACTGGAGTAGAAAGGCAGTTTCGACCATTGATAACCTGTTCCTCACCCTATGTTGATCCCCCAGTCCCGGAATGTAAAAGGAGGGTGAGAATATTCTATTCTAGGAATGTGTAAAAAGGACAAAGTTCAACAATTTTTTGGGGAACGTTCACCCGCATTAGTGCTCCACCCTAAGGGGACCTCCATCCCCCAGATATGTAGGTCTGTTCCGAAGAGATATGTAAGGTCCGTCCGATAGAGACGGTAAAAATTCAACTCCAGATGATGGGGAAAGCAGGTCAGTCTCTACACCTTTTGGAGACTCAATCACATACGTCCGGGAGAAGTTCCCCGATCGGGGATTACGAGGCAAGACCGCCGTCCGCCATCAGCGGTCTGGGATCCGATTGAGGGTGCGACTTTCGAGGTCGGCCCGCTCTTTACCCACAATGCCACTTCATCCCACGATACAGACAGTACAGTCAGGAAACTTCGAAACTGACGAGGAAGCAAGTACTACAACTTGGGCGTATAAAATGGGAGAGTTTGACAAACATTTTCGACTTTACAATGCAGGTTTTATGAAAATTCTAATAGAAGTTGACCTACGGCTCGCCTTATGTAGTCGCGAATCAAAATTGCCTATTCCACGTTATGCGTGTGTATTGGTGCCAACTATGACTGAACCCCGATTCGAAGGTTAGAAACGGTATTACACCCTACAGGTAGATGACATTTGCCTGATCGTGTGGGTTGAAACAAGTGGCAGCATACTTTCAAGAGTCGGGGTGGTTGTAACTACTGGAAAGTAGCTAACCGCGATCAGAGAAAGGACCGGCCCGGACTGCCTAATGGTCTACGGCCGAACTCTCAAGGAAATTTGTGTTTTGTTAGTTTAGATGAAATACGTGGGTGTTGGGTGGTTGGAGCATATGGTATAGGAAGGAGAGTGTTAAAACCCCCATTTTTGACGGAATGCCAAATTCAAGAAATCCCCCCCCCCATCGAACGGATATCGGAGTATGCAAACAGTTATCGATATAGTCAAACGAAAAACGAAGCACCAGTAAATTCAAAGGTATCAAGAATTGTAATTAGCATTTGGGAAATGAGACGAAGTACTCCAAACTGACGTCATGGGTTTAGCCAAGCTCGGAAGGGAGGAGGAAAAAACGAAACTTTGGAGGTTCTCTGTCAGTCACTGATTTGCACTGACAGTGGTTGAAAATAAACTAGTATATCGAGAATACCGGATATAGTTTGTTGTGTAATCGGTGTTGACACATTGAGCTGCCAACACGCCGATCACCCACCAAAGGAATGTCAGCGCAAATAATTTCAGCATTCCTGATTTAAATCATTAACATTTTGATCAACTGCATTGATTTCAGACTCTGCCATGGGTATGGACTGGCCGACAGGATTGAAACAAAATACTTTTTTCGTCGACATTGGCCTGCATATCGCACTCCTGTTTCTCCGTGGGCAGTTCCCCTATATGTGATGTCCCAGTACCGCCTGATGAATGGCACTGCTCGACAAACGAGAGAATGCCTGATGAGACCGCGAGATATGAGCCGTTGTCAGGCATACGGAAATGAGATGGAGGCAGTCACGGGCTGTGAAAAAAAACAATACCATATTCGAGTAATACGTCACACAAGGAATGTATGTGAATAAAAACGAAATACAGAATAATTTTTGGGGAGGGTCGGGGTTGTTCATTCAAACAGATTCAACCACATAAGTAACTATATAAATGACCTAAATTGGTTTGCGTGTTTGAAAAATAATCAAACAAGAACATAGGGAAATTTGATACATTATGGACGGGAGCTAAACATAATGGTATTGTCAACTAAGACATTGTATACAGGTCTATTAACATAGAGGAAGTTACATTAGGCCTATTGGAAGAAAAACTCTGATCAGGTTCAGGCCTAACTGCTTCCATTTTCCTGATACTGATCCCACGCCGGCTTTCGCAGATTATCGGATTTTTAGTTCAGTTTCTACACTCCTGGATTTCAAACCTCTCAATAGCGGCAAACATTGGCCCTTACTCAGGGTTGTTGCTACACCGCCAGAGTGATGGAGTTAAGCCTCAGTAATTTACCTTCCTATCCTGACGGTACAGGCAATACTTCGGTGCGGTTGGGAAGTTTGCCCCGCATGTTCTATTTTATAATCGGCTTTGCCTCCTGTTCGTCTATAGCCTATGACTACAGTCGCCGTTTGTGGAATCATTCAAATGATTTCAAATGGGGGCCTGAAGTGTTGATATGGAGCATGTGCAGAGCCGAATATTCGTAGTTCATTTCTTGGCACTTGCTATCTGGCAAAGTAAATTTAGTAATATAACCCCGGAGGGAATCATGCAAGAACTCCCTACGGAAAATTGGGACACAGGTTCTATGATGATCAGTCATAATGATGCTCGAATACCCGTTCTCTGTGTGTTATGGTTGTCGTTTAAACTCCCACTTGGACCCTAAGCCCAGTTTATAAAAGTTCACACAAAGTACTTAACCAATGTACTCATCACACTGGGTCTCAGGGCCCAATCATGGATCACGCCGAATTCTTCTCCTTCTGAAAATTTTCCTTGTGACTGGGTTTCAAAGTCCTACTGGGCCAAAATACATCTCCTCTCACAAGCTTCAATCGATTTTCTTTAAGTCACATGTAATGATCTGGGGTAGCGGGCCATCGGGGGTCTTCAAGGAGTGGGAAGGTCATTTGGAAAATCCACACAATGGTACTGGATATAGCATCTCCCACAAGCATCAACTGTTTTCCTTACATGAGTAATTTAATGGTTTATGGGTTGAATGCAAATAGAGCTTCTTGAGATGTTTATTCCTCGCACACGGCGCGAAATGACTCTATGTGGTCAAGCATGTATGTGGGTGTGTGGTGTTTGTGACCTGGGTTGACACCCCAGCATGTATTCAAGTCATATTCGGCCAGTAGGTTCCACATGTGGTGTAGAATCACTATCAAGGTCTTTGTAAGGTCACCAAGCCATTCAAGAGGCCAAAAACCGTATGTTGAACGGACAGTATATTTTCATGTAACCATGCAAAGGTTCATACATCGTTGATCTTCAGGGACAAGTTGCGATTAATGAACGGGTCATATCAATAAGCAGTCACTTCATGCAGGTCATTGAAGTCAATTAGAGTGTCAAAATAGTTTTCTCGTGCCATAATATGAATTCCAAAAATTTGACCCCATGTGATCTGTGTGTGGAAAAATCAGAGGTTAAAAGACAATCTTGAAATTAGTTGCAGTGTATAGGCTATATGGAGATTTTTGGCAGAAATGATGTAGTGTGGGTGGTTATGGAAGAGGGAGTCAAATTTTAAATCCCCGCAAATGGAAAAGCACACATCATTTCCCAACATTGTGACACCTAATCCACACTTGTGCCCCACCCAGATGTTGACTCCAAAATTTCGAAGATGTGCAGTTTGCCCATTTTCAGCAGACATGCATTGTGCTGACGGGGGTATGGAGGAAGGTCAAAATTGTTGCACCCGGGAATGATGAGGAACGGGTTATTCTCAAAATTGATCGCACCTCCCCCACAATGTTGGCCACGTCCAGAAGTGAGGAGAACCCCTCTTCTTCTCCCTATACCAATTTTAAGAGAAGGTGGTGCTTGGTGCTTGATTATCAACTCAGGGAGGCGAATTAGCTCATAGTCATTACATCTCAAATTAGTATAGTACTGTAGACTAGAACTATACGTAGCGATCTCGTTGCAAATACTGTGCAGTGCCAGTGGCGGCGGAAGCCTCAAATTTAGGGGGGGGGGGGGGTCGGGACCAACATTGATGAATTGGTGTGTTTTACTATCTAAGCGGAGCGCCACATTGGGTGGCGCGGAGCGTGTTGAAAGAAAAATTGGCTTTCAACCAAAACAAACCTCCCAGGAGGCCGGATGCGGCACTTCCTGAGCGTTGTGAGCTAAGGACCAGTTATTAAAACTTGGGTCATGTCGCAAAATGGTAGTAGTACATAAATTGGATGTATGAAGAATGATAATGCATATCAGATGGGTTGGAGACAGCAATTCCCGCTGAGGGAGATCTCGGGGGGAAAGGGATGTCACACACTACTTCTTCGATAATTACGGTGAATTTCCAGTGCCATGATTCGAGACTGAGTAGTAATTATGTGCTCACCCAGGTATAGTCCACTTTCCCGCCCCAGTTGCGCCATCCACTGTGTCACGTGGTTTGCGTATCGGACTTGCAGTCTGTTAGGGTTTAGGTCGAATTGTTTTAAAACTTTTGGTCTCCTCGGCTTTAACAATAGTTGGCAAACTAAGTGAAAGACCTTTTCCCACTTGGTGATGAAGTGTTGTAAACAAACAAGGACTCAAGGTTCTAAATATGTTATTGTTGTAATCGCAACATATCTGTAAGCAATTTAACAGTATACAGTTCGATACATAAATCATGCTGTTTTTGTATTTTTATTTGAAACTACGTAACACCTAAAGCCATTTACTGCAAGATAGTAAATGATGAAGTCAATCACAGACATGTCATTGGGGTATGTTCTTCATGTTCTTCATAAAGCTGAACAAAATGCACGCCCGAATCTTGCTATGTTTATATAAGGCACTTTTTTCAAATGTCCCCACTATTTGTTGGCCTGGATATTGTGGCCCTTGTACCGTGATACAGCGGTGATGATTGTTTCATCTTGGATAATCTAGTAGGCCTAGTCAAGAGGACTATAGCATTTACAGTCAGTCGATCATCACTTGTATTTGCCAAAAATGATGACTCGTGTTTCCTTCTGTTCTAGTTTTTTTCACGTTCTCTACGCGGAGAGGGGTCAATATTTGCCATCCGATTACAGATTTCGCTACCAGCTGCGAATATTGCAGACGAGGCGGCACCGGGTTTCGGTACGGAAATTTGCGGTACTTAGAAAGGATACTAGTTTCAATTTTATCGGCCTGATAATATATCTATTGTCATATTCATCCTTGTTTCGCCGATCGATAATGATAGTTAATTGTCGATGTTGGTGTTTCTAATTTTCAAATTTCATTTGGTCAAATTTATTAGGGGGGACGGAACCCCCCACTCTGAATTTGGGGGGATCGGTCCCCCCACCCCCCCCCACCCTCCGCCCGCTTGCGCCGCCTGGTGCAGTTGCGATAGACGAGGAGCATGAATAAAATTTCTCCCTGACATGCACTGACGTATATCTAGGGCGCGAGGGGGGGGGGGCATGATCCTACGAATTGGCGGATCTACGGGTGTACGACATGAAAGGTATCTCATAATCCGGTTGGTTTGGAAGAGATAGAGACGGTTTAGTCCGCAGCAAAACATCATCCGAATATCAAGAATCTGCTGGAATGCACGAACTGAGTAAGCAAAATTACAATGTATGGAGGCAGCGATTGATGCCGCAGCGCGGCCAAATTGATTCAAGGGAATATCTTCCTAATGAGGTAATTACAACGATACCACCAGGAGTTGCGAGGTGTTTATGGCCCTTCCACATTATTATACAGTTTAACGACTACAACATCCCTCACAAAATTATGATTTTTCACATCCATACTGCTAAACCACATCCGCATTTGAAATCTAGCCTAATGCTTTTGTGATCGCCTTTCGGGATACGATTTAATTTAATTCTTAGATGTAGTCGGACGACGTGTGGGTGTGGAGACAAGAGTATGATGTGGGCTACAGTGATTTATGATGATGAAGAGAAACGGCTAAGTAAACCCTAAAAAGTTTTATTTCGTTATTCACTATTTATAATTAATTTCGAGCACATGTGGAAAATATACAAATAAGTTCATACAACTGATTGTTTTTCCGAGTTTCAAATGGAGCCCACCCCTCAAATCGTCATAAATAACTGTGGCGTCAGTAATAGTAACTATTCTAAACTTATAGCGACGCACACAATATCACCCATTTTCCAGTACAGTGGCAGTGCTTCAGGCTTGGCATTGTCAGAATTCTGGAATAAGTGTGATATCAAGGGTTCATGGTCATGGTGTTAAAGAATTTTGGGAAATCGGTACAAATATGGCAAGAATCACTGCACTTACTTTGTGTTCTGTGGCATATAGTACCCGGTTGAGCCCCAGGACCACGAATGAAAATGAAAAAGCAAAATGTAGCCCCGACAATTTGTGCACACTCAAAAATTTTGTTGTTAACTGTTGAGTCAATATTAACGCTTGGAGGACTGCTTCTCTTAGAACTTAGGCCCAATACCCAGTGTGGCCCCTGGCCCCGGGGGCTCTTTCATGTGAATCATGCAAGATCCTCATCTACAAATTTCAGTGCTCAGTGACTGATGTTCAATTATGGATGAGTTCGATAATGGCGTCAATCATTGCGGGGGACGGGGGGACATGGTCCCACCTTCATATCGTTTGCCCACCCCCCCCCACTGTCTACGTAATAAAAATAATAGGCACATGCCCGATTTGTATCACTCTAAACTGATTCAATTTTGTCTAACCAAAAAGTTATCGCGTCTGGACTTGAAATGTCTTAGGTCCACTTAATTCCAGGCGCGGACCCCAGGTGAAGATCTGGAACAGATATAGGACCGAAGTGGAAGGATTACCGTATTTCATACCGAGTTCTCGAATTTTGAGTCGATAGCCAAAACAGGCATAATTGTTCAAAGTGTTTCGCGCGCAATAGAGTTTTCTTCCAGGCGTTGTAACGGGTAGGGTAAATATGCGAAGTAATGATTCGAATCATTTTGTTCCACTCGGATAATTTCAGAGCCTTGGGGGCAGGACCTGCCCCCCACCCATTTTTTCTGAGATGAAAAAATTCGTTGAAAAAGTCGGGAAGGAAAAAAGCAAAGTGAAAAAAAAAGCCGAATTTTTTGCAGATTTTTCGATTTAAAAATGCCCGGAAAACATGCAACTTTTTTTCACGGTAGTTCCAATGACTGAACTTGTAAAATTCGGGTACAATTTCGTGCTCCCAAAAAATGAGTGGTCCCGTACGCCTAGAGCGTTTCCCTCGGATCCCACCAGGGACTGTTCGGAACCCCTGGTCCCCACGCAAACATAGCCAGAGTAGAAAAGGGATGAAAAAAATACCATGTGTGATTATCAGTTAAAATCATCTTTAGTAGCCAATGGGACAACTTTTTTGTCCGTCTTCCGCACAAACACACAGAAGATGGGTGCTATTGAGCCTGGCAAGTGCCGTTTCCGTCGATCTGGAGGGTCATGAAAATCTGAAATTTGCTTTGGACGATTCGCGCACCGATGGTGCACGCGCGCAGCTTATATGGAAATTTTCCATTCAATGTTGTCCACCCCCCACTTTCCAAGCGGTCCGACGCCCTGGTTCCGATAGCCGAACATCATGAATTGTGGTCAAAGTCTCATTTTGGGCCCTAGGGGCATTTCAATAATTCACACCAATGGTCTCGAACTACCTCTCTCACACAAGGGTTCAAGTTTTCTCGGAAGTTACATGTAATGATCCGTAGGTAGAAGGCTGTTCGGGGTGTTCAGTTCGGGGGACAAGGATCGGTATGGGCTCTATGGTCCATCGTGTAAAATATCAAATGCTTCTCCTAAAATTTTGGCGCTCAGTGCTGATGTTTGACCATACATGATGCTCCAGTAGCCGTATCTTAGGGGTGTCAGAAATTTTGGTTCCTGGTCCTATAGTGTAATTTTTGACGTGAGCTGCCTGGAAGAGTATTTATACTTTTTATTTAAATGGCACACCCATGCAGCAAATGAGTACATTGAGAGTACCTTATATACCCAGATGAAGTCAGCACCACATTTGCAAAATCGCTACTTTCGGCCGAAATAATGTGGTGCTGGGGTATAGAAGAGGGGTCACAATTTTTGAAGGCCCGGAAATGGAAAGAACGGGTCATTTCCAACATTTTGACCCCCACCCACACTTTTGCCCCACCCTATGTTGACCCCCCCCCCCAGTAATATGCGATTTGTCCATTTTCGGCCGAAATAATGTGGTGCTGGGGGTTAGAAGAAAGGTCAAAATTTTTGAAGCCGGAAATGGAAAGACCAGGTCATTTCCAACATTTTGACACCCCAACCACACTTGTGCCCCACCCATATGTTGACCCCCACCCCCCAGTAATATGCGATTTGTCCATTTTCGGCCGAAATAATGTGGTGCTGGGGTATAGAAGAGGGGTCACAATTTTTGAAGCCCGGAAATGGAAAGAACGGGTCATTTCCAACATTTTGACACCCCAACCACACTTGTGCCCCACCCATATGTTGACCCCCACCCCCCAGTAATATGCGATTTGTCCATTTTCGGCCGAAATAATGTGGTGCTGGGGTATAGAAGAGGGGTCAAAATTTTTGAAGCCCGGAAATGGAAAGAACGGGTCATTTCCAACATTTTGACACCCCACTCACACTTGTGCCCCACCCATATGTTGACCCCCACCCCCCAGTAATATGCGATTTGTCCATTTTCGGCCGAAATAATGTGGTGCTGGGGTATAGAAGAGGGTCAAAATTTTTGAAGCCCGGAAATGGAAAGAACGGGTCATTTCCAACATTTTGACACCCCAACCACACTTGTGCCCCACCCATATGTTGACCCCCACCCCCCAGTAATATGCGATTTGTCCATTTTCGGCCGAAATAATGTGGTGCTGGGGGTTATAGCAGAGGGGTCAAAATTTTTGAAGCCCGGAAATGGAAAGAACGGGTCATTTCCAACATTTTGGCACCCCCACCCAAGCGTTTTTTTTATTTGGTTTACGATAGGCAACTAGTTTACACATGCAGGTGTCTAGCGGGCTACTAGCTGTGAAGTTCTGGGCGGTGTGCGCTGTAATCAGGCCAGGTGTGGTATAGCAGCTGTTGTATGGTGTACTCGTAATAGGCAGAGTGGAGGGGAGTGGGCAGGCAGATAAGACAGCATGTGGGAGTGCCATTCGGGGCGCCAGTTAACAATATTTGGTTCCCGTGTAAATCCCCAAAATGGAATAATTACGAAAGCGAATCGAGTAGCACTTATCCACTGTCAGAGATTATGATGCCAAAATGTCAATCTGTAACAATAAAAAAGATAGAAAGGAGAAAGGAAAATAAAATCTCGTTGGTAGTGGCAAATAGGCAGCTCGCTGTTAAACATTGATCCATCTCTAACAAGCACCACCCACTTCTTCAGTTTTATTAAGACTTATTTCGTGGTACCAATCGATATTCAGGCTGGTATATTGAGGTAAGTTTCAACTCAAGGAATAACGTTCGCTCATCTGGTGGTTAATAAGCCATTCTACCCAGGCGGGTCTTAACTTTGGGCAAAGAAAGTTACACGCAAAACTCATTGCATTGTAACTGAGTATGTTAAGTTATTCCATCGATACAAACTAGTACGTCACGCACGTCTATCTATCTATCTATCTATCTATCTATCTATCTATCTACTATCTATCTCTCTATCATCTAATCTATCTGTATCTATCTATCTATCTCTCTATCTATCTTCTATCTGTCTGTCTTCTGTCAACAATTGATTAAAATTGCTACTCCTCCTGTAGTGTGTGGTCACCCGATTCATGATGACATTGGGTCACAATGATCACTGAGTGACGGGGCATCTGGGGTTTTCAGGAAGTTGGAGGGGCAGAGGTCTCTAGGTCCATTACGAATTTCGCGAAAACTGCAAAATGCTTCTTCTGCTTCTCCCTCCGTTCGAATCAGATGTTCATGAACTTGGTCAATATTATTATTAACCAGTGGTGCGATACAGGTGTTTTTTGAGGGTCAAACATCAAAACGCTCCTTCTTCCCCATATTGGGGGGATTGATGGATCGATGATAGTTTGTCATATTATCATTGCCAATAGTTCAACAGGGTGTTCAGGAAGTCATGGTCCAAGGGCCTTTAGGGTTGATTTTCGCCATTTTTGCAAAAATGGCAAAATGCTCCCTTTCTACTTTCAAATTTGGATGTTCATGAAACTTCGTCGTATTATCATTGACCATTGGTGCATACATGATGTTCAGAAAATTTGAGGTCAAAGGTAAAACTGGAGGTCATTTTCGCCAAAAAGGCATTTTTTTGGGTCCAACAGTCAAACCGCTTCTTTCTCCTCCCCTGATAGAATTGCATGATCATTGATAGTTATCATTATTTCATTGAATAATGTTACTATGGGGGTGTTCAGCAATTTTGACGTCTGATGGTCATCTAGGGGTCATTTTCAGGGGCCAGTTTGCGAAAAACTGCAAAATGGCTTCTTCCTCCTACGTTCAGATTTGGAGTTCATGGAACTTGACAGTAATTCTGACCATGGTCCATACGGGATGTTCCGATTTGAGGTCAAGGGTCATCTAGTGGTCATTTTAGCCATTAAGTTCGAATCAGAATTTTCGTGACAGCTTGTCAGTATTATCATTGAACCATGGTGGCATACAGGGTTTTTGGAGGGTCCACACATTCAAACGCTCCTTCTCCCCCAGATTGATTGGCTGATCATGATAGTTGGTCATTATTATCATTGACAATAGTTATACGGGTGTTCATACGGTCAGGTCAAAGTCATTTAGGGTTCATTTTCGTCCATTTATGCGAGAAAATGCAAAATCTCCCTTCCCTACAGTTCCAATTGGATGTTCATGAAACTTATGCAGTATTATCATTGACCAGGGGTGCATACGGATGTTCATAAATTTGAGGTCAAAGGGAAACGAGAGGTCATTTTCACCCGCCAAAAGTCATTTTTTTGGGTCAAAGATCAAACCGCTTCTCCTCCACGGAATCGAATTGCATGATCATGATAGTTAATCATTATTATCAGTGATAAGTACTTATGGGGTTTGGTTCGGCAATTTGCCTCGATTGTCCTCTAGGGTCCATTTCGGCCATTTTGCGAAACAACGCAAAATGCTTCTTCCCTCAGTTCAGATGGGATGTTCATGGAACTTGATCAGAATTAACAGTGACCAATGGTACATACGGGATGTTCAGGAATTAGGGTCAAGGTCATCTAGGGGTCTTTACCATTAAGGTAGTTTTGGGGTCAAACAGTCCCTACTCTCTCCTCCAACAGATTGAATTGGATGATTATTATAATTGTGGTATTATCAATCATTGACCAATGTCTAGACAGGGTTTTCAGGAATTTGACGGTAAAGGTCAGTAGGGGTCAATTTCGACCATTTTCCAGATGTGCAAAAATGTTTCTCCTACAGTTCAATGGGATTTTCATGGAACTTGTTCAGTATTATTAGTGACCATGGTTACATACGGGATGTTCAGGAATTTGAGGTCCAAGGTCATCTAGGGGTCATTTTTTTTTTTTTAGCCATTAAGGTAGTTTTTGGGGGTCAAACAGTCCATACGCTTCTCCTCCCCAATTGAATTGGATGATTATGATATTTGGTCATTTCATCATTGACCAATGGTCCAACTGGTGGTTCCGGAATTTGACGTAAAGGTCAGTAGGGGTCAATTTTGACCATTTCATCATAGAGTGCAAATGTTTCTCCTACAGTTCCAATTAGAATGTTTGTGGAGACTTGGTCATATTATCAGTGACCGCTGGTACATATAGGTGTTCATTAGATGAGGTCAACGGTCATCTATGGGTCAATTTTTTGCCAAGGATGCCCTTGCAACGTGGATCCTTCCATTAATTCACCAGTGTGGTGAGACATATTTTCCTTCTTACATAAAACATAACAAAAGGGGGTGGGACCAAAGACCAGTCTTAGGATTGTTTTTTAATATCTCAGTGAGCAAAGCGAGTATGACATGTCAATACAAAATCAGTTCTGATGCACATTGGAATTACCAATCAAAAACACATTTATTCGTATTAGCATACTATAAGTACTGATATATTAGCAAGTGATCTCCTGTCAATGGCACTCTTTGGTTCATCATTGTCCCAGCGTTCAGTATATTGAGGGTTGCGTAAAATAAGAAAATAGGCCAAACGGCCCTAACAATACGGCCTTTGGAGATTGTGATATACCAGACAGGATTCTATTCAGGTTTGAACAGATATGTTATTTGGGAGCAAATTTGACTATCCTCATATAACTACTGTCAAATACCTGCTTATTTTACATAGCTGAAGCTAGCAACACGAATGAACTATGGTTCTAACTAAATTCTTGGTGTTTTGCCTACTGTACTGTGACTACTGTGAGCGGCTGGGTTGAGATAGCAACACACTGTGCCAGTTGTTAAAATTGTTTCTCGCATGATTCAAGTGGGGAAAGCCCACTCCCCTCGCTAGTTCATTGTGGAGCTCACACAAGATTGCAGGATGATTGTTTTCTCTGACTGGAACTTATTCAGAAAAAAAACGACATCAATATTTTTGCTGGGTCGCGAACGGAGACCGGAAGAATTTCTGAGACCAAATGTTTCGCGACCGAGACCGATACACAGGGTGTCGGAACGTCCGGACGGAGACCAGCAAAAAACTACTCTAACCGTCTCTCACCCGGTCTCTCAACACTGGTAGTCAGCTTCCTAGTTTTCCTTTGTTGAAATATGCTTTAGTTGAGGTCCAATGTATAAGCCCCAATTAGTCTCCCCACTTTTGTGCGGCGGCAGCCTCCCATCGAGCTCTCTGTGAGAGAGGGTTTCCTTTACTTTAACTTACTCCCTATCTCGCAGAGGCAAACGCAGCCAGAAGGGGAACTGTCCTATTCATCTGTCAGTGAATGAATATAGGCAATGAGGGGGGGGGGGGTTCAAGGCAGTTCCTGTGGGAAGATCTGTCATCATCATTTTATTCAGGGCTGGCTAGACTTTGTGCTCTGTGTGGAACTACATCCATGGGGAATGAATTGAGTCAATGGGGGACTCACAGGCTGTTCCATGTGTTTTCCACTGTTCACTGCTTACAGCCAGTAAGTGATGTTGTGCGGGGTAACACACAAAGTTGTTGCTGGATCCATATGCAAATAATACAGGCCTAGGAATGTAGAACCATATCAACCATAAACTAGGCTGAAGGAATTATTTAAAACAAACCAACTAAAAAGTACGGACGGGACACGCATGCCGGTTGTTTGATGACATCTTTTGTCCACACTCAGAAGCACGTGAGCTGAGGCTTGGTCCCATGCGTATTCTTAGTGAGTGGTCATGCCAATGCTATAAAAGATACGACAACCAGGCATTTCTATTACTCCAGTCATCATCCGAACAAAACAAACTTCATTTATTATGATTCGAGACAGGGAAGAGTTGTGCCACGGTTGAACTACCAGTTCAATGAGTACTTTCTGTGATTAATGTTTTTTTTTTTTTTCTTTTTCTTTTTTGCCATGAACTATTCGGTACAATTTTTTGGCTTGAGTTACCGGTACAATCAATAATAGATGAATAAGTAATAAAAAAAGCCTTCTAAATGTTTCCAACACATTGCTACACATGTCAACTAATTTTCAGATTTTATCAAGAAGACCCGTTCCCTTTTGTTGTTAGGCTAATTTGCGGACAGACACTGGGGCATGTGTGTTGTGACATAGATGATGCATTCCCCCCCCCCCGCCCCCCCCCCCAAAAAAAATAACCCGTGGGTAATGCTTCAAGCCTAATTCAACATATCACATGTCTAGTCCACGCCACATGAAGAAGTTGATCGTCTCCTCAATTTTAAGATATAACTGCTGTCCTAAATTTTCCTCTCTTCAATGGGCTGCATACTTTTGGAGGAATTACTTTTTGATGAAAAAAACAACAAAAGTTAACTTTTCCAGTTCACTCCCAAGCGATAGGTTGAGTGTGAGTATTTTGAGTGAATCAGCACATAGTTGTTCTATTTTTGGCGGAATATATATGCGTGGTATCAGCCACGGAGGATGTGATTGTAGTGGTGTTTTGTTTGTAGTAATTTTTCGTCTAAATGAAGGCCCCATGTACTATTCAAGGTAACCTTTTTTTCTAAGAAAAAAGGACATGGGCGGATTTAGGCCTCGGTTTTTTAATATATTTTTTTTTATGAAGGAACGTTCAGCTAGACTAGGCCTATGTAGGCCCACTGACTTTATACAGTGGCCTATATAGGCTTGTACAGCGATACACCTGTTGTGTTTCTAAGTCCCAATGCATGAATTCACACATTAGTCCTGACACCAAATGAGGATGTTGAACTATTTTACTTCAATGTTTGAGTATGATTTCTGCCTTTAAGGGTTTCTGTTCATTCGCAGGGATACTTTGAATTTTGGTGGATGCGTTAACGTAACGTTCGGAAACAGTCAATGAATTTGGAAGAAAATCCATTTCGTGACCATTGTACTTCGAAGGGTCCCAATAAGCCATCGTGTGAGATTGTCATTTTGGTCATTCTTTGATAGATGTTAGCCAGAGTTGGCTGCTGGGGCATTGATGACCATGTGGGAAAGTAAGTAGTCACAATAGGCCCCATTAATATTAGCCATTATATCTCTGCGACACTGGAAGTACGCCGGGGATATTTATGGTTTGTGGGGGTAGTAGCCGCTGCCGTCTCCGCCGCGGCCGCCGGAAACTCTAGCCGTTAGCGCAACTCTTTAACCTTCATCTGATTGATCTGAAAGGAACAAACAAGGTGCCACTATTGATTGTTGATTGGCACGCTATCCTGATAGGCAGATTTTTTATGTGCGTTCACTATAGCATGCATCAGACATGAATATCATGCTGAGGGACTCGAGTCCGGTCTCGGTCTCGAGACCAGTCTCGAGTCTTTTTTTTTTCAGGGACTCGGACCCCCCAAAGGACTCGGGGACTCGGGTCCAGTCCTGGCCCGAGTCCTCTATTTTTTTTTTTTTACAAATACAGAACTTGATTTTTAAGATCGTACAAGACAATCAAAATAATAGGGAACGACGCTCTGCAAAAAGGAGCCCAAACTGTTCCCACGTATTCCCGACTGCCCGATGTCTAAATCATGCGGGAAAGATACATCATTCTCACACTGCTGTCATGTTTTACCGGACACTTATCATTAGAGATAACAGATCATTGCCAAAACGAAAAACTATACATTGTGTTGAAAAGTTTGCTAGTTAGAAGAAACTGTTTGTATCATAAATCAGCAAGGACAAATACCTCCATCTGTTTTTAAAAACGAATCAAATGAATGAGATACCTACTAACCGAACGTTAAAGCATTATTCCTGTTTATAATGATGCCTACCACGAACGTTAATCCACAACGTGGAAATACTGTTTTCGGGAAGATTTATGACCTAGCTCTCACCTCAACTTGTGCCAATGTATATGTTAGGAATACCCTCTTAAACCAAGTGCTTTCTCATATTCTTAAATCGTATACTTGACAATTGGGCAGTCTGTTCTGCCTACAAACGGTTTTTTAAAATCGATGTGAATAGATCATGGCGGAAGTTTACCGCAGGGCAGTGTAATTCTCTATAAATCATTGGAGTGCAATTGCCTTTGCCCCCACGAACGTTTTGCCGTGAACAATTCGAATCTCTTGCTCGCTATGCGACAAGCGCATTTTATTCATGTGGAATGCCATATATAACGAATAGTGAGGGAGTCAATAGATAATGATGTTTTGAATTAAAAGAGTGATTCACAGGGAAGGAGTGGAAAGGGTCAATGAGAAGAAAGCTCCCAGAAACGATAAAGAAAAGTAGTGAATTGGAAGAGAGCAATTTCTCTATGCTTTTCAATGCTAGGCATGGCAACGATATTTACTAGAAATTTAATTTTCAAATAATTAATATTGTCATATTCCATATTGGAATATGCCTGTACGCTCCAAGGAGGTCCTGCCCAAGCCAAACCCTTGCCCCAAATTAAGTAGAGTCATTATTGCCCTGTACATATCTCAGCTACCAGAGTACATCATTGGACCTTGATATTCGGCACTTGTCATGGGTCATGAGCGTCACCACCGCACCACCCCCTCGAAATGGGAGGGGGGAGGTAATGCCACATTTAAAAAAAATACTGTGTGAAAATGTTAAAGTCAATGGGAGCATAGTAAAAAAGTGTGGGGGGGGGGGAGGACATGTCCCCGTCTCCCACCTGTTGACGCCCATCATAGGTATGACCAGCCCAGTACTCTATTTAAAGTTCTCGTTATGTCAGTATATTGTCGCCTAGCCGCTGCATTCATAACATTGCCCGGAATATAGCAAACAATACAGCTGTTGTTAAGTTTTGCCCTAATTTGTAAAATAGTACAGCTCAGATTTGCATAAGGACTCGAGGACTCGGACTCGGACTCGGACACTGTGACTCGGACTCGGACTCGGACTCGGAAGCCGATGACTCGGACTCGGACTCGGACACTGTGACTCGGACTCGGACTCGGATTGAGACGACTGATGAATATATGGATTCTAAATGCACTGGCTGGCGTATGGGGCAGAGAAGAGCCCAGGAGCATATTCCCATATTTTGTTTTTATATTTTTTAGTAATAATCCAATTCTGGCAGAGGACTGCCGAAACCAGGCCACAGAATGGCGCATTGTCATCAGAGCAATTGCCTAACATTTTCAAATTTCTAATCCCATTAGATGGCCAAGACTTAGATGATTGCTGTAGGCCTACTTGGTATTTTCTTGTGCCTCGTGCAGGGAAAGCTGTGAACCAGGTGAGTCCATTGGAGATGAGTTTTCGCTGTATCTATTTGGATCTCATTCAGCCATTGCAGAATATAATTACACACTTCCATTGTATTGGCATTCTTTTGTTTTTTATTTGCTTATCCAAATATTCAGGTAATACTGCTACCTTTAACCTGTCTTTCTGTGTAGTATTCACATACACAAAGTTAGTAAGGGCGGTTGTTGAATCCGGAGAGAATGTGGCTCGAAACACAGAATTAGGCAGCCATATCTAAATGAAGTCGGATCCTTCCACCGAATAATAATAGAAAACACGTCTCCCAAATTCGCATTCGAAAGGAAACGTGAAGTTCCTTATTGAACGTAAATGCCCTTCCCCCATGATACATGATTATCATATGATGGTAGCTACCACCCCCCTGTCTGTATTCACGCTCACCAGAATGTATACTGTACCATAAATTGATTAATTTTCCGGGCAAAGAATTAAGTGACATTCCGGCCGAGATGAAGAGATCGCTAACAAATTATTCATTGGGCTTCCCCTGGATTCTATTGATATGATGCCATATATGGAATAATGTGTCCGTTTTTATGTTATCAGTTAACACAATACGCAACGTGCTATGAAATTTGTGGAACTGTTCGATACTCTTCAAGATGAGTTCCAAAATTAAGGCTTTAATCTCAGCCCACGTTTGAGTTTGAGAACACAGGTGGTTTCAGGTTCATTGACCCAGAGTCTAAAACCTGTTACTGGCATAAGAATCCCCACACATGCCAAACGGGTGCATGAAAACACTCTGCATTTTCGTTATCGAATGCTTGTCGCGCACAGGACCGAACTTACTCTACGATTAGGACAGGTGCGGGCCTGGATATCGCCCGTTATTGTAAGCTGCGAACTTCGAACAAGCAAGTCCTCGTAGGCGGTCCCTTAATGTGGGGTTTGGAGGTATTCAACACCAGACGGCAACTAGCCACAATTGTTTGTCTCCGCTCTAATTTACCCTTGTGCTGATCGTCGAGCGCTGCGAGAAGGCAGCAGGTACGCATGTTTCAAGCCTTTGTATGAACCCAACCAAATTTGAACTCCCGACCTCCCAGCAGCCCGAGTGGAAGTTTTTTTTATTTAACACCCCACGCCCTTGTACTCTCAAACTCCTCACATGTCGCCATACAGATCTTGTTTCATATAATCCAACAAGTACCTGGAACATTTATGATCTTCTACATGAAACATTGCTGGTTGGACTTTGCAATATTTTTAGAAGTCGTAATAGAAGGTGGTATGGTAATTCATTGACATTCATTATTGATTGATAATGAGTACTGTGAGCTATAACAGACCACCAATTGTAATATTTTTCAGTATCCGGTACTACTGTCTTACTGTTAAATGATCTGTTCAAACTACTACCTGGCCTTCCATGCACATGGTCACACCATCATGGGAGTTAATATAGCTAGAATTAGATTTAATTTGTGAGTAATGACCTTCAGGAGTCAATGAATTTATGGTGTTTGCGCGGAATACTTCAGAGTCCATCCTCTCATACATCAACCAATCCCCAATCTCAATTAACGATCACTACCCTGCGCGAACTATCAGCCTAATGAAGTTCTGCAAATTTAATCAATTTTTATATCATTTTCACGGCCGCCCTCCGGCCCCCCAAAAACAATTTTCGGACGGTCCAAATCCAAACCGTGATAACAGCCATTAAAAAAAATAAAAAAACCATAATAATTGAAAATAATAGAAGTAATTTTTATTATAATACCTTAATGGGATAGTTGATCTTCTGGTCAACAAGCGCTGTAGGAGAATGGTTGCTCGCCAAAAGGCACATCGATTATTGATGATAGTTGAAAGTCACTGGGCGCATATTTCGTGAACATTTTTGATTCCACCCTTCTCCAGGACAACGCTGTTCCTCTTTTTGTCTACCAGATCTCCGAAGCGATCACGATTGAATTGACTGGACGAGGTCTGTATGCCTTACGAGCGTTGGTGATTATCCGGTCGTTGTGAGAGCATCATCGTTCCAGCTCGAACGGGGAAATCGTACTTCCTGTCACAATTGTCAGCACCAACACCGGCTTCCTTTTAAAGTGGGCCATGGGATGAGAGGAGAAACAGCCGGTATTTGGATATCTGTAAACAAGAATTCCACTCGATAGAATGGTGTAAAGGCTAGACTTGTTCTCATCGATGCAGAGAGGGCATTGGTTCTATCCCTAAAGATAAGGGATCAATAATAGATGGATACGAGTATTGCTTCCCCTGTGTACTATGATAAGCTCCCTCTTGATTTATAATTCCAAACTGCCTTCTCCTCCGATTTGGAAAAAAACGTACCTTTTTCAATTGTTTCGTGGGACCGAGTTCATAGTGGATAGTGACAAGCAATGGAACACTTGTTTGGCGTATTCGAGACTGATTAACACTTTTAACCTGACGAAATCAGGTTATAGCAGTTGGAACATCATTCTTCAGTGCGGGAGCTAGGCCAGGAAAACGGGTTGAAAGGCCCATTTTCCCCCGAAGTCGGGGGGGGGAAATGATTATTATTCATGGAGGTCGAAATCCTCATTTCGAACAAGGATGAAGATTCAAACAATTATTTGAACTCGTCCCAGGAATTCTACAAAGCCATCTGCACCCCAAACAAGAACGAAATATTTGAAAAGACAAAATTCCAATATACAATATTCCGCGACGCTTTTTTCTTTTTTAAACAAGTTCACCGATTCGTTTACGAGATTTTGGCAATTTCAAATGGTTCTCGACCGATGTGCCAGATCCCGGCCAGTCGTTTTATTGTTAACTTCATGCATACCCTTGCACATAGACTCGCGGCACACGGCATACAGCTGTTGTGACCTTGTAGACTTCACCTGCAGCCAGCGGTTGCCGCGGTAATTTGAACTGCTCACTGTAGGCCGTGGCAATCACGTTGTATAAACACTGCAAGTCTTGTGTGAAGCTATTGAGTGATGATTCGTCAAGGTTGTAGCCGTTGTTTGAGTGGTTTCACACTCCTGGAATTGGTTAGCCAGGCGATATACGCGGATGTCTGCAGGCCTTAGGGGAGCTCTATTCGTATTTTCGCAACTTAATGGCTGGGTATTTATGGGTATTATTTGAAACTGTAGCCAAATAAGTTTATCTGATGGGTTAGTCTAATACTCGAAACTCTAAGTAGGTAACGCTGTGTGTTCCGAAAAATCCCAAGGTGGTGAAACGGACGGTAATGAAGCCTATTACGCACAATGACGTAGACCCAGACTAATACCATAGGTTTTCAACTCCTGGGTGAATTCAAAATTTCACCCGTTTCTGGCCTGGCTCCCGCACTGGTTCTTGGAAACGAGGTTGGAAGCACGGACGACCAGATAGAGGGATTTATTGCCGGCATAAAGCCGCGTTCCCAATATGCTATGCAATTGCTACCAGTACCTTCAGGAAAACTCGAGGTTTGTGTAATTTAGAGGATGCGGAACACAAAGATGAGTTAAATCCATTCCGGGCATTACTTAATGCCAAGAGAGAAATAGGGTCAATGGGCAACAATAAAGAGATATCTGGTGAGAACACTAACTGGGAAGGAAAATGGCGAAAAGTACATGGGTAAAAGGGTACATGAACTGAATAAAAAAGGCAGCAAATTCACTTGGAAGAGCATGTATGAAACAATGATGACGTCGTATGTACCACGACGCTCGGCGGAGTGCAAAGAAAAAGTTTAGTAGAACCAAGCAAGCGCATCGCCTAATAGCTACCCCCCCGCACCACGCCAGCGCGCAAAACATCTCCAGCAATTGGGAAATATAAACAGGCACTATCAGCCTCCTCAACGAGGACGTACGCAGGCTAATCTTTGGGGAACTAGAGCAGTCATTACGAGAAATAAAACATATATTAGGAATATGGGTAAGGAACAATACACATATCTACTCGATCACTTCATGTATAAGATCGGTCCATTGATCTAAACGATAAGACAACTAATTGTCTAGCAGTGATTAGAAAAATGGATAATAGTGAAACAGGGTTTCAGAAAGGCTGAGAAATCTCAAGTTCCGGCTAGAGAAACACTGACATTGAAGTTATTTCGAAATGGACAAGCATAAACACACGTTTAACAGAAAAATGGTTTTCAATCCACGGAACATTTGAGGAGGGCTAAGAAGCGGACCGCCGTCAACATGGATTGAAGGAAATAAAAACGGCAACAACGTGAGCCGGGAACGCGACGAAGTCACACAAACCCCTAAAGTATATATGAAAGGGGGGGTTGAAAGAAAAGTGCTAGTCATTTGAGACCGACAATATGTACATTTTACACAATTGGAGAGTTATCAGCTTGCTATTCGGGAACTCTAGAAAAGTAAAAGATAAACATTTGGATGAGTGGAAGGAAGCTACAATGAAAGGGTATTTGCGGAAGATGCTTTGTTCTGGCGGGGGTCATTTGTGGAGGCATTGCTGGTGGGGGCCATCGATGCTGGGGCAAGCGCGGCTGGGGCAAATGCTGGTGGTAGTAATGGAAATGTATGCGGGGCTGTAGGTGGCGCCACACTTGTCAGCAGCATGGCAAACCGTATTTTTGCTCGTAATATTAGCTATGCTCTCATCTCCGTATTCCATTAATTGTTGGGAACTTTGATACACGACGTCGGATTGTTCTCAATACTTGATAATGCTCTTGAGAGTTGTCGAAAGTCAAATGAGAGCGTTCGATACGACAATGAGGCGCATACTTGGCGAATACACCCCATATAGATGATATATATTCTGATCGTGTATCACGAGGTCCAAGTGATTGGGTCACTGAACTAATGAGGGAAAACACAAAGGAGTTCTTGCGCTTTAAAAAGTGTATTTGTCAGGAGTAGGAGATGTATGTGATTCGAAGACTGAAGTATAAGTTTATCTGAAGTCATTTAGAACAAAAACTGAAGTATAATTGTTTCCTTTTCCATTTGACTTGAACATTAGGATGTAAAACTCCATTTTGAAAAAACAAATCTGGTCTTGAGGAAAAGGAACATATATACAAGTTGTATGTTACTTGTCCCCGGTAATTTACACGAATTGTTGTGGTTATCGAATGTCACCTGTAGCTGGGGTAAAACGTAAATCGACGCGAGGAGTAAGTATGTACCACGCCTTACAGGACGTTATATATATATATATAGATATTATTAGATATAAGATATATATTATTATATCTATATATATATATATATATATATATAATATAAGATATATATATAATATATAACTATATATATATATATCTCGCAGGACCCCATGCAAACAGTCAGGACACTGCCTGACACCCCCGAAGCCGCGGAGGCAATGTAGCCGATCTTATGGATCCAAATTTGCAATTGCCAAATCATGAAAAATTCTGCCCCCAGGGAGACCGATTATTCGGGAAAGGGGTACACTTACCGAACATTATCAGGTTGATGTAGATGCATTCTGAATCCTCTGTGCACCACATCCAGCTTACATCCAGATACCAGCCACTCCTCAGATTGTCGATGAGATGGGCACCCTTCCCACGAATCTCTCTATTCACCATGGACGTCTCGTCACTATCACCAATAGCCCCAGACGAGGGCGTCCTAGCTGTAGAGATTTCCTTCAAGCAGGCCATGAAAACCAGTTTGCCTGTGACATCGCTTCCATTATCCAATTCATTTCACGGAATAATTACTTCAGCGCAAGGGCAGTACTATGTTTCAGAAAGAATAGAGGCACTGCCCCATGGGGACAGATGCCCCCCGACCTATGCTAATGTATTCATGGATAAGGTGGAAACGAAATGCTCGATTCCTTCCCCTGGAAACCCCTTCACTCCTATCGGTACATCGATGACATTTTTCATCTGGCCCCACGCAAAGAGCCCTCGATTCTTCCTGAGCATGGCAAGACCCTACATCACCCTACCATTAAGTTAACAAGTGAAGCGTCTGCCATTACTATACCCTTTCTAGATGTTAAGGTGCAATCATCCTCGGGAGGAACTCAGTACTTCAGTCATATAAGGCCACTGCTAAACACCAATTCCTCACTTGACAGTAACCATCCCTTGAGC